>CM076583.1:467835286-468154030 GCA_034641835.2 Pinus albicaulis | reverse complement strand
TCATTTCATAGTCAACTTATTCACAAACTCTGAGAAGCTAGAAAGAAGGGATAGGATTGACCATTGACTAATGGTGCAATCCAAGGTAATCCAATGCAAGCTTTTATCCATATTATGAAATATTTACAAAAACCTAACTTTTCTAGCACTGAGAAGAGAAATGATTGCCTTACCTGGTTGAAGACATTAGTCATATCTGGTTTGATTACCATGTCAGAATCTCTTGCTTATTTGTTGGAGTGTATTGATTCCTACACCAATATGATATTGTTTATTATTTGTGTGTGTTGCATGAAGTCACCCTGATTCTCTAAGATGATGCTTGGAAGAATGTTTTTTCAGTCATGTTTCTATGATCTTGGTCAATATTTTATATGCATAATTTCATAGCGATATTGACTGAAACCTTCAGAAGTTCACTAGATTTTATTCCTTCAGGGTGAGAGCGAGGAAATAGGAGTTTATGTTGCCCCCGATATTTTCTTTCCCTGTATTATTTAGCATTCAGAATAGGAATTTTTTTATAAAATTCCATAATGTTTTGTAAAAGATGATTGGAAACCCATCTAGCTGGGTCCAGATTCCACATCACCTTCATAAATTCTTCATCTTCAATCTCTTTTGTTAGGAGAGAATTGACCGAATCTGGAATTTGTTTTTGAATGTAGTGAAGAATCTCTTGAGCCTATTTTGGATTGACTTCTCCTTCCTCATAATATAGAGCTTGATAACGATTGTATGCTTCATTTATAATTTCTTCGAAAGAGGTTATCCTTGGCCTGCCTTCTGGGGTTATTTCTTTAACCTAGTTTCTAAACTCAAAAGCTTTTGTTTGTTTGTGAAAAAAATTCATATTTAGGTCACCAACCTTTAACCACAACTGCGAGACTTTAGTCTCCATAGTTCCTCCTCTTGTCAAATTTTCTATTAAATCTCCCTCATAAGTTCTTTTTCCTTTTCCAAATGATAATACTCCACCTTGTTATTTTCAATGTGGAGTTGATGATTCTCGTCAACCACATTACACAGGATTCTAGAAGTTCAAACCCACATTATGTATTTGACTATGGAAACGTTCATGCCTTAATATCTCTTTCCTTTTTTACTCAGGAAGCTTACATATCTCCTTAAGCCATATTCTTAAGGAATGCTTAACCAATTTCATCTTTTATTCCAAATACAAAGGAGGGTGAGAATGATATTGTGGTATTCCAAGATTGTTGTATCATTTTTATGACCCCATCCTCCTGAATCTAGGTTGAGTTTAATTTGAAAGAAATGGGACTGATATCTTTCAGTTTGTCTATGACTAATTTTATTGGGCAACGATCAGATTCTCCCTGTGCATTGATTAAGGAAGTGCAATCCATGCCTTTTATAAGCCAATTACTTTGCACTATGAATTTGTCTAATCGAGTCGAGATATGATTTTCCCCACTTCTTTTGTTTGACCAAGTGTATTTAACGACCTTTAGGAGGATCTTGATTAGTTCCCACTTTTGAATTATATCCTCCATGAACTCCATGAAAAAAATTCAGAAACGAAATTCCTTCTTTATTTTCTATCGATTTGAGCACAATGTTGAAGTCTATGCCCAATATGCAATTATGATTCAAGCCTCTCTCTTTGATAATATTCAAATAGTTCGAGAACTTTGTTTTCTCACCATAGAGCATCAAAGCATAGACATTGATAACTAGAATTCACTCTCTGGTGTCCTTCCTTTCTAAAACTGTAACACCCTCCTCCCACATTTACCCAAGTTAACCGGTCTGTTGAGGTAAACATGTGATGAGAGGCTACTATGATTTAGTTCAACCTCCTAGGTCACCTCAAGAAATTGGAACCAACATAACACAACCAATATGACCTTCTACACATCCTATATAGCCTTCAGGAGCTAACCTACCCTTCCAGGTGAACAACCCTTGAGGGAACGCAACATTTCAAGGAAATAAACCTCCGGTCTCTCCCTTGCAAAGGCATGCATGCGACTGAGAGCTCCAGTCGCTCCCTTGCCAAGGCATGCATGCAACTAAGAGCACCGATCACTCCCACGAGCTTGCCTGAGTGTGACTGTAGCCTCTTTATGTCAGTGTTATGCCAACGACGCGAGATTTAAGGCTTATTTCTAGGGCTAGGACCCAGTCACTGCCCAGAACTTCATGGAATTTACATAAATGAAAACTAACATAGATATAATGATACCAATGCAAATTATTAAACAAATACTTGATTGGACCCCTACTAGCCATTACCGACATTTTGTCAAACAAGTCACAAATATGCATTTTATAGGTCATAATAAAAATATGATCATAGGGGTCTTATACTTATTTGAGAATTAGTAAGAAGCATTGGCTCCTTATCACATTAGCTACATTGTCATCTATTAGGTCATATATTCATTTCTCATTCATTTACGAATCATAACATGATGAGAATCATACATTTTCTCTGTCATAAAACATATTCATAACCAACATATAAACAACAAAAATAATGAGGATACAACAACCATAAATGTCACATATGAACCAGTACATTTACACATAAAAAACCAAGGAAAGGAACTCTTATTAATGAATAAAAAATACAACCTAGTACGGGACTACCATGTTCCACCTGACCATAGATTGGTTGAGCCAAATCTCTCTTTAGCCAATCACCCCCGTGCCATATTACAAACATGAATGTGGGATTTATAACCAAAATCAACCAAGGATTCCTTAGGTTAAACCACCTCACCCTCATCAATAGAACCAAGATTTACCACAATCCCCATTGGATCACTAGGCCATAAAAAATAAACATACATTGCCAGGCTTTACCACGATCCCCACTGGATCTCTAGGCAATAAACAAGCATGGATGCCACTAAATTTATCCACCTACACTGTGAGGAATTTTCCTGTCTCCTAGTCTCTAGGCTTTACCACAATCCACAGTATGATCCATGGATCACTAGGCCATAATCGAGACATCGACCTCCAGGCTTTACCATATATCCACCATTCACTAGTAAGTATTCCTAGGCCTGATCAAGGGAAACCACCTACCATATTTCCTATCATTCACCAGTCGAGGATTCCTCGGCCCAATAACGCACACAATAACTGGCTTTACTGCAACACATAATCTGGTTCAGGGGTCACTAGGACAGTTTCTTTACTGCAATCCATATTTTGGTTCAGGGATCACTAGGTCATGTTTTCTTTCATTCAGAGATCCACCTCACTTAGATTTGAATCCATCCGATAGTCCAACTCAACCAAAACATGATAACCCTATCACACCACGGTTATCTGGAAAATGCAAGGCAAGGCTAAAGAACACTATCACACCTAGAAAAACCCATGACAATGACAACAAGAGAACCAATAACACACATGCATAACCATTCATGCCAAATCTAGCAAGGAAATCACATGTGCAAATTGATACCTGGAATTAAACCCGATGTAGCTACTTGATCTTGCACTTCCTTGCTTGATATTTGCTTCCTCTTTCCCTCCTTTTCCTTTCTTGATCCAAAGTTGAAATGCTCCAAGAAAAATCTAAGTGTACAAGAGTGTTAGAGAGAGAGAATAGAGAGGGAGCTCCAAAACTGAACCAACAAAAAGCTATGAACTGATCCTCATAAGCCTTTTTATTAATGTGGCCTCTGTTTTTTTCATTTTCCATTATTTTCATAAATAAATTTCCAAAAATGCCATTTTTCCTTTCCAAATCCTTTTCCATTGCCTTTTCCAATTTCCTTAGCCATAATAGCTTAAATGAACACCCACACTAGGATGTTTTTGCCCAACATTCATATTGGAATAAGTGTCCCATAGCCGTGGTTATTGTTTTTCCTTTATTAACTTTTATTTACATGGAATTTTCACCAGGTTTGTTACAGAAGCCGCCCCCTTGGGGGAACACCGTCCTCATTGTTTAATGACACCTATAACCAAGAATAATGTTGAAAGAAAAACATACTACCCATGGAGCTTTATAAAAAATATTTTACAATATTTACAATGACCACCTACTGAAAACATGACAATCATACTGTTTACTGGAGCTTTATAACACAAATCATTATGGAATTTACAATAAAAACCACATTTTCTCAACCAGAAAATAACCATACTGTTTATGGAGATCTATAAATGTAGCTCGATATAGTATTTACAATAATATACACATGTGCACATTTTCTCAGCCAATAAATAAAAATATATGATGCCTTCCTCTAGAACAAGGGAATCCAGAGGCTCACAGCTCCACCCTCAATGTAATACCAATATTCACCTCCTTCCTAGGAAGTCGAGAATCCATTCCAAAGTCAAAGCTGCATCCAATGTCGAGTGCTAAAATCTCGCGATGTTGTCCTCTCGGTGAACAGTTATCGACTCATTGTTCCAGGGCACACTCCCAATGTGCATCTAATTCCATTTAGAAGTGATAATGACCAAACCAAATCCATCCCCGACCTTACCTTCTATGCTAAACAGGTCCTCAGGAAATACGGTCACCACCTTCCATGCAGTCACACACCTTCCAATTTCCGCGGCCATACCCTTCTCTTCTATACAGTCCCCTAGGAGACCCCTCCCTTGGCAATATTTCCTCGCATTGGAAGATCCAAGAACCAAGGCATATATCTGTCTTAAAATCATCATACTGGTCATAGCATGTGTTGGATGACTTAATTGTGTGTTAAATATCCGTCATTAAATTTTCAACCTGAGGTTCGTGAACTGATGAGGTATACGTGTACTATATGTACTAGGTGATTATTTCTCAGAATAGAAATTTAATATAATGCAACAAACATGAAACTAATTACAAAGAAAATAATAAAAGCAAATGAAAAATAAGTGCACAGGTTCTTTCTCAAGCATGCTCTTTCTCAATCACGAGTCTCTCTCAAAGACTATCTCTACGGAAACTAGCAATTATAATATAAGCTATGAAATGAAAATGTAATTTAATATAGTAGTCTATTAGATTACTAATGTGATATTACTAGTGTGAGATTACTAGTGTGTCAATCCAATCCAAACAAAAGGAAATTAAATGAATCTTAACAAAAAAACATTAATGAAATAAACATAAAAACATATAATCAAAATAACATAAAATAAACTAAAATAAACTTTCATAAATGAAATAACATAAATATTTACAACAAAGGAAAGAGGTGTGCAAGTTTCAGTTGATGGGGGCCCTCCACTCCTCAACAAGCATACTAAACGATTATCAAAGTAGCAACATGTATTCCATAAAATGAAGTTGGAGAAAGTTCCAAAGATATTACAATAATTAAACTCCCTTCCTCTCTATCCTCACTTTACAAATTACATCTTGGATGGACACCTTTGAATGAAGGATGTAGCCCTATTTATACAAAAACTTAATATAACTAATTAACAAATGTAGATCTACAAAACTCTCCTAGATCCACAATTATCTATTGTGGTTACAACCAATTACCAAAAAGTATGAGATACAAATCCTCTCACACATATTTAGGAGATACATATCAAAACATCCATGATTATTATCCTTTGAATGTGCTTAGTCAATGATTCAAATATTCTACAAATATTTCAAAAATCTTCATGTGTTGAAATTGAAATTCAAATTTGTGGTTGAGTGGCCAAATAAGACTCTTCTAGAATATTCAAATAGGCTTACAACATCATAAAAATCATCCATATCTTAGATATATATGAAAACATGCTAATTTACTAATATTTAATCATAAATTCTCTTAAAATACTTAAAATAAATTACTTGGAAAATAATAATGATAAATTCATATGATCATGCAAATGGTATTAATGTAGGCTTATGGAGATGCAGAATATGGTAAAGAGCTATGAAATATGGTAAAATGATACAAATGAGGGTGAAATAGGATGACATTTTGGAATCCCAGCAACATTCCCATGGAAATCAATGGACACTATTGGGTACTAGTGTCCCACAATGGCCCTTCTCTTGAAGTGTTTTACCATAATACTCCTTCCTATTTAATTCCTTTTTGTGGCTGCTAATTATTGAAGTCAATTTCAACCACCCAACTCGACATTCCATGTTTTCCTATACCAAATACATAACTCCCATTAGATTCAAATTAAATTAAACAAAATCATGACATACCTTATCGGTAGCTCTTTAACAAGGTACACCTGCAATTTTGTTTACTTCCTGTCACAACAATTCAAACTAGCTCTTGACCAAATCATCATGTAAAAACATATCACATATGGTTAGCTCAAAATGAAACCATCATAATCAAAATCATATATCGCATGTAGACATCATAAACTAGAATCATAGATCACATGCCTAATAAAATTGAAATAAAATATTGATACTTGTCCTTTAATCGATCCTTAGCTTCTACTTTTATCCTTTCCATATGCACACCAAATCAGTTTCCACACTCAGCAAACACCCAATGTCTTTTTCTTCAACTAGGTACACATACACATAGTTTGCATCACACACATGCAACCAAACATGACATACAACACCATACTGTATACATGCACCTACACCTGAAATACAACACATACACCTACATCCGATGTACAACAAAATACATACACCTGAATCTGGTTTAGGACACAACACATACACCTACACCTAGTGTACGACACAACACAAGACATACACATACACCTAGTGTACGACACAACACAAGACATTCACATACACCTAATTTATGACACAACACAATACAAATGTCACGATACAACGTCTACGAAATTCACATACAGAGTACCACACATACACAAAACAACATGTACAACATGCACACAATACCACATGTATAACATGTACATAGTACCACTAGTATACAACACCACCTGCACCACATGTACACAACGTGTACACATTGCCACATGTACACAACACCACCTGCACAACGTGTACACAACACAACATGTACACAACACCACATGCACGACATGTACACAACACCACTTTCACAAAAAACCCCATGTACAACATGTACATGACACCACATGTACATAGCACCATATGTCTAATCATACACACAACACCATATGCACAACATGCACACCACACCATATGTACACAACATCGCATATGAAACATGCAAAAAGCACCATCTATACACAACACCGCATATTCAACATGTACATAACACCGTCTATACCTATAACTGTATAAACAACATGTACACAACACCATCTATACATAGCATTGCAGATACACAAAATGTACACAATACCATACATACACAACACCACATGCACACAACATCATAGGTCTAACATGTAAAACATAAACACAACAATAGTATTGCACATCCATAGACCACACATTGACTCTACCAAGAAAACTTGCTTCTAGGGTCCTTTCACTATTCATGCATGTTCCAACATGCCAATGATCACACTACTTCCACTCTGTTGATGTATCCCTCAACATTACCTATCCATAACATAAACATAGGCAGAGTAAAAACATATAATATCAATTCATATCCACATGATATTGTCCTTGTATATATTTCAGGGCTACTCTTCCCAATTGATTCCTCATAAACTAGGAACCTCTTCATATCACTCACCTGCATAAGTAATCATTCCTCCACGAGAATGATTTCTGATAGCCATGTTAGACAACAAATCACATACATACATACATATATATACATATAAACCTCGACATGAAACAATCATGATCCCTTACCACCCAATCATAAAATTGCATATATATATATATATATATATATATATATATATATATATATATATATATATATATATATATATATATATATACATGTGAACACTAGTATACAAAATCCTAATGATTCTGTCAATCAACAACATACATGCATACATATATGGATATATAAACATCAACGTAAATAAATAATGATCTCACCAGACAAAGACATACATACATGCATATATACATATATAGACATTATCATAATAATGATCACAACATAATTACCAGATATCATAACGTCAAGGTTAAGAGAACTCCCTTTATCCATGCAATGCATGCACAACATCGAGAACAACAGTTCCCAACATAGCCAAGGAATCTGATGCCACAAGTCTTTTCACTTTACCTTAATTTATTACCTTTCTCATGATTATCCTGTCATCGTCCATTTACACCAATAGATCCAACCAATCCAATTCATTATCATACTCTTGCCTTCAAATGTCCTTGAGCTTCGTTTGAGTCTTGCATCACCTATTGTGTTTCATTCAACACTCCCCAAGCTCCATTAAATTTCCCCCTTACCAACCAATTCCAAAGACCCTCAAAACATAAAAGGAAAGAACAAAATCAAACAAGAAGAAAACCATGAAAGCCAATAGCAATATGACACCACAAACAAAGTGGGAAGGGCTTGGACCAAACATAAAAAAAGCTGCAAATCAAGCACAACAAATCACAAAATAACAAAAGCACAAGATTCGTGACAAACACCATGACTCAGTCCCCCATGATTCCCAGTGCTTCCAAGGGAAATCTCAACCCATGCCTCCTTCAATATTTCATGGCAAGCTCTTTTTCCATGCAATCCACGCATCATATTGCCATAAATACATAACTTTCAGTGTATAAATAAATTTAGCAATATACCCTTTTTGTTACCTTGTTGTGCCAAGCATGTTTCCTTGTAACTGAACACATCCATGCCATCTCTCAAGGGACTCCAATTCCCTTGACGAATCCAGCCATAATTGGAAACTAGTTGTTATTCCTATCAAATACATGTTCAGGAATATAACACATATCCACATAATGTCAAAAAAAATCAAGGTTAATAAGACTTCCCGTATGCAAAGCACTTATTTGCTTGGAATTACGGTTTCCAAACATAGCCAAAGGAATTTTAACCCAATTCCTTTCTTTTACCTTTTCCTTGCCACAATTGAGTCTTATTATGTATTGTCACATCACCCAATTCCTTTCTTTTACTAATGCCAAGCATGTTTCCCTACAACTAGTCACACATGTTTTCCACATGTTCCAAAGATCAAGACAACTTATCTAGTAATTGAAATTAACCTTTACCAATACTATCAACTATGTCATAATCAACAGTAAAATCATAATCATAAATCATAACACTACAACTAGAACTCACTTGCACTAATGTACATATCAGTTGTCTTAGCACATAATGTGTTAGTACAACCATCTTAAAAAAAAATCATTCCTTCATGCAATCTTATAGTCACATACTCATATCATGAAATTAATCAAACATTCAATCAACTTGTAAACATACCATGCTAAATAAACCAAATTGATGACATAATCAAACTCCTACCTCAATGTATTTTAGGGGAGGTTATTGTTGGGTGTCATTTTTATACTCATTTCCTACATTTTCTTCCTTATTTTCTGCCTTTTTGACCTCCTACCCGGGGACCATACTTACCTTTATCCTTTCCTTTATCTTGAAATAGCATAACTTTACCTTGTTTCATTACCTTTCCATTCTCGTTAATTATTATGATGTATTGTTCCTTTTTTGTGGCTAACTGAGATAAACATTGGGAGAAGTTCTTTGTCCTTTTTTCTATTCTTTCAGATACTTTTTCAGGCATAGGGACTTGGGACACACAAGCACATAGAACCAGTTGGAAGCATGTTGTTACACAACATTGCTACCACATGTAGAGTCAGCACCTTAGTTGTCACATATTTTGTTGTTACACCACAATGTTGTTCCAAATTTGATGCTACAGTTGCGTTGTTATTTGTGTATTTCTAAATTCTGGATGATGATATGTCTTCGAAAGATGTTATGCTACATATGTCGCATTCAAACGACAACTATAGGATTTATCATGTATTTTTATTTAGAATAACATCTTTAGGTAGTTTTGATTGAAATCAATGCTTTCCCATTCAGGAATTTTATTGAGGGAATCAATTGTAACTATATTTACTTTATTTTGATCAGCATGAGAATCGGGAGATTCTCATTGACTGATCTATTCCTCATTTTCTGAATATGTAATTATTATATAAACACTTGGACCTTCAAGGTCGGGGGTTTTTAGCAGAGAACAATATCTCCATTTTGACGTTGTAACTTTAGATCATCATAATACAGAATATCATGTTGTTGTTTTTACATGTGTTGATTGATCTAATTCTCATTTAGTTCACATTTCTTCCTGTGCCCTGCTAGGGAGGAAGGGCCCTCCTCTTTAGTAGGGATTGCAGTCGTAGGGTAGCTGTACTATATCTTATATTTATTTATGCATATTCGTGGAGTGTCATTGTTGTTGTGCCAGTTGTAAGTAGATCTGCTTCAATTCCAGTTATTTATTATACTATTACACATATCCAATTAGAGGTACCAGCTTGTGTAGTTAATGTGTGGTACTCTAGATACTGGTTTATCTGAAGTGTGATTACATTCTTGTAGATCCTTTTTATTCCTGCATGAGTGTTAGTTTCAACAATTGGTTCATCAATGATTTCTTCTTGTTTTATTTCTGCTTCTGGTATGGTGTATCAGCACAGACAGTGCAACTACAATTGAAATAAAAGACGTCCCTGGTCGATTAATTGGCCTTGGATTTCGTAGGGCCAATTGATCCTTCATCACAGTAGAGGTCATACATATTGGTCTGTACAGATTATGTCACAAAGTGGGTTGAAGTGAAGGCACTAACTAGAGCTATAGAGCAGGTTGTTTCAGACTTCCTGTTTGAAGATATTTTTGTTCGTTTCGGGATACCCACAGAGATAGTAACAGATTGGGTGCCCCAATTCACATCTCATCTGATTTAGAATTTTGTTGAAAAGTATGGAATTCATCATAGGATCACTTCACCCTATCAATTACAAGAAAATGGCCAAGTGGAGAGTACCATCAAAGTTATTAAGGGAATTTTTACAAAGATAGTAGCTAGCCACCAGAGAAATTGGGCTGAAAATTTTCTAGAAGTATTGTGATCTTACAGAACAACCTGGAGGAATACTATGGGCTTATCACCATATGAATTGGTGTACGGTAATAATCCTTTATTCCCCATAGAGTTCGAAATAAAAACATTGAGAACAACATTATAGTTAAATCGAGATTTGAGCACAGCACAAAGACAAAGGTTGAATAAGCTCAATGAGTTGGAGGAGAAACAGTTGGCTGTCATTCAGCAGACAGAGATCATTCAGCAGTAAAGAGCTACATGGCATGACAGGTTCATTAAAAAGAAGAAATTTCAGAAAGGATACTGGGCTCTCTTGTACAATTCAAGATTCAAGGATTTCAAGGGCAAGCTCTGCACCTGGTGGCCAGGTCCTTACAAAATAGATACAACCTTTGAAAATGGGACTGTAAAATTGGTTACCATTGATATTGCTAAGACTTCATTACTGGTTAATGGGAACCGCATGAGGTTATATCATAAACCTGCTTCGAAGTATTCATTTATTAACATTTTCACGGACTCTGAGCTTCATGTTATAGCAGCAGCTGGACATTCCCCTGTGCTGACCGAACTTTGAATTTACAATAAGTGTAACAGCTGAAACCACTTTTGTGGCAGTTGTTACACCTGTTTATATATATATATATATATATATATATATATAAACAAAACAAAAAAATATATGATAATAAGAATCTGACTATGAAAACCTCTTTTGGGGCGCAGTCAGACAATATGGTAGAAGTTGAAAATCACTTTTGTGGTGGCTCTTACATTGATTTTTTTCAGAACGTCATCCTTTTTTCCTGCCTATTCTACATGATGTTGTTACACATTTTCTCAGTCTTTTATTTTTCCTAACAATAACGTTTTATGAAGGATAGCGCATCAGTTGTCTTGGTTGTTACATATGTAACAACCGACAGCTGTCAATAGCATTTGAATATTGGTCGTCATCCTGACACGCAACAATTATTACGATACTTTGAAGGTGACCTCCACGATCACTGGAGAAATTGCACCGTCACATCAATTTCCTCCTCCATGTCTTTTCAAGTACGTCATCGAAAAGGTAACATTACCCTCCTCTAATATTTGATGATTATGGCAAGTTAATGACAATCCTTTTGACGACTGTGTAATTTTGTCATCATTAAAGTTGGGGGGGATGAATCTTGTCATAATTATGAACAAATCTGTTAGCTTTTAAAGCCGCCATTAATCTCACGATTTACTGAATCTAATACCATAGCAACCAATCATGATCAGATCTTTTCAAAAAGGATATTTGTACATGAAGTATGAAGCTCTCCACAACTGGGCATTAATAGAAAGAATGTGTGGGTATGAACCATCAATTCAAAACATTTTCACCTCTCAATCACCGTGACATTCCATCATCTCGCTCAGCTAGAAGTTCTTGCACCCTTGGTTGAAAATTCTTAACCCAAAGATAATAGAGCAGATTATTGTAATTCAGTGAGTAGTGCGTTGACACCCTAGCTAACTGAGCTAAAGGAAGTAATTAGGTATAACAACACAAGATGGGGGGATATGTGGTGAGGTACAAACCAGATTCTATTGAAGCATTATAGAATTATACGGAGGCATATCAGATATTCAGAGATGTTGGGTGGTTCGAGTATTTTCAGAAGCTGAAGGGTTCAGACGAAGCAATTGTGATGGAGTTTGCTAAAAATTTGAACAACTATCAAACGAAAGTCAGGGGTTTGTAGATTGAAGTACTGGAGGAGGTTGTTTCCAAAGTAATAGCACTGTCAGCCAAAGGCAGAAGGTGGTTCAACAAAAATTTCAATGATCCTTCTCTGAAAGAGGATTTCCTTGAAGGTCAGGAGAAGCTTGAGAAGAAAGGAAGAAGGGTCGACAGGTTATCACTTCCCCAACCTTGGGTGAATGTTGCTCTAAATTTTATAAAATATATCACCTGTGAAGGGAGGTACGCGGTTGTTTTTAATTATCATTTCCCCTTATTGAACAATCTTCGACATCGACAAAGAATTAACCTTCCATATTTCCTGCTGGGAAATATCAATCATATGGTTGCAGCAGTAAAAACGACAATACACCAAGAAGCTTATGTTACCAATCACGATATCATCAAGCTAATTGTGCTGGATGCTTTCAACCAAAAAGGAAATATCTAAGAGGAGTTCAAACAAAAGAGGCCCAGAACTAGCCAAGGAAAACAAGTTGGGACTTCGGGAGAGATTCAGGAGGAAGCTAGAAGCCGAACCTGGTCTTCTAAGGTCAAAATTGAGAAAATTCCCCTTGATAATTAGATTGGAGACAAACAGCCAGAGCAAATGATGAAAGTCAGCATGCTTGCAGAACCGCCACCTACAACTGAAGAGCAGGAGGAGGTAGACGAGCTGAAAGAATAAGAAGAACAACCTCGATCATAGGAACTCTCCTTATCGGGTAGGAACAAAACTCAGACCTTGCTTATAGAAATTGAGAATTTAAAGAAAGAAAATGAAAAATTGAAGCAGAAATTAGTCGAAGCTAGGGAATCAGAAGCCTCGAGGTTAGATACCCTAGCTGAAGTTGTTAAGAAAGTCAGAGGGGAGAAAATTCCAAGATCATTATGTGTGGCATGTTCCCAAGAATTAACAGCAGCAGGATACAAAGTTTGTCAGGAAAGCACCTGCTCGAGGGAAACCCAAATAGAACCTTGGGAGGATACTCCCCAAGAACCTGCTGAAGATATTGTTGCTCCACAAGAACCAACAGTTAAATCAAAGCCTCCCACGGTAATCGACCTGGAAGCCGACACATAAGAACATATAGAGGCCACTGTTGTTACAGAGGAACCAGCAGTGGATACAGAGGCTGACCAAGGCGAAAATAAGAGGACTTATACACAAGAACCCACCTATGACATTGTTGTTCCACAAGTACTAGCAGCTGAGGTGGAGAAATCCCACCCCATAGAGGTTGTCACACCCACAGTTGATATTGCATGTAGTGGAACATCGGGCCCCGATGAGGGATGGAGTTCCGAAAAGGATTTATCATTCTTTAAATTGAAAAAGTGGAAGCAGGAGGCACTTTCCCTTCAAAAGGGAGTGATCTCACTAGAATTACATCATAATTTCCCTACAGGAAAAATGGGCAGAGAAAGAATTGAAGAGGAGCTGGGGGGAATGGAAACGAAAGGAAGTTGCAAAGAAACAGGAGGAATAGTTGTTGTTGTTACAACAACAGGTTTGTGATTTGACTATTGATATACATAAGCTTCATGATCTTGCCCTCAAATTGTTGGGGTGCAGGTGGCCTTCCCCGTCCTACCCTATTTTTCTTTGGGAGTGTTATTATTTATTTTAGCTGAAAGCTATCATGAAAGACAGGTCTTATGTGGGCACCTCTACTCACACTTTTCTTGTTGTTTTTCGCACCAACGATTTTGATGAACAAAGCTTGTTATGCAAGTTGTTTCTGCATAATATTATTTGTGAGCATGTTAGCATGAAGATGGTAGCAACTGTATCCTCATATATGGGAGACCTATAGTTACGCGCCTTCATTTCATTCATGAGAAATCAAATCTAGTGGAATTTGTCCGTGAAATAAATGGAGACTAACGAAATGAATACAACACTATGGATTAAAGACGAAGCAGGAAGGGCCGCTGAACTGAGGCATAAATTTAAAAAAAAATTGAGTACTCCAGGGTTGAGGGAGCGAGCTGCTACCTACAGAAGAAGAATTGTGGAGTTATGTCTCAACCATTTTGCACAGATGAAGAGTTGAGTGCTAACAGGGTGCCTCAAGTGCACAAAAGAAAGTAGTGTCAAGTTACAGGAAAGGGATCCTTTTGTATTCCAAAATTTTGTAGTTGTTGTTACACATATACCAAAATACGCCCGAGTGGTAAAATCCCTTGGCGCCTTCTGGATTGGATTGAAATTTAGATTTCCTTTGATATGGTTTCTAGTGGAAGAATACCAAGACCACTATGTGTTGAGAAATCACAAAGAAGAGTCCTGGCCAAGACAGTTGTTTTCTAGTCAGGGGTACGGGTCTCCAGACGAAGACACAGCTGGCGCCTACGACTTCACCGACCTGCGTAAGAGGTATAATTGGAGGAGCTGAGATTTTTGCATGAGGACATGTAAGCACTTTAGCTAGGGGGAGATGTTGGGTGTCATTTTTATACTCATTTTCTACATTTCCTTCCCTCATTTTTTTCTTTTTGACCTCCAACCTGGGGACCATACTTGCCTTTTTCCTTTCCTTTATCTTGAAATAGCATAACCTTACCTTCTTTCATTACCTTTCCATTATCGTTAATTATTATGATGTATTGTTCCTTTTTTGTGGCTAGCTGAGATGAACATTAGGAGAAGTTCTTTGTGCTTTTCATTATTCTTTCAGATACTATTTCAGGCACAAGGACCTGGGACATACAGGCGCATAAAACCAGTTGGAAACACACATAGAGTTGCTACCACACACTCTATTACACAGCGTTGCTACCACACACAGAGTTAGTACCTTGGTTGTCACATCTTTTGCTGTTACACCATGATGCTGTTACAAATCTGTTGCTACAGTTGCGTTGTTGTTTTCATATTGCTAAATTTTGGATGTTGATCTGTCTTTGAAAGTTGTTACACTACAGTTGTCGCATTCCAACGAAAACTATAGGAGTTATCATGTATTTTTATTTAGAATAACAGCTTCACGTAGTTTTGATTGAAATCAATTCTTTCCCATTCAGGATTTTTATTGAGGGAATCAGTTGTAACTATATTTACTTTATTTTGATTAGCATGAGAATCTCCCGATTCTCATAACTGATCTGTTCCTCATTTTCCGGATATGTAGATATTATATAAACACTTGGACCTTCAAGGTCGAGGGTTTTTAGCACATAACAGTATCAACATTTTGATGTTGTAACTTTTGATCATCATAATAAAGAATATCTTGTTGTTGATCTTACATCTATTTATTGATCTAATTCTCATTTAGTTCTCATTTCTTCCTACGCCCTGCTAGCGAGGAAGGGCCCTCCTCTTTAGCAAGGATTGCAGTCATAGGGTAGTTGTATTATATCTTATATTTATTTATGCATATTCATGGAGTGTCATTTTTGTTTTGTCACATGTAAGTAGATCTGCTTCTATTCCAGGTATTTATTATATTGTTACACAGATCCAATTAGAGGTACCAGCTGGTGTAGTAAATGTGTGGCGCGCTAGATACTGGTTTATCTGAGGTGTGCTTACATTCTTTTAGTTCATTTTTATTCCTGAATGAGTGTTAGTTTCAACAATTGGTTCAACAACGATTTATTTTTGTTTTATTTCCACTCCTGGTATGGTGTAGTGATTAATATAGTCGAACAACTATCATGTCTACACAATTAATCTAGTTCAGCATGATATAACTTCACAACATATCAACTCAACATAAATAAGGCCATGATATCCTTAATAGTAACTAGCTAGCATTTTCACATCATAATCTCATCAACAATTTCCATTCATGCATAAAAATCACATATGCATAGTCAGTCTAGATTAGAATGATACACATAACATCAAGCTCTTAAATGAAATAACCCTAATCATCAAGTTAAATAGCATATAAAAACACAAATTTAACATATTACATACACATCAATGACTTATAACAAAATCATCAATTTAACTAACATATAACATCAACAACAATGCATATAACAACAATTTACTATCCTACATGACTATCTAACGCACGTGCATATGACCACACTTAACTAGCATCTACCATGCATTTAACCACAACAACAATAGAATGACAAGAATATAAGTAGCCCTAATCCATATAAAAATACATTAACTAACATACCTATATGTCAAACATATAATACATGTATGAGGATATGCTCTTACCCCAAAGTCTTGTGTTACAACCTCACTCTAATAGTCTACATCTCCTGCTCAATCTTAGCCAAAATTTCAGCATCATATCTTATCAACAACATCATGATGACATAATGACATACAATGACTTCATAGTGCATGTTTTAACTACTATACATGCATAACTATAACCATGGAAATGCATGCATAACAACATATGACATGCAACCTAGAAAATGCATATACAACCGACATGCATTCATGACAAACACATCCCATCAACATCATCACCAACTTCTACATGGTGACACAACAACAACAATGACCCTCACCATGCATACACAACAAGCACATAGATCACAAGAATAAATAACATATATGCAACTGACATGTATGCATGACAAAAAAATTCTGCCCATCCAATCCAAGTGTTGAAACATGCTCTAATACCACTCTGTAACACCCTCCTCCCACATTTACCCAATTTAACTGGTCTGATGGGGTAAACATGTGACGAGAGGATAATATGATCTGATTCAACTTCCCAGGTCACCTCAAGGAAATGGAACCAACACAACACAACCAATTTGAGCTTCTACACATCCTACAGATCCTCCAAGAGCTAACCCACCCTTCTAGTTGACCAACCCCTGAGGGAACTCAACATTTCAAGGAATTAAACACCCAGTCGCTCCCTTGCCAAGGAATACATGTGACTGAGAGCCCCAGTTGCTCCCATGAGCCTGCCTGAGTCTGACTGTAGCCTCTTTCTACCAGTTCTATGCCAGTGACTTTGAGGTTTAAGGCTAATTTCCAAGGTAAGGAACCAGTCACTTCCCATAAGTTCATGGAATTAGCATAAATGAAAAACAACATAGAGACAATGATACCAATCGAAATGTTTTAACAAAGACTTGAATGGACTCCTACTAGCCATGACTAGAATTCCGTTAAACATGTCAAAAATATGCATTCTACAAGTCATAATAACATATCTGAGCATAAGGGTATTATACTTATCTGAGAATCGCTAAGAAGCATTGGTGCCTTATCACATTAGTTGTGTTATCATCTATTAGGTCATATATTCAATTCTCGTTCATTTACAAATCAAAACATAATGAGAACCATACATTTTCTCTTTCATAAAAAATATTCATAACCAAAATATAAACAACAAAAATAATGAGGATACAAAAACCATAAATATCACATATTAACCAATACATTTACACATAAAATACCAAGGAAAGGAACTATTATTAATGAATGAAAAATACAACCTGGTATGGGACTACCATGTTCCACCCTACCATAGATTGGCTGAGCCAAATATGTCTTTAGCCAATAATCCTCGTTCCATATTCCAAGCATGAATGTGGAATTTATCACCAAAATCAACCAAATATTCCTAAGGCTAAACCACCTCACCCTCGTCAATAGAACCAAGATACCGCAATCCCCACCAGATCACTGGGCCATAAAAAATATACATACAATACCAGGCTTAACCACGATCCCCACCAGATTTCTAGGCCATAAAAAAGCATGGATGCTACTATATTTTTCCACCTACACCATGATAAATTTTCCTATCTCCTAGTCTCTAGGCTTTACCACAATCCACAGTCCAATCAAGGGATCACTATGCCATAATCGAGACACCGCCCTCTAGGCTTTACCATATATCCTTCCATTCATCAGTAAGGATTCCTATGCCTGATCAAGGGAAACCACCTCTAGGATTTACCATATATCTCGCCATTCACCGGTCTAGGATTCCTAGGACCACGAGGCACACAATACCTGGATTTATTGTAACCCACAGTTCGGTTCAGGGGTCACTAGGCCAGTGGCTTTACAACAATCCACAGTCAGGTTCAGGGATCACTAGGCCATGTGTTCTTTCATTTAGATATCCACCTCACTCATCTTCAAATCCATCCAACAATCCATATCAACCAAAACATGAGAACCCCATCGCACCATGGATATCCGAAAATGGCAAGGAAATGCTGAAAAAAACTGTCACACCTAGAAAAACCCATGCCATTGACAACAAGAGAACCAAGAACATGCATGCATAACCATGTATTCCAAATCTAGCAAGGAAATCGCACATACAAATCTATACCTACAAGTAAACCCATTGTAGCTGCTTGATCCTGTTCTTCCTTGCTTGACCTTTTCTTCCTCTTTGCCTCCTTTTCCTTTCTTGATCCAAAGCTGAAATTCTCCAAGAAAACTCTAAGTGTCCAAGAGTGTGAGAGAGAAAGAATACTAGAGAGAGAGCTCCAAAACTGAATTGACAAAAATCTATGAAATGGTCCTCATAAGCCTTTTTAATAATGTGGCCTCTATTTTCTTCATTTTACATTATTTTTCCTTCATTTTCTTCCTCACATGCAACCTATGACCTTTCACCTTCCTTTTCTCCTAATTTCCATTATTTTCATAAATAAATTGCCAAAAATTCCATTTTTCCTTTCCAAAGCCTTTGCCATTTAGCCATAATAATTGAAATGAACACCCACACTAGGATTTATTTTCCAAACATTTAGCTTGGAATAAGTGTCCCATAACCGTGGTTAGTATTTTTTTCTTTATTAAATTTTATTTACATGGAATTTTCACTAGGGTTGTTACAAAAACAATTGCAATCCAGTTCGAAATTTCATGCTATCTATTAAATTGAAATAGATATCTAACCAAAAGGTACATGTACCTCCAGATGATACTTTGGAGCTTTGAGTGATGTCGCTTCCTTCTCTCCAAAAATTTTTAGCTGCAACAAAGGATTCCTTTTCATGTAAATTAGTTTATTGAATGAACAAAACCCACAATTTCTCTTGCTTGACTAGATCTTTTACTAAAAGATATTTTTTGGGACTCCCCAGACCCCAAATGATCGATGGCAATATATTCATAATTTATTTAAAGAAGAATTAGATGCTCCTCCTCCATATTTTGGTGATTCCATTCCCTTTCTTGATTTCAGCTTTAGAACCGTTGTGATTACTGTTTGATTTCCATGTTTTTTATTGAGATTTTTTTCGTGTTCTCACACTATTTTTTGTGTGGTCTCCCATTCCTTTTCTTGTTTCTCTTTGTTTTGTGGTTGCTTCCATCCTCTTCCTACACTAATTTGTGTGTCATATTTCCAGTGATGACCCCAATTAACATACCTTCATTGGCCTCTCTGGGGGGATCCATACTCGCATGTAGTTCTACAGTCAATTGGATTGTGATCCCAATAATAGACTGTACTTCTGTTAGAGGTTGTTTTGGGAATTTTGGAGCCATAAAATTTTCAATACATGGGCAATACAAAACTTCATGTATTTCACCTTCTTCTTTCTCCAATGGTGCTTCGATCTCTCTCACATTACTTATATGATCTATGTGCTCTTGATAATTCTAAAGGACATCAAATGGATTCGCTGAAGTTGAATCTCCATTGTTTCTAGGAGGATTTTGAAATTTTATTGCTACCACTTTCTATTTTTTCCCTCCACGATGTTGGGTTTTCTATTTCTTCAGTTGATCTATCGATGAATCTGAGACCTTATTTTTTGTTTATTGTTTACAGTCTCTAGGAAATTTCCCATACCCATGGAAGTATCAGTACTTGAAGGGGATCTGTTCATATTCAAGGCTTTGATAGTGGATCCAACTCTTAAGCATAAGATTGATTTTTGATGTAAATCATTCTTTTAAATAAACTTCAACACATATTTTTTCACATTAAAACTAAGAGCATTTAGTTATTCTTTTTCAAGTTATTTTTCAACTCCATTTTCAATGGTTATGAGGAATTCATCACTCCAACAAGAAAGAGGAAGCCTGGGAAGTTAAACCAAAATTGGAACTACATTTAGCATATCCTCATCTAGGCTGAATTCCAAAGACCATTTGTTTAGGTACATTCCACACGATCCAAAGAAATAAGGTCCATTACTAAAGATCACATCCTTTTCTTCCTTCATTTCAAACAAGAATGCAAAAAATCCATTCCCGCATGCATATATAGCGATTTTTCCCTTCATTTTTAGCCTCTAGTCTTTTGCGATGTGAAAATTTCAAATCTGAAATCCTATTCCAGCAAATGGAATTTTTTTTTATAAATATTGTTAATTATTTTAACAATTTATTTGTTGCATAAAATATCAAATAAATCACACTACAATATTTAGAAATAAAATTGTGGAAATAATAGTGTTGGAAACTGAGAAAATACTAGCACATACATACATAAAATGACACCGTTTTTTGGTCAAATGTACGCAAAAAAACCCAAATTGGTAAAACCGGTGCAACAAATGAGGGTTTTTATTATTAAGTAGGAGTGAATTCTGAGGTAAATTTATGGATTCCCAACTGGAAATCCAATCAGCAAGTCTCTGACAGAAATATTTATAGAGAAAATTATCTCACCCCACAAGGAATCCCGACACTAGATTCTACAGAAAAACTAGTCATCCAAACCACAACGTAGGCCCCTATGCACTGCCTCTTGAACGTGTGTCTCGAATCTACCTCTGAGAAAGACATCTAGCCTACCTCTGCTACTTGAAGTGACTCTCTGACCCTCTGGAAATTGAATTGAACTCCTCCTCAGCCAAATCGAATTGCTCTGCTTCAACTAATACATAGTCCTTGCGCTGCTTCTACATGGATCACTCATGTCAATTGTTTTTTCCTCTCCGGATATGGAAAAATTCCACTAGATCACTGTCTATGCTTCCTCACTAAAGCGCGAACTCCCTGTTAAATGATTGCTGCTACTTTGGAAAATCAAATTCTCCAAGTGTCTCTAGTGTATCTTCTCCCAGTTCCCATCGACTTCTTCTTACAATCCTCTATTGGTACTCCAATGACCAAGATTAAATCTTAATCAAGTGCTAGGATCATATTGAGGTCAATCCGTGTGAGTTTCTAGATTATTCTCACCTTGAATTAATTAATTATGATTAATTAGCCATATTCTCTAAGTTTATACTTAGGAAATATTTAAAAAACGACTAATAATCTAATTAATTCATCTCTAGGTGGAATTTCCAAAAACAATTTTTGGGTTTTGTACATCTCATGTATTCTAGCCTCTTTGCAAAATCTTTTGGCTATAACAAATCTGATGCTACAAAAAATAACAATCCATTTTAGCGAGGATTGTGTTCTAGTGTTGCACACCCTACAACAACACTTTGTCTCTGTATCATCTCCTGTCACACTGCCGATGTTTGGCCATTGTGACTGCCTATAACTTGCCACCAACCACTGTGCAAATCTGATGTTGCATCTGTGCTATTGCTGACACTGCCATATTGTTGCCAACATTGCATATGCATTTCAAATCCCTCTCTTTTGTTGCTACTGCAACTGCAACAACTGAAACTAAGAAGCATCCAAAATACTGAATCAATTATGTGCATCATGATGCATCTGTCTCCCAAGTCCTGGCTACTATTATCCTCTACACTGTCACTAAATAATCTATGTTGCTGCTGACTCTACATTGTGCCACCTACACTGCTGCCAACTTTGCATTGTTCTCCCCATTATTTAACTGCTTCTAATATGCGGTTTTGACTACATGAACTACCATTGATCCATAATAATTTAGTCTCCATAGTTCCTCCTCTTGTCAAATTGTCTAGTAAATCTCCCTCATAAGTTCTTTTTCCTTTTCCAAATGCCAATACTCCACCTTGTTATTTTCAATGAGGATTTGATGATTCTCGTCAATCACATTACACAAGATTCCATAAGTTCAGACCTACATTATGTATTTGACTGTGGAAACGTTCACGCCTTAATATCTCTTTCCTTTTTTACTTGAGGAGCTTATATATCTCCTTAAGTCGTATTCTTAAGGACTACTTGACCAATTTCATCTTTGATTCCAAATACAAAGGAGGGTGAGCCTAATATTGTGGTCTTCCGGGATTATTGTATCATTTCTATGACCCCATCCTCCTAAAGCCAGGCTGAGTTGAATTTGAAAGTGATGGGACCAATATCTTTCAGTTTTTCTATGTCTAATTTAATTGGGCAATGGTCGGATTATCCCTGTGCCTTGATTAAGGAAGTGCAATCCATGCCTTTTATAAGCCATTTATTTTGCACCAGGAATCTGTCTAATCGGGCTGAGATATGATTTTCTTGACTTATTTAGTTTTACCAAGTGTATTTACCGACCCTTGGGAGGATGTAAATTAGGTACCACTCTTGAATTATATCCTTCGTGCCCTCCTTTATTTTCTATCAATTTGGGAACAATGTTGAAGTCTATGCCTAATATTCAATTATGATTCAAGCCTCTTTCTTTGATAATATTCAAAGAGTTCCTGAACTTTTTTTTCTCACCATAGAGCATCAAAACATAGAAATTGATAACTATAATTCACTCTCTAGTGTCCTTCCTTGCTAAAATTGTAACACCATCCTCCCACATTTAACCAAGTTAACCAGTCCGTTGGGGTAAACATGTGACAAGAGGCTACTATGATTTGATTCGACCTCCTAGGTCACCTCTAGAAAGTGGAACCGACATAACACAACAAATATCACCTTCCACACATCCTATAGATCCTTGAGGAGCTAACCCACCCTTCCAAGTGAACAACCCCTAAGGGAACACAACATTTCAAGGAATTAAACCCCCAGTTTCTCCCTAGTCAAGGCACGCATGCGACTGAGAACCCTAGTCACTCCCTTGCCAAGTCATGCATGCGACTGAGAGCCCCAGTCGCTCCCATAAGCCTGCATGAGTGTGACTGTAGCCTCTTTATGCCAGTGCTATGCCAGCGACTGCGAGATTTAACGTTAATTTCCATGGCGAGGACCAAGTCACTGCCTAGAACTTCATGGAATTTACATAAATGAAAAATAACATAGATATAATGATACCAATGAAAATTCTTAAACAAATACTTGATTGGATCCCTACTAGCCATGACCGACATTTCATCAAACATGTCACAAATATGCATTATATATGTCATAATAACAAATATGATCATAGGGGTCTTATACTTATCTAAGAATCGGTAAGAAGCATTGGTTCCTTATCACATTAGCCACATTATCATCTATTAGGTCATATATTCATTTCTCATTCATTTACAAATCAAAACATGATGAGAATCATACATTTTCTCTTTCATAAAACATATTTATAACCAACATATAAACAATAGAAATAATGAGGATACAACAACCATAAATTTCACATTTGAACCAATACATTTACACATAAAATACCAAGGAATGGAACTCTTATTAATGAATGCAAAATACAACCCGGTATGGGACTACCATTTTCCACTTGACCATAGATTAGTTGAGCCAAATCTCTCTTTAGCCAATCACCCCCGTGCCATATTACAAGAATGAATGTGAGACTTATAACCAAAATAAACCAGGTATTCCCGAGGCTAAAACACCTCACGCTGATCAATAGAAACCAAATTTACTACAATCCCCACTAGATCACTAGGCCATAAACAGTAACCATACAATTCCAGGCTTTACCACGATCTCCACCGGATCGCTAGGAAAAAAACAAGCATGGATGCCACTGGATTTCTCCACCTACACTATGAGGAATTTTCCTATCTCCTAGTCTCTAGGCTTTACCACAATCCACATTATGATCCATGGATCACTAGGACATAATCGAGACATCACCCTCCAAGCTTTACCATATATACCTCCATTCACTAGTAAGGATTCCTAGGCCCGATCAACAGAAACCACCTCTAGGATTTTCTGTATATCCTTCCATTCACTGGTCAAGGATTCTTCGGCCCACCAAGGAACACAATAACTGGCTTTACCGCAACACATAGTCTGGTTCAGGGGTCACTAGGACAGTTTCTTTACCACAATCCATATTTTGGTACAGGGATCACTAGGCCATGTTTTCTTTCATTCAGAGATCCACCTCACTCAGTTTTGAATCCATCCGACCATCCAACTCAACCAAAACATAATAACCCCATCACATCATGGTTATTTGGAAAATTCAAGGCAAGGATGAAGAACACTATCACACCTGGAAAAACCCATCTAAAGGCAACAAGAGAACCAAGAACACACATGCATAACCATGATGTAGTTTCTTGATCTTGCACTTCCTTGCTTGATATTTGCTTACTTCCTATGGAGATTTATAAAAAAAATCATTGCACTATTTACAATGACCACCTACTGAAAACATGACAATCATACCATTTACTGGAGCTTTATAACACAACGCATTATGGTATTTACAATAAAAACCACATTTTCTCAACCAGAAAATAAACATACTATTGATGGATATTTATAAATGTAGCTCGATATAGTATTTACAATAATATACACATATACACATGTGCACATTTTCTCAACCAATAAATAAAAGGATATGATGCCTTCATCTGGAACAAGGGAATCTAGAGGCTCACAACTCCACCCTCGAAGTAATACCAAGATTCACCTCCTTCTTAGGAAGTCAAGAATCCACTGCCAAAGTCAAAGCTAAACCCAATGTCCAGTGTTACAATCTCGTGATGTTGTCCTCTGAGTGAACAGTCATCAGCTCATTGTTCCAGGGCACACGTGCATATGATTCCATTTGGAAATGTTAATGACCAAACCAAATCCATCCACGACCATCCCTTCTATGCTAAACAGTCCCTTGGGAAATCCTGTCACCACCTTCCGTGCAGTCACACACTTTCCAAGTTCTGCGGGCATCCCCTTCTTTTTCTAATACTTCATGTGAGGTTTTGTGTGTCTTTTTGGGTGAAGGGAGAAAGGAAATTGGAGGTTGAAGTGGTCTCTTGTTGTAGGTGTGGTTGGGGGGGGCTGTTCCTCAAAGTGTAATGGGAAATTTCATGTTTATCCCAGCCCTCCTGCATTCGAATTATTCGAATTATAGTATTTCTCTGTGTCCAAGCATGGGGTGGCACAAACGGTGGGATGGAATATTTCCTACAGATGTGCGATGATGTGTTGTGACGGGTGGTGTGAGTTTGAAACTCTGTCTGGTAGGCTGGTGGGTCCTGAATTGGGTGTGGTGGGCTTGGTAGGTGGGGTACGGGTGTGCTTGGAGGGTTTCCGATAGTGTATATGCTTCAGTCTTATACATTGATAGAAATTTTTTTGGACTAGTGATGATGTGACTAGCTCTGAGAAGAGGGCGGTCCTCCCTCCTAGTAAATCCCAGTTCGTCTCCACGAGGGGTCCTGGAAATTCAACTGCAGACCATGGACCTGAGGGTGGAGGCGTCTAGGACTCGTCGAGGTGACAAGAAGGCGGGATGCCCTCGGAAAATGGTGGCTGGTGTGTTGGGTGGTCGTGGGCATGACAACTCGACAAAGGGCTGTGGGGATTGATCGTCGTAAGCACATCCGAGGGGCGGGGCACAACGTCGCAGCAGTACGATACAACAAGGGGGTGTAGGGTCTTCTGTTCCTAGTTCAAGGGTCATTCATCATTGTTGTCTGGAAAATTTTCTAGAATCGATAAAATCCCTATGGGAGCAATTGGAAACTGCGGAACGGATCCAATGGGAGGAACATGCTGAAATGTTAGCTACCTTGGTCAAAATGCACTACTTTCAATGCCACATTCGAGAACATATTGTGGCGATCTTGCAAGGACAAAACCTGCTAACAGCGAAGGTGAAGAAGCTGGAGTCCTGGATGGCTCATTTGGAAGAGCATGTCCAATGCTAATTTTGACCTCGGCCTCCTCCTAGGACAACCCTGAACAACCCATCCTCTATCATGTCGTATGACTAGCATGATTACAGGTGTTCTCTTTGTATTACATGTCTTCCGGTGCCTTTGGCCTTTTCGGTTATGGAGGATGTCCTTAGTTTCATTTTTTTTATTTTGTCATACGTTGTATGTGATGTTCAATAAACCTGGTTGGGGTGAGACCACCTTTGTTTTGCTGCTACTCTCGATGTATATCTTTATTTAAGAATGAATATAATTTCGACTTACCAAAAAAAATTTAGATATGAAGTTATTAATTAACATAAATATTCAAATAGTTTATTTAAGTCTTATATTAAAATATGATAAAAAAATTAGAAGATTTATACATCTTCCTCAGACTCAAAAGTGAAATTATAATTCTTTTTCTAATTTTAATTATTTTATTTTTCTTAAACATTTGATATAAAATTGTGTTATTTATGGCATCAAAATATTTTATTTATGACCGTGCAAAATATAAAAATATTCCTCACACTCAAAAGTGAAAATATAAGTATCTTTTCTACTTTTAATTACTTTCATTTTCTTCAAAGTTTGATATAAAATTATGTTACTTAGGACATTAAAATGTTTTATTTATGGCTATGCCTGAAATTGAAATATTTTCCCACATGTTGTTGGTACCTAATTTCATTTTCAACAATAAATGATCCAACACTGTGAGAATGGAGATATTAATGTTTTAGAATGCTTTTAATTAAGACTAACTATATTCATTTTTTATTTTTATTATGGTGGATATTTTCTTTTATTTAGAAAATATTTTATTTGCTTTTTTATTTTAATGATATCAGATATTATTTTATTTTTATTTTAAAAGGTATATGTCTCAACTTGAAGCTTAGTATGGACAGAATTGCACATCACCATCATGTTGAGTTGAGCACCGACGTAATTACACACCATTGTCATACTATAGAAGCCTCTAGACACAATTATATTTAATTTATTTTTAATTAATTTTGTGTTATAAATTAAATTTTACTTTCTAATTTTTTGATTTTTTTAATTAAATATTAATGTTTTAATTTATTTAATTAGAAAATTAAAAAAATAAAATTACAAAGAAATTCATCCATAAAAACAACAATTTTTTTTGGCAGAGTTTCGATCTTCTATCTAATTATATATTTTTAAATAATATTTTATTGCACATGAAATAATTTTCACTAAAAAAGAAAGAAGTTTTAACAATTTACATAAAATTGCACATTTTGAATATAGATATAATTGAAAAAATACACATTTTGAGTCTTTTGCTAGAAGTGACATGTCAAATAAACCATTTCTATAGGAGAAATTTAACAAAAAAAAGTATGAAAACTAGCAGTTTTATATGAATTTTATGTCAAAAAATAATAATAATAATAACTTTTTTTTTCAAAAATTAAATGATTCACATAAAAAATGAAGTGAAAATCACATTATACAAATACTAAACATATAATAACAACAATTGAATACTTATTATTCTCATAAAATGTCAAAGTCAAAACATTACAAGTATAACTTATTAATAGTTACAAAAAATGAGCTTCATTTGGAAGCTTAGCAAAAATTTAATCAATAATATCATGTAACCCAAACTCTTCATCTTCAAGAGTTTCATTATTGTCTTCTTCCTCAATATTTTCATTATTGGATTCAGTTTGATCATTTTCTTCTTCTGGTAGATCTTTGATGTCTGTGAATGTCCCAAAGTATGCCTTTCCGATCATTACATCTAATGGTGGTTGAGGTTCCTTTGCCTTTTTTTCCATACGGGATTCTTAAAATTCCCTTTCCTCAAACCAACTTCTTGCATTGCATCTGGAAGAAATTGAAGAGCATTAATTATTTGGTGATTAAATTTGCATTGTACTGGGTCTTTCTCAATGGAAATGCAATTTCGTCCTTTTTGTAAGCAACATGCTAGTGTTCTACCTAATCATCAAGTACAAAAGAAAATATTTAGTAAATTAGTATAAATACAAAAAATTTAAAAAATAAAATAGTGAAATTCATTTTTATATAATAAAACTTACTTAAGCTTGAAAATAAATCCAAAACCCAATCCCATTCATTTGAACATAAATCTAAAAGATAATTAATCAATGATTGTGGTTTTTGATATATGTTAACTATCTCTCATTTTGCTTCTTTATCTTCATATGTTAGTGTTTTTACAATAGCATCATGGACTGGTACTTGGCTATGACTCTTTCCATCTACTTGATTGAAAAGAATAGGCCTATAGCTATCATCCTTTATCCAACTTTCAACATGAATGAACTCACAGTCACTTATAATTGGTTGATTTCCGCAACAAATAAGATTTGACTTTTTCCTGTAACATGAAATAGTAAAAGTTCAATTAACTTGTACATAAACGATTTTTTAATATTAATCAAACATACAATTTGAACGTATTACCATGTAAGCTGCATCATTGACTTTTATTTTCCCTTGAAGCTTGATAATAACAACCCCAATTGTGTGTCTGAATGAAATGCCACAAATCTCCAAACTGGTGATGTTGTGACTTCTAGAAGTCCCACAAAGAACTTTAATAAAAACTTGATAAGTATAAGGGTCACTATCATATTCAATGTTTGGGATATTGAAACCATGAGGAATACATGCAATAACTAGGGAATAATCCCTTTTAGGTATGAGTTTTGCAATGTCTTCACAACCACATGATATTATTTCATATTGGATAGTGTGGAGCCCATTCCAAATGAAATGATTAAGACTTGGATCAAGTTCAACATCACTAAGACATTGCTTTCTCATATTTTCCATTTTATTTTTTTCAATAAATCTTATGAAACTATCTGGTGCTCCATTTGCATCCTTCTTCATCTTTAATGAAATAAACAAATATATGTATAAGTTATAAAATAAAAATAATTTACATATGAATAGAAATTAATGAATAAATCAACATACCTTTTTAAATGCAAGATAAAAAAAAATTAGCACTGATGTAGAACTTGAATATGGGTAGTTACATACAACATCATCCCAACTATCTTCAATCAACAATTTAACCATTTGTTCTTGTATTCTTATATAAACCTTGTGTTTGAATAAATAAAGTAAGCAATGTTAATATAGTGATATGTATAACAAATACTACCAACAATAATATATTATATTAAACAAAAACTTATGATACATAAAGAAGTAAAAATAACAAACTTTATTTAGAAATTCCTCAAACATTTCCTCCATTGATAATTCTCCTGATTTTACATGGGATAATATCGTTTTGACAAGTTTTTCATCCTTCACTCCTTGGATTTATCTCCAAGGTGTGATATTCATATCTTCTCGAAGTAGCTTCATTTCAGGACATGATTTACTGTTGGTACATATCAATGGTTTAGAATTTTTGACCTCATGACTTCTTATGCCAAAGTTCTCCATCAACTCAAAAATATGATCAATCAATTCCCATATCTCTTCAGTTCTACATACCAACTGGAAAATGTTATCCATACTTCTGAATATTTCAAAATTTACTTTTCCACCTTTTGAATTTATTTTTTCTTCAATTTAATAACCGATTTCCATACAACATTCCTCTCGAAATGCATGATCAACCTTTGTTTTATCCCCTCCACATTTTTCTTCAAATTCACTATGAATAAATTTGACCCTTTAGATGAAAGTCATAGACATCTGACACTCATTATCTGAATTATTATCTCATGCCAATAACTTTGATTATGTATCTATTAAACCAACATAAATGATACATTTCATTGTTTCAAAATGCGGTTTATTGTGATATTCCTCCATCAATTGCCTTTGAGCTTCTACAAAATGGTTGCCCCCAAGTACACAATATTTGTATTCAAAAAATTTTGACTAGTCAAATTATTCTTTGTTAGGAATTGTAATTGGACAAACAAGAATAACATAATCAACCACATGTCCAAAAGGGTTGTACCGCATCAATGTTTTCAAATTGTGAACATGCAAGTGGTGTGGCTTTCTAATTTGATATTTGAATTTTTCTTCATCTAGCTTGTAGACTTGAATGACATTAAGTTGAAATGACCGACCACCCTCAATTAATTTTTTTCTTCGACAAATGATGTTAAATGGCTATTTTGTTTTGTTTTAATAACACCATCCTCTAAATCAGCTCTTAGTGTAATGATTTCCCTACTTCCTTTTGAGTTTTCACTAGGACCTTCACTGTTGTCCATGATTTTTTCAGAATTATGAGTAAGTTTTTGTTTCTTCCTCATATTGGTTATGATATTTTATTCAAGCAAAGTAATCTCATCATCATCAACTAAAAGGGAGACATTCTTGGGCATTTTTGTTTTTTTTTTAAATGGCTCTTCTCCTTTCTAACATCAGTTCTAATCTTATCCTCAGTAATGGAAACACTTTCTTCGTCTTCAACTTCAACTTCAACTTCCTCATTTTTAAAAGTAACATGTCTACATTTACTAGACTGATCTCTTTGATATAGTCTTGTAGCATCATGCAGTATTTTTTTGCTTCTTTCCCATATCTTTTTCTTCATGTTCATGGAAAATGGAGACAACATTCATAATATCTCACTCTATATAATAGATTCCCCCCAACATAATTTAAATGCTCTTAGCAAAATCCTGTCAAACAAAATATAATATGTCAATAATAACCAAGTTATTAAAAATATAATGATATAGTTAGAATAACGCAAAACACATAAGTGTAAATAAAAATACTTACAATCACCTGTGAAATATTATGTACGATTTGTTTGCATATCCTTGAAGAATATTCCACTGTGTTATACATCGCCATGTAAAATGATATCTAACCTTATCATGTGTCTTGGACAGTTTTGAAAGTATATAAACATTTTCAGAATTTAGAAAAATAGATAGGTCTAGTACTTTTGCCACCATCTCATAACTTTCAGCATCAAAATTATTACTAGCATATAGATATAATTGTAGAGTTTCACCTTCCATATCTTTCATAAACCATGCAGATTCTGTACAATTCGCTTATTTTGATTTCTTCCAGTATGAAACAAACTTCTTTTCTTTTGTAGAAGCATCTCCTACATTTTCAATAATTAACTGAGGTGGAATTCATTTAGCAATATTTTTTGATGGCCCACCTATAGTGTTAGATGATGCAATGGTTGAATTTGGTGCAGAAAAATGGACAGAAACCTTCCTTGATGTCATTTTCCAACAAACATATATATATGTACATATAAATTAGTAAATCAAAAAAATAAAAAATATCTTATGTAAACAAAACAAACGAAAAAAATAAAAACTAAACCACACCAGAAACATGTAAATCGCCTCCAGGTTTAGTGTGCATTTAGATTCATCCAAAATACCAAAATATAAAACCAATTCCTTAAATTTTGATTTTTTTTACATTTTCTCCCAGACCCCAGCTGTAAAACGAAATTTAATTTTTTTTACAGGTCATCTCCCCAATCCCCTTGGAAAATTTTTTTATTTATTTACTTATTTATTTTACCTTATTTTTTTTTAAGGGCCGAAAACAAGTTCCTTTAAAAAACATTATTTTTCTTTACATTTTCTCCCTGACCTTACTGGAATTTTTTTATTATTTTTTTTACATCTCATCTCCCCAACACCCTGGAATTTTTTAATATTTTGCAAGTCGATTTGGAGAATTAGCCCCCTGCCTTGATTCTCAGAATCGACCCCCTACCTCGATCCTCAGAATCGAGGCCGACTCCCGAGTCGTTGGGCTCGAGCGAATGTGCCCATGGGTGGGAGAATGCGCCCATAAGTGGACGCCCACCCAAGCCCAACGGTGTGCCCACGGGCGGGCGTCCGCTTGCGGCACGGGGGCTGGGACGTCATTGGGCATGGGTGAATGCCCGCCCGTGGGTGCATCAACCCAGGGCACGACGGCCCACGTCCGCTCATGCTATGGCTGGGCCTTCACCCGTGGCACGGTGGCCAGGGCTTTGTTGGGCTCGGGCAGACGCCCACCCTTGGGTACGTCTGCTTGCAGCAAGACGAACCACGTTCGGCCATGCTGGGGGCGGACGTCCGCTCGCGGCACGACCGCCCTTGGCCAGGGGGGGCACACCCACCGATCCCCCAGGAAAGCAGTGGTCCTGATTCGAGACCCCCGCTTGCCTAGGGGGATGGTGGGCATGCCCACCTGGCCCACAATGACCAGGTGTCGACGCCATGTGCGCCCACCCACCATGTCTGTGTGAATTTTATTTATTTATTTTAGATAGTATATTTATTTTAATTGGTTTTTTTAAGGTAATTTGGATTTAAAGAAAATTTATTTGTTGCCATCTAACGAACAATTTTCATCAAATTCTTCATTGAATGATCCAAGTAGAAGGCGAAATAACCTTTCAAAAGCGAGAATCTTCCGTTGACAATGTTGATGTTCCAGAAAAAATTTCAAAGTTTTTAAATAAACCTCGATAAATATAGATGTAATTTTAGGAATAGTGACAATGAAAGCTCTTATAAAGCGGAAATTACGAAATTGCTTTACCACGGGGTGTATGTGGGATAAAAACTATGATAAATATTAAAAAATTAAAATTTATAATCAAGTAAATGTTATACAATTAACTAAGATTATTTTAATTTGGAAAAAAATATTTAAAGAAAAATGTGTAAAAAATTTAAATCGAAGTTACGTTCAATATTCAAGATAAAATTTTAGTAGAAAATTTTTAAATAAATCGTAGAAATAAAATTTCAAGGGAAATACTTCAAGCAAAAAATTTTAGTGAAAAAATTTAGAGGGAAAGTTTGGAGGGAAAATTTCATTCTTTCGCCTATATATTATCATTGGGGGAGATATCATTTGCATCATTCAACATCTTTTGCTTGAGTGTTATTGATTCCTCTGATGAAGCATGAACATCTTTGTCACATAACAACTCTATTGATATTGATGAATATATTGAGAGAAATAGTGACAAAAGCGGGATGAAGAATTTCAAATAAATAGAGAGTCAAATTTTCCACTTAGTCCTAATCCTATGGACTATGAAAGCAGCAATGATGAAGGCCAAGATGAAGAATTTCCAAAAAATAGAGACTCACAATTTTTCACTTAGTATTAATCCTAAGGACTTTGAGAACAATAGTGATGAACGCCAGGATGAATAATTTTCAGTGAATAGAAACTCGTGCATTTTCCACTTAGTCCTAATCCTAAGGACTATGACAAAAATAGTGATGAATGGCAAGATGTAGAATTTTCAGTGGATAAAGAGTCACATTTTCCACTTACTCCTAATCCTAAGGACTATGAGAGCAATAGTGATGAATGGCAGGATGTATAATTTTCAGTGGATAGAGAGTCACATTTGACACTTACTCCTAATCCTAAGGACTATGAGAGAAATAGTGATGAGTGGTAGGATGTAAAATTTTCAGTGAATAGAGAGTCACATTTTCCACTTAGTCTTAATCCTAAGGACTATGAGATAAATAGTGATGAATGGCAGGATGAAAAAATTTCAGTAAATAAAGAGTCACATTTTCCACTTATTCCTAACCCTATGGAATTTGTGAGCAGCAGTGGTGAAGGGCAGGATGAACATTTTCCAATAAATCGAGAGTCTCATTTTCCACTTAGTCCTAATCATATGGATTATGAGTGCAACAGTGACGAAGGCCAAGATGTATAATTTACAATAAATCAAGATTCATAATTTCCACATAGTCCTAATCATATGGACTACAAGAGTGGCAATGATGAATGGAAAGATAAATATGGTGAATAAAATCCTCCAATTCAATATTTAAATATCACAAACGATGCTATTTAAAATTTTCATGTCGCCGAAGATGGTAATGAATATTTTTCAAACAACGATGGTGGTGATCTTCCTAACTATATTGAAGATGATCATAGTAACAATAGTATTCCTCCTAATGATGATGGAAATGTGTGTTCAGAGAATGATGAAATGATGGAGATGTTGCCAGAAAATATTGTATCTAGGAGTAGGAGTAGAATTTTTTGTATCAATCCAAGATGTTCTAGTTATAAAAGGGGTAGAGTAGAATATATCACGAGAAGAAGTTCTATCAATGATCTTATTTCAAGTGACTGTTGTAAAAAGGATTTCTTGAAACGTATGGATTTCAAGTTTGCTTTGGATAAAAGGAAGAGCTATTTTTCAATGAATAAAAGCATGCAGAAATCATATTTAGTGGGGTGCATGGAATCTACAAGTGTAGGTTATGATTATGAAATTGGGTCTATATTGCTCTTTACGAAGGCTTTCAAAATGTTTCATCCAATTGGTAATTTTCGTATATCGGGAATCCAAGATAATTTGGAAAAGGATCCTACATATTATTCAGAATTTTGTCATAAACAAGAGTTTGGGCCACTGGCAAACACTGCAATATCATGGTTGCAAGACTTCTTTTCAAAACATGGAGTGTTTGCCAAATAGAGATACAATACATATTCCAAATAATTTCTCAAGACGAGAAATCTACAACTTATACAAGGAGTATACAGAACGTGTTGAAGGAAATGGTCATTTTATTACATATCAATATTTAGTGCATATATGGAGGAGAGAATTCATTAATGTTCGCATTCCTAAGAAGACAATGATGGGGGTTTGCAGTACATGTGTTTCTCTAAAATAAAAATAAAAGGGATAAATGTCAAGGTGAAGAAAGAGGTATGCATTCATAAAATTATTCTTTTAAATTGTATAGTGATGAACTATGAAAATGTATTTATTAATAGGTTTATTTTATGTTATGTGTAGATTCAATTGTCAAAGCACTTCAAGAGCATCACGAATAACAAACAAGTGAAAGGAAAAAGTTACAAGCATCGAAAGAAGTGTTCTGATCATCCAAATAAATATTTTGGTTTTATAATTGATGATATGGACTAGAAGAAAACACTTCTACCACATTTTGTTCGCATGCCCAAAAATTTACAAGAGGAAAATTTTATCCAGTTTCACTTGGTCGATTGTATGGTCTTCAATGGGAAAATGTCGCCAAGAGTTTACTTCACAGCTCTAAATATTCATAATGATGGAAATATGACAATAACCATAGTTCATGAGGTGATTTCTCATTTGTGTGATAATCTCCCTGAAATTGTGTATCTACAATTAGACAACACTTGTCATGAAAAGTAAAATAGGATTGTTTTTGGATATCTAAACATGCTTGTTGAATTAAGAATTTTTCATAACGTAAAGGTTGGTTTTCTTCTTGTTGGACACACTCATGACCATATTGATTAGATGTTCAGTCGTTTTTCAGTAACATTGAGGAGGAAGTATGTTGGGAGCTTTCCATCATTAATTGAATGTATTAAGAAATCATATATGCCAGAGCCTAATTTTCATGTGTTAGATGAAATTGTTGACATGTGAAGGTTTACTCTAGGATCGCATGGTGAGGAGAAATGCATTGAAAAACTTAATGACATTAGCTTCCAACATCAATTTTGTATCAAAAAAATTGATGGGTAAACACTTATATGGGGCAAGAAGTACTCAACTACTGCAGAATGGGCACTGTCATCAGGTTTGGATTTTTTGAAGTTCATTCCAGATCATCCAATATTTTCATCAAATATATTGTTACTACAATCAATTCGTGAAGTTAATAATGCACGAAGTCAGAAGAGATAAATAGATTTTTCTAAATGCTTGGAAGAAATTAAAAAATTTCTACAAATTTGCTTGGAAGAAATTAAAAAATCCATTAGATATACATATGAGTACTTTGATGTTGCTAATTCAGTTTTGTGGGAGTCATTTTTCAATGATTAGAGTGATATCCTTTCAAGACTAGCAAATGAAGATGTGCTTTTGAAGACTCCATTTATTTGGCCACAAAATGTGTCAAATGAATAGGAGGAAACAAACATTGTTGAATAGAAACAATCACAAGGTATTATTAATTCTAAACAAGTGGAGGAAATAGAAATGTATATTAGTTCCAGAAGATGTCATGCACAATGTGAAGCCATGGAAGACCTTTATAGGGGTTCAGTACAAGATATTAAGTAGGGTTTCATGATCACATTGTTAGCACATGAATATCCACATGGCTATCCATTATGGGTTGCCAAGGTTATAAAGGTTATTACAAAAAAATAAGATGTTATAGGTGTTGAAGTACATTGGTATCTCACAAACACACACCCATTCAATGGTGTGTACAAGCCAAAGATGGTAGTTGATAAAACAATTGGCAGAAAGAGAAAAATAATGGGTAAGAATATAAATTGTCACCGCATAGACCTCTTAAAACTGGAGGAATTTGACATGTTTGTTTATGACTTCAATTTAACAAAGACAGAAACTCTTCGCTCCATGACAATATATATTTTGAAGAGGTTTCTATCAGAAGAAACTACGTTGAAATGGAATTCTATTGAACCAAGTCATATATCTAGAATAATTTTCAAACCTCAAGTGTTGGGCATGCATGTTGACTAAGATGGGGCACTAGTTGATGAAAGAGAAAAATATGGAACATCTTCATCTGCATCTATTCATTCATCTAAAGATGTGAATTCTGATGGTGTGCAAGAAAATATGAGTGATTTTGAATAATTGTGTAAGACAATTTATATAAATGATGTTTTCATTGAGCAATGAAAGTGATATTTTAAGTTCCATATAATCTTACATAAAGTTATGAGTCATTTTTATGTTAGTTGGAGTCTATGTTTTAATTCTGATGAATTAGTTTGTCTAAAATATTCGCAATGCAACAATAACTTGGAGAAATAATTATGTTTCATTGGGTTATTTTAGTCATATAATTTGTTCATAATATCATGGTTGAAATACGTTGAAAAGTTAATGTTTTTTAATTCTATGGGTGAAAAATTGTGAAATATCTTTTATCTTTAACATTATGGTTTAAAATAATTAGAATTTTAGGGATTTTTAGTGTCATGATATTATATGTTAAACACCATGGATAAAAATTATTGAAATTTAAATGTGTTTAAAATCTCATTATTTTATATTTAACAACATTACTAAAAATATGTTTAAATTGTACCCAGAAAATAAAAATGGTATTCTAGCACCAACATTAGTTTGTTTTTTCCATTTATTTGGCACATGAAAATTGGTTTTACTGCCATTTTTAAAAAATGTGGCAAATTAACCTTGATAAAAATAAAATTAAAAATAAAAAAAAAATAAAAACCTCATTCTTGAATACACACTTTTCGTTTTTGGGTTGTTTTTCATGTTTTTTGGGGTTTTTTTGGCTAGAATTCTCGTTTTCAGTTTATAGTTCATGTTTCAAAGTTTACGTTTTTTCTTTATCCTCACTACTACTTAAAATATTTCGTGGATATTTTGTAGATATTAAATCAAAGTTTTAATAAAATGAAAAATGAAAATACTTTTATATATAGAGATGTGAAAATTATATAATATAAATAATATTATTAAGAATATATATATATATATATATATATATATATACAAGCTACGAATTTACCAAACAATAAGAAGAATAAAATCTCTTTAAGTGAAAACATTTCTATAAGTTTTACAGTCAAAAATAAATTTACATCGTAAGAGATTTTATTCCTATGAGCCCTTAATAGATAAAAGTTCAAATGAACATGTACTGATACAGCTTGAGTGGGCCTAATGGTTAAGAGCATGTGTTTCCTCCTAAGTGGTCATGGGTTCAAAACCAAAGGGGGGTAGAGTATGTATGCCTTTGTAGACTTAGCAGTCAAATCGTTGCGCAAAGGTGGGTCCCTTGTCCCACAAACAAGGGGGTCTCATACACCAATTTGGTTTCTGGCTTGGCTGTGACCTTAAAATTGGATAATAGTAATAATAATAATATTAAAATTAACTCAAACATTAAAACAAAATATAACTTCAAATTTTTCCTCTCGAAGAAAAGTCTTCAGGTTGAGGAAGGCTACATATTCCTAGAGAAATTTCATGAAGGTATCATGGCTTAAGAATCCTACAAGCCACAGAGCTCATCATCTTTAGTTTGATTTTACATAATCTTGTTGTCACTTGGTTTTCTTTAACATGTTCTTGCTTGTGTTATGTTTTTTTTGTCATATATCCGGTATCATCAATTTGAGTTTTATGAAGGGATAGAAGTCAATATTTTTTGCAAATGGTGTACTTTTGATATTGTATATCTCTAGGTAACTCTGGTAACTTAACTCTGTCAAGAGTGGTCTTAACTCTTTAGTTTGATTTCACATAATCTTGCTGTCACTTGGTTTTCATAAACATGTTCTTGCTTGTCTTATGTTTTTTTTTTTTGGTCATATATCTGGTATCATCAATTTCTAGGAGTTTTATAAAAAGATAAAAGTCAATTTGTTTTACAAATGGTATAATTTTAATTTGCATATCTCTAAATAAATTTAATAACTTAACTCATAGTTTTTGATTGAACATCAATTTTTAATATATGTACTCTTTGATCAAATTTTGATCAATTTTAAACATATGTACTCTTTATTTCTTATATGAAAAGATGGTTTTTCCTTCCTAGAGAAGAAAAAAAAAAATTCACTTTTTTACCATAATTTAAAATCAATTCTTCAAAAATAAAAAATAATAAGCCTTGGAAAAAGTTAACCTATTAATGAGATTATGATTGATGTAATTTGACACTCCAATTAACTTATTGTGAACCATAATTAATATTAATCTATATAAAATATATTTACAAAATAGTTTATAAATTTAAGAGGTGTATTTTATAGTGTAGTATGAAGGCCATGTGTGATTCAATTTATATTTAATTTGGAGTTGACATTTGTCTTTTTAAAACAAAAACAAAATATTCTCTAAATTTCATATCAACTTTAAAAAGAAATAAAATGATTAGAAATTTAAAAAAAAAAAAAGTGAACAAAATGTTTAAACCTTATACTTTTCAAAAATATTTTAGTACAAGATTTAAATGAATTATTTGAAAATTTATATTAACTAATTTATGTTATATCAACTTCATATAACATAAATTAGTTACATAGCTAGGGGTACTCATCTCTGGCTGCTTTTGGGTGTCAGCGAGTTCTGGATGTCAGCCAGTTCTTCTGAACTTCAATTTTGGGCTAGCAGGAGCAAGATCTATATCTGCCAAAGTCTCAACCTCCAAGGTGCGATGACAACCTCACATTGGTTCTGCTTTATAGGTGCACACGTTCTCACTTACCCTCCTCGTGTTAAGTTTAGTTTGATTTCACTATGAACAATTTCTCTCATATTTCTAAGCCCCCCTCTAGCAAAGGCAGAACAAGTAAAATTACATTAGATAGTCTCTATGAATACACTGAGTCTTTAGAAAAACGAAGAAAAGAAAGAAAATCATTTTAAACTAGAACTAACAACAATGCTTGATAACAACCACAAATCATGAGAAAATAAAATAACCACACTCGAAATTGAACTCTAAGAAATAAAAAGTAAAATTCAAGAAATAGAACATAGTAAACAAACAATGATCGAAAATGAAAAATATTTTTTTTTCATGCTACAACAAAAATGATAAACTATAAATATACATTTAAACATATTTTTAATAATTTTTAAACTATATATTTAAAAATATTACATAGAAAATAAACAACTTATAACATACACATATTGAAAACTTTTGACGTCTACACCCTTGAATACCACATATATTACACGATCTAAATCTACAAGTATTGTTAAATATTTAATGATTTAAGTAACACTTATTGAATATCATCGTGCAGGGTGCATCAATATCACCATAAGCTCATCTTTCATAAATCCCAAAAGCAATGATGATGTAATATATGAGTCGTAAATCCCGTTTGAGATTATGGGGCTTTCATTTCATCTCTCGCAATGAAAATATCTCATTCCCCTTCTAATAGAATCCACACACTACCGTTAAGTCATAATTTGGCTAATAAAATGTATGGTGTGTTTTTTAAACTTTTTTCTCCAATCACAACAGTTTTGACCCAGTTCCAACATCAACATCTCTAATACAATTTTTTATCAAAATGATTCTTTGAGTCGTTCAAATTTTAATTAAAAAAATTAAAATAAAACATTTATAATAATAAATTTAGTTAATAAAAGGTATAATAAATATTTGTAACATTTTTTTGTATCAATCCATCAATCCACAATAATGAATTAGGTTGCCATTGCTCCCCCGAAATTGTTTTGTGATAAATCCACACCAGGTAAATTTATCATTTTTTCAAACATTGTTGACCATAGTCAATTATGGTCAACCAAGGTCCAATGTCACATTCTGACAAATATTGTCTCAATATGAAAATCAATCATGATCAACTATGGTCAACCATGGTCAAACATGGTCCAAGATGGTCCAATGTAGCATTGTGACAAAGACTATTTGAATATGAAAATCAACCATGGTAAACTATGGTCAACCATGTTTATTTTATGGTTTATAATATTTATCTGACGGTTTACATACCTTAAGTTTAATATTATTCCCTTGGGTTTATATTCCCTTGGTTTTTTAGTATTAATCCCTTAGGATTATTATTCCCTTGGGTTTATAATATCAACCATGGTCAAATATGGTCAATCATGGTCAACCATAGTCCAATGTCGCATTGTGACAAATATTGTCTCAATATGAAAATCAACCATGGTCAACCGTGGTCCAACATCGCATTGTGACACAGATTTTCTCGATATGAAAATAAATCATGGTCGAATATGGTCAACCATGGACCAACGTCGCATTGTGACAAGGATTGTCTCAATCTGAAAGTCAACCATGGTCAACCATGTTTATTTTAGAGTTTATAATATTTATGTTATGGTTTATATATCTTGGGTTTATAATATTAATCCCTTGGGTTTATTATTATTTTCTTGGGCTTATAATCCCTTGGGGTTTTAGTATTAATCCCTTGGGTTTATAATATTATTCCCTTAGGTTTAAATTCCCTTGGGGTTTTAGTATCAATACTTTGGGTTTATTATTCCCTAGGATTTCTAATATTAATCATAGGGTTTATACTCTTAGGGTTTCAATATTAAGCCCAGGGTTTAATATTAAGCCTAGGGTTTACAATATTAATCTTAGGGTCTGATATTAATCCCTTCATTTTATAATACCTTAGGTTTATAATAATAATTCCTTAGGTTTATTAATCTTATGGTTTATATTCCTATGGTTTAATATTAATGTTAGCGTTTAATGTTATTTCCCTAGGCTTATAATCCCTTTGATTTTTCATATTAATCCCTTAGGTTTATAATATTAATGTTAGGGTTTATTATTTATTTTTGGGTTTTTAATATTTATATTAGGGTTTATAATCCCTTGGGTTTTTAGTATCAATCCTTTGGGTTTATATTATCAGTCATGGTCAACCATGGTCAATCATTATCAACCATGGTCCAACATCACATTGTGAAAAAGTTTGTCTCAATATGAAAGTCAACCATGGTCAACCATGGTCCAACATTGCATTGTGAAAAATATCATCTCCATATGCAAAAAAATCATGGTCAACCATGGTCCAACATCACATTATGACAAGGATTGTCACAATATGAAAATCAACGATGGTCAACCATGGCCAACTATGCTTATTTTGGGGTTTATAATATTTAAGTTAGGGTTTATATAACTTCGGTTTATAATATTAATCCCTTGGGTTTAATGTTATTCCCTTGGTTTTATAAGCCCTTGGTGTTTTAAAGTTGATCACTTGGGTTTATTATCCCCTTGTGTTTATAATATTATTCCCTTGGGGTTTTAATATGAATCCTTTAGGTTTATTATTCCCTGGTGTTTCTAATAGTAATTATAGGGTTTATATTTATAGGGTTTAATAATAAGCCTAGGGTTTATATTATTAATCTTAGGGCTTAATATTGATCCCTTCAATTTATAATACCTTAGGTTTATAACGATACTCCCTTGGTTTTATTAATATTAGGGTTTATATTCCTATGGTTTAATATAAATGTTAGGGTTAAATGTTATTCCCCTAGGTTTATAATCCCTTAGGTTTTTAATATTAATCCCTTGGGATTATGATATTAATCCTGAGTTTTATAATGTTAATGTTAGGGTATAATCTTTATTTTAGGGTTTATAGTATTTATCTTAGGGTTTATATCCCTTGGGTTTATAATATTAATCCCTTGGGTTTGTGATAACGATTTTCTCAATATGGAAATCAATCATGGTCAAGCATGTTCAACCTTGGTCAATCATGGTCAACATTGGTCGACCATGATCATTTATTGTTAACCATGGTCCAACACCACATTGTGACAAATATTGTCTCAATATGGAAATCAACCATGGTTGACAATGGTCTAGTGCCACATTCTAACAAATATTGTCTAAATATGAAAATAAACCATGGTCAACCATGGTCGACCATCGTCCAACGTCTCATTGTGAAAAATATTGTCTTGATATGAAAATCAATGATGGCCAAGCCTGGTCCAACATCACATTGTCACAAATATTGTCTCAATATGAAAATCAATCATGGAAAAACCATGGTCAACCTTGTTTAACTTAGGGTTTACGGTCAAGCATGGCCATCCATGGTCACATTGTGACAAATATTGTCTCATGGTCCAACGTCACATTGTGACATCCATGGTGAACCATGGTAAACTATGGTCTAAGATTGCACTGTGATAGAGTTTTTCTTAGTATGAAAATCAACCATGGTAAACCATGGTCCAACGTTTCATTGTGGAAAAGATTCCCTTGATATGAAAATCAACCATGGTCAAACATGGTCCAACGTTGCATTATGACAAATATTATATGAATATGAAAGTCAACCATGGTAAACTGTGGTTAGCCATGTTTATTTTAGGTTTAATAATATTCCCTTGGGTCTAATATTATTTCCTCGGGTTTATAATTCCTTGGGTTTATTATTCTCTTGGGTTTATAAAATCAATCATGGTGAACCATGGTCCAACGTCACATTGTGACAAAGATTGTCTCAATACCTAAATCAACCATGGTGCAACATCACATTATGACAAATATTGTCTCGATATGAAAATCAGGCATGGTTTACCATGGTCTAACATCACATTGTGACAAGGATTGTATCAATATGAAAATCAATCACGGTAAACAATATTATCTTATGATTTGTCTTAATAATATTATCTTAGGGTTGTCACAACGATCGTCTCAATAATTTTTATCTTAGGGTTTATACAACTTTGGTTTATAATAATAATCCCTTGGGGTTTTAATATTAGTCCCTTTGTTTTATTATTCCCTTAGGTTTCTAATATCAATCCCTTGGGATTATTAATCTAAGGGATCATATTCCTAGGGTATAATATTTTTCATAGGGATTATAGTATTAATATTAGGCTTTAATATAAAACCCTTGGGTTTATAATCATGGTCAACCTTGGTCGACCATGGTCCAATGTCACATTGTGACAAAGATTGTCTCAATATGAAAATCAACCATGCTCAACCATTGTCAACCATCGCCAACCATGGTCAATCATAGTCAACATTGGTCAAACATGGTCGACCATGGTCTATTGTAGTCGACCATGGTCCAACACGACATTGTGAGAAATATTGTTTCAATATGAAAATCAACCATGGTAAACCATGGTCCAATATTGCATTGTGAGAAAGATTACCTCTATATGAAAATTAATCATGGTTAATCATGGTCGTCCATGGTCAATAACCATGGTTACATTGTGACAAAGATTGTCTCATGGTCCAATGTCACATTGTGATAACCATGGTCAACCATGGTACAATATCGCATTGTGACAGAGATTGTCTCAATATGAAAATCAACAATGGTAAACCATGGTCCAACATCTCATTGTCGCAAATATTCTCATGATATGAAAGTAAATCATGGTCAAACATGGTCCAATGTCACATTGTGACAAAGATTGTATGAATATGAAAACTAACCATGGTAAATTGCGGTCAACCATGTTTATTTTAGGGTTTATAATATTTATATTAGGGTTTATATAAGCTGGGTTTAATATTATTCCCTTGAGTTTATAATCCCTTGAGTTTTTAGTATTAATCCCTTAGGTTTATTATTCATTTGGGTTTATAATATAAATCGAGGTCAACCATGATCCAATGTTACATTGTGACAAAGATTGTCTCAATATGAAAATCAACCATGCTCTAATGTCACATTGTGGTAAAGATTGTCTCGATATAAAATCAATTATGGTCATCTATCATAAACCATGGTCCAACGTTGCATTGTGACAAGGATTGTCTCAATATGAAAATCAACAATGGTCAACCATAATATTAGTGCCTTTTAATATTCAGTTTATATTCCCTTGGGTTTAATAGTCCCTTTTGTTTATGATATCAATCCCCTGGGTTTATTAATCTAAGGTTTCATATTCATAGGGTATAATATTATTCATAAGACTTACAATAATAATCCTAGGGTTTAATTTAAATCTCTTGGGTTTATAATCGATTGGGTTTATAATACAAATTCCTTGGATTTATTAATCCCTTGGGTCTAGAATATTAATATTTTGTGTTTTCAATATTAATCCCTTGGTTTTTTATTATTAATCACTTGGTTTTATAATTTATAATATTAATCTCTTGGATTTATAATTTGTAATATTAGGGCTTATAATATTAAATCCATGGGTTTATAATATTAATCCCTTGGGTTTATAATATTTATATGTTGGGTTTATTAATCCCTTTGGTTTATGATATTAATCGCTTTGTTTTATAATATTAATCTCTTGGATTTATAATATTTATAATTCCTAGGATTTGTTAATCCTTTGCATTTGTAATGTTAATCCCTTAGGTTTATTAATCACTTTGTTTTTTAATATTAATCCCTTGGGTTTATAGTATCAATCCATTTGGTTTATAATATTTATCCCTTTACAAACAATAACTATAATTATTAGTAATTATTAATAATTACATTTATTAACAATTATTAATTAATTAATTATTATTTATATGACCATGGTTTATAATATCAATCCATTTGGTTTAAAATATTTATCCTTTATCCCTTTAATTATTAATAATCAATGAAAATTATTAACATTTAATAATTTATAAATATTAATTTGTTTTACTAATTATTATTAAATATTAATTACTAATAAATTTTATAAATTATTAATAACTATTACTAATAATTATTATTTTTATTATTAATTAATTAATTATTAATGATCTAAATATTAATAATTCTTAATTAATTATTAACAATAATTAATATAAATTAATAATACTAATATTTTTATTCATATATATATATAGATATTGTAAGTCGATATTATATTCATATGGTAAAAAGGATGTACATCCAACAAAGAAAAAAGAAGGTGGTCTCACCCCGACTGGGTTTCTTGAACAATGCTTGCAACAAGTCACAAAAAAACAAAAAGGAGGCTAAGGATAACGTCCATAAACGAGAGGGTCAAAGACACACATAAAAACGACTTGATAGCATACTAGTCATCCGACGTGATGGAAGCTGGGTTATCTGGGGAAGTTCTTAGAGGGGGAGGAGAACGAAAGTTTCACTGGACGTGCCCTTCAAAGTGAGCCGACCAAGTCTTTAGCTTTTCCACTTTTTCTGCAAGGTGGTTTTGGCCTCACTAGACCACCACCACTCGCTCTCTAACCTGACATTGAAAGCAATGCATCCTACCTAAAGTGGCCACCAACACAGCATGCTCCTCCCTTCGAACCCGTTCATCTGCATCCACTCGATCCATCAGAGATTGCATTAGCTCCCAACAGCTCTCCAGACAACAATGTTGAATTACCTGTGGGCCAGGAGCTTCACGCTTATCGGACCCTCGACTAGTTGTTCCACCTCGCCTCCCACCACCACGACGTTGTGATTGCTGAGACCTGACACCTCCACCACCATGGGAATCCTATCTGCTTCCACCGCGACCACAATGCATTCCAACACCCACAAGCTGGGAGCGGTCAGCAGTCTTGACACCCCGGCACGTCCCAACTTACACCATTGCCATATTTTTTGAAGGAGCCAAGCTCTCCTGGTCCCTACGACCCGCAGAGCGTGGTTTGGCCGGGGGGAGGGGCGCCCACTATTGAAATGGCACCCAAAGGGGGCTTCTAATTTAATTTTCCCTTAATTAAATTGGAAGAGAAATTGTTATTTCATCTCCTCACAACTTGTATTATTTAAATAATTTAGAAAGAGTGAGTTAGCTTAGTAAATTTGAGTTGGGGGTCTAAGCTTGAGGCATGTAGCGAATTTCCCTATTTTTAGGGGGTCCAATTATAGGTATTTGTGAGTTGTAATTAGTTAACTCAAGTAATTGAGTTAAAATTAGTTTAACTAGTTCTAATTGAGAGATGAGCTAGTGAGAGATCCAATGAATTAAATCTAATTTAATTCACAAGTAGCAATAAATCAGTTAACTGATAATTTGCTATAAATAGTTGTTGCACGTCAGTTCTAAGGAAGGCCCGGTTAAGTTTAAGGTTAAAGGGAAATAAATATCAGTTGTATATTTAGAAACTTGTACAGATCATGTATAGTTTCATAAAAAAGGCTTGGATTAATTGCACAATCAATTCTTGGGAATTTCCTATTTAATAGGGCAACAATTCCTCCATGAATGTGTGAGAAAGGATGGTCAGACAGAGGCTAAGAATTGGTTAAGTATTTGACTAATTTTTCCTAGATCAGAGTGAGACAGTCAGCAGAGTGTAGAGGTTTCTCAGTGAGAGAAAAGGATTGTATTATTTTATGGTCTTGACTTTATACAATATACAGATAGATGGGTTTTGAGAAGTTTCTTTCCCCGGATACATCTTGTGTTGTGTGATTGATTATTTCTTTCTCTTACTTGTTATGTCATTGTGCAATCATATTTGGTTTCTGAATATTGTAGAAGGATTCAATATTTTGTTTAAGTACATTACAAGATCATATTGATTCCCTTTGGATAATTTCTACATGGTATCAGAGAAGGAATCACTATAGAAGAGAAGAATCAGAGTTTTTTTTTCAACATACATATCAAATTTGCATATTTGTTCTTCAGGACGCAGCAGTAGATCAAGATGTATTTCAATGTCTTGAGACTCGAATATGCACTCGAGGGAAATTAGAATTACATAGAATGAAATGACATGATGACTCGAATATGCACTCGAGGGAAATTCGAATTACATAGCATGAAATGACATGATGGAGGCAGTGCTAGAGGACAACAGACTGAAGGCATTCATTGACATTGATATTCCTCAGCGCACGGCAACTGATGCTCAACAACTTGATGCATGGAAGAATATTGTAGCAAAGGCAACAAGGATCTTGTTAGAAGGAGTTTGAGATCATATTGTCTCAAATCTCCAAGGGAAGGTGACTCCATATTTGATGTGGAAGGCCTTGACAAATCTGTTTCAGAATAGCAGCGACCACAGGAAGTTGCCACTGAAAGACAAGCTCAGAAAGATCAAGAAGGAGAAAGGTGACATGATCCAAAAATACTTGATGAAGTTCACTCAGTGTCAAGATGAGCTTGGAAGTGTTTGAGTGACAGTTTTTGATGATGATTTTGTGAGCCTATCACTTCTAGGCCTTCACAAGGGCTGGCACAACAACCAGGACTCTGTGAATGGGAGGGAGGAGCTACCAAAGTGGGAGTGATTTTCGTCCGACTTGGTACAAGAATATTTTTGAGGGAGCACCAGAGATGGATCCTCGTCAAATATTGATCCAGAATTATGCAGGAATGCAATAAAATACAGAAATACACATAAACACAGAGATGCAGCAGAAATAAGACTTCATTTCATTAATATCTCATAATTGAAATATGCCTATAGACATAATGGAAATAAACTAGCTAGGGCGTTGGTAGCTTATCTCTTAGAAGAGATTTGGTGGCTACCTACCTCTCAACTGTGTTATAATGAGGCTCTAAGGCCTATTTATTTTTGAGAAACAATGGAAAACCCTAAACATCCAAAAACCTAACCCTAGGAGATGAAACACCAGAATATCGGCCCCGTCAGGGTAAATTGGTACATCAATTTCCTGGGGTTGTAACTTTAGCATATTATCTATGTTTGATGCACATGATACATCATTCGAAAGATCTATTTAAGGAATACAACTTCTGACAGCGAATATTGAGTCTAGAAGACTCATATTTTCCGGACCTTTCATGCCGAAAAAACATCGTTTAGGGCCTCAAAACAGCTCCGGAAGTTCAGGACCCAAAAAACTACTATAATTAAGGAAACTGAAAAACTGAAAGAAACAATGGTGGGGGTCCAAGTGGAATATGAGGGTGGCCACCAATATCCACCCGGATAAAATATTGATGATGAGGAGAATTGTGCTTTGGTTGTAAAGGCGAAGAAAGCTAAAGGGAAGGTGTCCAATTCCAAATCGGAGTTCGAAAAGGCAGGGAAGAAGCGAGACTTGTCAAAGGTGAATTGTTTTCACTGTCATCGGCATAGACACTATGCCACAAATGGTCCACAAAATAAGACCAAAAAGAAGGCTTCAAGAGGAGCAGTAGGTGAAGCATTGGCTTCACAGTTCGAGTTGGACTTCACTCTTATTGCATTCATGGTGCTATCCATTAGGGGAATTTTGAGGTCTAAAATGGGCCTCCTAAGAAAAATGTACAACCAAAATAAACTTTATAAGAACCAATAGGATTCAAGATGATTATGTCAACCATGGGGGATGATTCACCATTTTTTAAGTAAAAGGGTAAAAATATTAAAAAATAATAAAATAATAAAACTACTTTTTCAACTCGTATTTTCAACTTATCTCCCAAATTTTTTACTCAAATTTCGAGCGAGAGTAATCGTTGGATGCAAAATTTAATTCCTCATCCAAGGAGTGCCCATGTTTCATACTTTTGATGGACCCTACTACGTTAAAAATGAGAAATACATGAAAAAACGTGATTGCAATTTTCATTTATTTCTCATTTTTTGTGTAGCAGGGTCCATCGAAAGTATGCAACATGGGTACTCCTTCGATGAGGAATTCAATTTCGCATCCAACAAGTACTCCCACTCGAAATTTGAGTAAAAATTTTTGGAGATAAGTTGAAAATATGAGTTGAAAAAGTAGTTTTTTTTTTCTTTTTTCCCTCTAAAATTTGATGATGTCATCAAATCTGATTTTATTATTTCTACTATTATTTTATAATTTCCTTAGGAGGCCCTTTTTAGACTTCAAAATTCCCATAATGACTTTCATTTCATCATATACATTACATTATTGCATGGGCATATATTTAGATTAAGAATGAGAGATCTTCATTAATAGATATGAAATGAGAGCCCTGTAATCTCAAATAGGACACGAGATTCACAACTATACTGATATGTTATATCATCATTTCTTTTGGGATTTACCAAAGATCAACTTATGGTGATATTAATTTATATTAATTATTTTTAATATAATTAATTATGGTTAATAATTAAAAATTAATTAATATTTAATATCAGGAGAATTTTTGTTCTAATGAAACATTGGATCATGGTTGATTTTCATATTGAGACAATCATTGTCACAATGTGACGTTGGACCATGGTTGACAATGGTTGTCACAATGTAACGTTGGACCATGAGATGATATTTGTCACAATGTAACTATGGTTATTGGCCATGGATGACCATGATTAACTGTGGTTGAAAATGATTGATTTTCATATACAGATAATATTTCTCACAATACATTGTTGGACCATGGTTAACCATGATTGATTTTCATATTGAAACAATCTTTCTCACAATGTCGCGTCAAACCATGGTTGACTACAAGCGAACATGCTCGACCATGTTTGACCAATGTTGACCATGATTGAACATGGTTGGCGATGGTTAATAATGGTTGAGCATGGTTGATTCTCGTATTGAGACAATCTTTGTCACAATGTGACATTGGACCATGGTTGACCAAGGTTGATCATGATTATAAACCCAAGGGATTTATATTAAACCCTAGGATTAATATTATAAACCTTATGAAAAATATTATACCCTACGAATATGAACCCTTAGATTAATAAACCCAAGGAATTGATATTATAAACCCAAGGGGATAATAAACCCAAGGGATTATAAACCCAACAGAATAATGTTAAACCCAAGCGATTGATATTATAAATCCAATGTATATAAACCCTAACATAAATATTATAAACCCAATGTATATAAACACTAAGATAAATATTATAAACCCTAAAATAAACTCTTATATTAATAAACCCAAGGGATTAATATTATAAACCAAAGGGAATTAAAACCCAAGTGCTTAATATTATAAACCCAAGGTATATAAACCCTAAGATAAATATTATAAACCCAAGGGAATAAAAAACCTAAGGTATTAATACTAAAAATACAAGGGATTATAAACCAAAGGGAATAATACTAAACCCAAGGGATAAATATTATAAACCCAATGTATATAAACTGTATGATAAATATTTTATACCCTAAAATAAACATGGTTGACCATAGTTGATTTTCATATTGGAACAATCTTTGTCACAATGTGACATTGGACTATGGTTGACCATCATTTATTTTCATATTGACACAACCTTTGGCACAATGCGATGTTGGAAAATGGCTAGACATGGTTGATTTTCATATTGAGACAATATTTGTCACAATGCGATGTTGAACCATTGTTGATCATGGATGACCATGGTTGTCACAATGTGACGTTGGACGAAGATGCAATCTTTGTCACAATATGGCAATGGTTATTAACCATGTTTAACCATATTTGATTTAAATATTGAGACAATATTTGACACAATGCAACGCTAAAACATGGTTAACCATGGTTGATTTTCATATTGAGACAATCCTTGTCACAATGCGACATTGTTTGATTTTCATATTGAGAAAATCTTTGTCACAATGTGAAGTTGGACCATGGATGACCAATATTATAAACCCAATGGATTTATATTAAACCTGAATATTAATATTATAAACCCTATGAATTATATTATACCCTAGGAATATGAACCCTTAGATTAATAAACCCAAGGGATCAATCCTAAAAACTAAAGGGATCATAAACCCAAGGGAATAATATTAAACCTAAGCGATAAATATTATAAACCCAATCTATATAACCCTAAGATAAATATTATAAAACCTAAAATAAACATGGTTGACCACCGTTGATTTTCATATTGACACAATCTTTGTCACAATGCGACGTTGGACTACGATTGACCATGATTGATTTTCATATTGAGACAACCTTTGGCATAATGCGATGTTGGACAATGGATGGCCATGGTTGAACATGCCTATTTTCATATTGAGACAATAGTTGTCACAGTGCTACGTTGGACCATGGTTGACTGTGGATGACCATGGTTATCACAATGTGACGTTGGACCAAGTGATGATCTTTATCACAATGTGACCATGGTTATTGACCATGGTTGACCATGGTTTAGTTGCATATTGAGACAATGTTTGACACAAGATGACGTTGGAACATGGTTGACCATGGTTGATTTTCATATTGAAACAATCTTGGTCACAATGCGACACTAATTGATTTTCATATTGAGAAAATATCTGTCACAATGTGACGTTTGACCATGGTTAACCATGATTATAAACCCAAGGGATTTATATTAAACCCCAGGATTAATATTATAAAACCTATGAAAAATAATATACCCTATGGATATGAACCCTTAGATTAATAAACCCAAGGGATTGATATTAGAAGCCCAAGGGATTAATACTAAAACACCAAGGTATTATAAACCCAATGGAATAATGTTAAACCCAAGGGATTAATATTATAAACCCAAGGTATATTAACCCTAAGCTAAATATTATAAACCCTAGGATAAATATTATAAACCCAATCAATATAAACACTAAGATAAATATTATAAACCCTAAAATAAGTTCTTATATTAATAAAACAAAAGGATTAATATTATAAACCCAAGGGATTAATACTAAGAATCCAAGGGATTATAAACCAGAGGGAATAATATTAAAACCAAGGGATTGATATTATAAACCCAAAGTATATAAAACCTAAGATAAATATTATAAATCATTGGGGGAGATATCATTTGCATCATTCAACATCTTTTGTTTGAGTGTTATTGATTCCTCTGATGAAGCATGAACATCTTTGTCACATAACAACTCTATTGATATTGATGAATATATTGAGAGAAATAGTAACAAAAGGCGGGATGAAGAATTTCAAATAAATAGAGAGTCAAATTTTCCACTTAGTCCTAATCCTATGGACTATGAAAGCAACAATGACGAAGGCCAAGATGAAGAATTTCCAAAAAATAGAGACTAACAATTTTTCACTTAGTATTAATCCTAAGGACTTTGAGAACAATAGTGATGAATGCCAGGATGAATAATTTTCAGTGAATAGAAACTCGTGCATTTTCCACTTAGTCCTAATCCTAAGGACTATGACAACAATAGTGATGAATGGCAAGATGTAGAATTTTCAGTGGATAAAGAGTGACATTTTCCACTTACTCCTAATCCTAAGGACTATGAGAGCAATAGTGATGAATGGCGGGATGTATAATTTTCAGTGGATAGAGAGTCACATTTGACACTTACTCCTAATCCTAAGGACTATGAGAGCAATAGTGATGAGTGGTAGGATGTAGAATTTTCAGTGAATAGAGAGTCACATTTGCCACTTAGTCTTAATCCTAAGGACTATGAGATAAATAGTGATGAATGGCAGGATGAAAAAATTTCAGTAAATAAAGAGTCACATTTTCCACTTATTCCTAACCCTATGGACTTTGTGAGCAGCAGTGGTGAAAGGCAGGATGAATATTTTCCAATAAATCGAGAGTCTCAATTTCCACTTAGTCCTAATCATATGGATTATGAGTGCAACAGTGACGAAGGCCAAGATGAATAATTTACAATAAATCAAGATTCATAATTTCCACATAGTCCTAATCATATGGACTACAAGAGTGGCAATGATGAATGGAAAGATAAATATGGTGAATAAAATCCTCCAATTCAATATTTAAATATCACAAACGATGCTATTTAAAATTTTCATGTCGCCGAAGATGGTAATGAATATTTTTCAAACAATGATGGTGGTGATTTTCCTAACTTTATTGAAGATGATCATAGTAACAATAGTATTCCTCCTAACGATGATGGAAATGAGTGTTCAGAGAATGATGAAATGATGGAGATGTTGCCATAAAATATTGTATCTAGGAGTAGGAGTAGACTTTTTTGTATCAATCCAAGATGTTCTAGTTATAAAAGGGGTAGAGTAGAATATATTGCGAGAAGAAGTTCTGTCAATGATCTCATTTCAAGTGACTATTGTAAAAAGGATTTCTTGAAATGTATGGATTTCAATTTTGCTTTGGATAAAAGGAAGAGCTATTTTTCAATGAATAAAAGCATGCAGAAATCATATTTAATTGGGTGCATGGAATCTACAATTGTAGGTTATGATTATGAAATTGGGTCTATATTGCTCTTTACGAAGGCTTTCAAAATGTTTCATCCAATTGGTAATTTTGTATATTGGGAATCCAAGATAATTTGGAAAAGGATCCTACATATTATTCAGAATTTCATCATAAACGAGAGTTTGGGCCACTGGAAAACACTGCAATAACATGGCTGCAAGACTTCTTTTCAAAACATGGAGAGTGTTTTCCAAATAGAGATACAATACATATTCCAAATAATTTCTCAAGACGAGAAATCTACAACTTATACAAGGAGTATACAGAACGTGTTGAAGGAAATGGTCATTTTATTACATATCAATATTTAGTGCATATATGGAGGAGAGAATTCAATAATGTTCGCATTCCTAAGAAGACAATGATGGGGGTTTGTAGTGTTAGCCCCCTATGAATTTTTTGACAAGCAAACAGGGGGCTAAAATATTTTTGAGCCTTCAAGGAATGCATTTCCCTCTAAAAACACATCATCCTTGAAGCCTCCTTATGCCCTTGTCCTTTGATAAATCCCCACTGTTGTTTCCAGTTTTAAAGCCTCTCTGTTTGTGAATAAATGCCCAAAAGGCATCCTTTCCCTCTTATTTCATTCCCTCTAAGCCTTTGTTTCCTTCCTCTTTACTCCTCTCTATCTCCCTCATTAACCCCCTAAACCATCTTAATTCCCCTTTTAAACCCTGCAAATACCCTTCATTTAGCCAAATAACCCCTCTTTCCCTCTATCGTTATCCCTTTTTGGCTTTAAACTGCATTAAAATGGGCCAAAAACCCACTTTCTACCTTATATTAAGGCTTAGCCCCTTTCGGCCTAAGCCCGCAAACCACTTCCCCACGTGACCCCGCGCCCAGGACCAAGTGCTAATGGTCTGGGTGCTAATCGCAATCACACCATCAGGTGGGCGCATCTGTGTGTTATACAAAAAACTCTGATGCGATTGGAGTGTTGTTCTATCAGCTCCCGCCTCAATGTGGGTCGTCGATTCAGAGTCTGATCCAACAGTCTGGCGCTTAATCGCTCCCGTCACAATCGCAGGTTCTTAATGTGTCACCAGACCGTAATCGTTGATTGCAATCTGCCAATCCGATCCCAGCCATCCATTTGATCCAAGATCCAACGGCTCAGCGCTGATCGCATCATCGCCCCGTCGCCCCTCTCCATCTCCCTCCGATTGAATGTGGGCCATTGATATCGTCCTCGGATCCAATGGCCAGCGCTCAATCGTGCTCCCACTTCCGATTGCAATCGGAACTTTCACCGCGCCACTCCTGGTTTTCCTCCGATTGCGATTCCCCGATCAAATCACAGTCGTTCATCCATTCCAAGATCCAACGGCCCAGATTTTTTTCGCTCCCCTCCCGTCGCTTCTTTCTGTTCCCCGTCGATTCAATCTCCACCGTTGATCTATCACTTAGATCCAACGGCCATCGCATAATCGCGGCATTGCTCCAGTCGAAATCGCATTTTCCAGTCGCTACCACCTTCCGCCCTTTGCGATTGTGATTTCCCCGACCCAATCCCAGCCGTCCATTTGGTCCAGATCAATGGCCCACATTGCATATCACATCCATTCATATTTTCTCATCGGGTGATCGCGGGGCTCCATCGCTTAACCTCCGCCGTCGATCTCCTCTTGAGATCTGACGGTCGTAAGTGAATCGCACTCCACCCACACCGGGTCCCACATCTAAAGGCTCTGTTTCATTGTCTTTCCATGTTTTCCTTTGTAATTCGCCCAAACATCGATCTTTGGGTTTTACACTAATGATCATTTCTTCCGCCACTCTTCATTGTTTCCACTATTTCTCCACTGCTCCGCCACCATTCCTCCGGCCTCCACAGCAAATCTTCCGCCACCATCCCTGGATTTTATAAGGGACTTAATTTATTGTGCAGGGGTTGCAAAGAGGCCATTTCAGCATTGGCCAGTGTTACAACAACAAAGATTTAAAGGTTGATTAAAGCCCATAATGGAATACTTAACACTTTAATTCTGATTCAAAGGAAGAGGCACAGTTTGAAGACTAAAGAGCGCACCAACAAGTCATGTCAGCGCTACAAATTAGCAGAAGGCGTTTTCTCCAGAGGTACACCTTCCTACAGCAGTCTCCATGCCTCCTCGAGTACATTCACTGACAGAAGCTTCTTAAAATACTGTCAGGACCACAATTATGAAGCATGGAGACCTTGCGGACTTTCCACCCAGTTCATTTATTCCAGAAGGCTAGCGCAAAGCTCCAAACAACCATAAAGGACTTCAAGAAACATCAGAGGTCAAAGCCAACCTGACAGAGTCTCCCAGGCCACACCAAAGTACTTACAGCGATGCAGATTTTCCATTAAGAGGAGTGGGCATAAACTCTTTCTCCACTCTGTCTTAATGAGATCTATTTAATGACTATCATCTGCTCTTGTTGTTTCTCTTCGCCTATAAGAATCCCATAGAAAAAATTGTAAAGGTTGTTGTTCGGTTGTTGCCGATTACTGTTAGAGGGATTCATTTTGACTGTTAGAACAGTCTTGGGAGGGAATAGCAGAGTAGTTTATATGTAGTAGGCTGGGGGAAGAAAGTTTGGACTGTAACAGCCATTGAGCTCAGTGTATGTGACTGGTTTTGCATCGATTAATCAAGCACATTTCTTTGCATCCTGGTCTATTACTACGGGTGATTTTTTTCTTATCTTATTGTTTTATTACATTTTCATGTTGTTCATTGTTCTTTTGGGCTCGCACCATAAATATGCCATAGGATTTACCCTTGTTAGGTACCCTATGTCTCTACTCTCCTTGCCTTCAATGTTTTCTGTTATATGTGTTATCTAAGAGTAAATTCAGGTAATTTAACCAGTGTAGCGGTTCCATATGCTACTAGCTGATGTATGAATTAGGGGTTTGCTGCTTAGATATTCTAGCTGGTGTCAAAGTATTGAAGGTTAAAAGTCCTTCTCTGATCTACAGACCCTGGCTCTGTCAAACTTATCTATGTTTTCCCTTGGAGCATGCTAAAGCTGACCTGGAGTTAAATTACCTCTGGTCCGATCTATAAGCTACCCCTTTGTTCCTCCTTTGAGAGTTTCCTATGAGTATGTCCAAGCAGGTCTGGAGTTAAATGACCTCTGACTTGATCTATAGATAGAAACTAGGCTACTTTCCTTCTCTCACTTTCACTCCTTAATGTTCCATTCCATTATCTATCTAAAAAGATCCTTCAGTGTAGATGACTTGCCCTCTGAAAGCCTTGGCTAGTTGTTGCAAGTAATTCTCCTTTCATGACTTCATAGCCCAATGGATGGCACTTTCTTGACCTATCCTCTTTGCTGAAATAGCCTGTTGTTTTGTTCCTTTTCTCCCATTACCTTCTCAGTCTATGATCTCATGGCCAACCCAGCAACCAACCAACCAAATCATTTAAAACCCCTTGTGCTTCATAACTAGCCTAATATATCATTATGAGCTTCAAAGATATATATCATTCTTTGTTTCATGGAGAGATCCCTCTCCAGATCCGGGAGGGCTAGATCCTAGGATCCCAAAGTGGTTTGATGTTGTCTTATCTTTTGGTATTGCCAAATCTGCCAAAATATAGGAACCCCAACATAATGGTGACTCCGCTGGGGAATGAGACCAATCAGCCTGATTTGGTAAATCACTGTGGTGGACAGTAAAATTGTAAATCCTCCACCTGGCGACTCCACAATTCCTAAACGATAAAAGACGCCACTGGTGATCAGTAGGCCTCTAGTTATCTGTGTGTTCACAAGACTCCACTGGGAGAACAGTTGCATCACAACATCATGCCCACCAATGGAAGACTTTGAGCTAAGTCCCCTTGAAGAGTTTCATTGCGTAATATCAGATATACTGGCTAAACTCAGAAGTAAGGACCTTCCAGAGGTTTTCCGTTCCAGCTCAAGATTCAACAATCAACCTGAGCTGAAGAAAGTTTTTCTAGAAGTGTTGGTGGTAAGGTATGAGGCTGAGATAGAATTTCTGAACTCACAAGAGAAATCATACCAGTTTAGAGACCCCGGAGCATTTTTGGAAAGTATCCCTCCCCCTAAGAGAGAGGAGATTTCACTGCCTTTCGAAATACAAGAAGAAGATGATCAGGCTTTCAAGAGCCACTCTAAAGATGCAGTGGAAGAAGCAATAGCCAAAGCTTCCCAGGATGAAGACAGCCTACCAGTCATGGCAGGCCTGAAAGAATAAAGTGTACATCATGTGTTCATTGATCCTGTGGCAGAATATATGGAGGCCCTGATTAGCCCAAATTCTCTAGCATTGATCCTCAGCACGGGCCAGACTCATCAGGAGTGGTCACTACTGATGGTGACCTCGGTTTTGAAGAACCACCGGCAGAACACCCTGTGGTTATCTCTGACAGGTAGTCAGTGCTCCTATCCTTTTTCACTATTGCACTGGCATTATTGTATCACCTAGAAGCATCAGAGATTTCTGGGTTAGAGTAGAGTAGGTAGGAAGTCTGTAATAAAGCTCAACCTGTGAGCATTTAGTCAATTGTTTTTAATTTCTGCAAAGTCCGACAAGTCAGATAGTCTAATCCTGGCTTGACTATTTTTCAATTTCTATTTTAGAATATAGTGAAGAAATCTGCTAGACAGTTTAATCGTAGTAGATATTATATTAGGTAGAGAAACTATGAGACCAATAGTTTAATCTGGTCTCATGGAGTTGTTAGACTCCTATACCAATAGATGTCATATTTCATGATTGACTTGATGAACTATGCAATATGTTCATACCTTTTCTTGTTGCAAAGGTTTTCCATATTCTCAAAAAAAAAAAAAAAAAAATCAAAAAATTAAAAAAAATGTAAAGAGGGTATACTCTAAAAGAAAAATCAAAGGGTGAAAAAATAAAAATGGCCAGAAAAGTGAAAGAAAATGAACCCCACCAAAAGAAAGGCCAAGGAAAGTGTGCAAGTCTAAATGCCACTACCTTTTTGCTGTTATGTAATAAATAAAATTGTGTGCAACTTGTATTTTATGCCACAATTGATGAATATTCAAATAGTTTAAACTTGGCTAGTTCATCTTTCAATTTCATGTTTTAGAGATAGAGAATAAAATCTGACCAAACTATTTAATCTTGGCAAATAAGTAGATAGGTAGAGCGAATAAAAGGAGCTCAACAGTTTAATCTGAGCCCTTGGATGTAATAAAATTAGAACTAGATAGATTTCCATATGTAAAAGAAAAAGTGTGATAAGGGTTTTCCAGCTTAAGTGCACCCTAATAAAGAAGAAAAAATGGTAGGGTAAACAAGTAGGGTAGGTAGATGATGTTGTTGAATTACCTATGGTGAATGATGGCTTTAGATGGTTAAATTTTTTAACTTTCATCACAAGTGCAAAGGCAGATAACACACTGGAAGAATTGCAGGCAAGGCAAAGTCAAATTATTAATTTCCCTTCTCATTTTCCCTAAAAATTTTACTAATTTCCCTAAAGTACTAAGGTGTTTGAAGATTAAAGGGGCTCAAGGCATTTCCTTGAATTTTGGAGGGACCGGACCCTCGGCCCAATAATTGCAAAAGGCCTAAGTGCTTAAAAACATTCATCATCACACTCATTCACCTCTAAAAATATTTTCCTAAAGTAAAATCCCATTTTACTTAGGAAAATCATGCAATATTTCATAAAAACCCTTTTTCCTGCAAGAATAAGTTAAATACATTATTCTGATGTTTTATACTTAGCACTTTAACTCATTTGTCATATTAACTGCTAATTTATTATTTAAATCCTTATTGAAATAACCTTTTCCTATAGTATATAACTCCTTTTATATAGTAGCCCCAAATACCCATATATTATAATTTTGGCCAAAGTTAATAAATCCCACATGTTTAAATAAAATACCCACTTTACCACCCCTTTGGTTAAATATATCTTTATATAAATACTCTGCTCCCTATGGTAAATAAATCACTTTGATTTGATTACCATATAATAAAAAATATATGAAAAAACGTTTAAACATATGTTATATGTGTTTAAAATGAAAAAATAAATATGAAGTTTAATTTAAACCGAACTTCGAAACAACCCATCTCTATATATATTTTCCCCTTGCCCGACTCCTTCCCGATCATATTTTCGCGTTTTATAAAGGAATTAATTAATCCTTATGATTAATTAACAGCCTAACCCCGCCAATCAAATTCTCCCCGATGAGATTAATTAACATCGGGCCTGCGCTATTAAAACCCCGTCATCTTCCTGTCTCGTCAACCATTCGATCAACTCGTCCAAGATCTATAGCTATTAACGATATAGCCGTCCGCATCCGAACGATAACGCACGATGGCCAAGCGGTTTTCCAAACCGTACAGAGCCACGCGTCGTTTGTTGTATGGAATCGCTGCCCCTCCATCCAAAACTGCTCTGTCCCAAAAGCGGTGCGATGGAAACCGCTTACCGCCTGTCCTCTGTGACACATCCTCCATACCTGCTGACGTCATCAATCCAAATCTGCCACCCTTTTGACTTTGTAAATAAAACAAATACACCCTCGTCTTTTTCATTATTTCATGCGCCAACCAGTCTCCCATGCAACGAAATTTCAAAAATCAACCATTAAAGATTGTTGACCGTTAGTTTGCTGAAGAAAATTGAAGCCAAATACTCCAAAATTCATTCGCCATAGCCGGTACCTGTTTAACCACTGTTAATTTCCCATAAATAGGTATTTACTCCAATTTCCCGCTGAATTCTGTTAAAAAGTCTTGGTTCTGGTTTTAATTTCGTACTAAGGTCTGAAAAGAAATCCAATTTGGTCTTTTAAAATTTCCAGAATTGCAATTATAGTCCCAAAACTGGTAATTGTGCCCCTTTTTCACAAAAACCCCAAATTTCCATTTCTGAATCCACAAGAACCAAAAATGGAAGTTCGTGTAGCTCTGAATGTCGTGCCCCTTAATGCTCCTCACAAGGACTTGGATTATTTACCTTTAGCCGATATGGATTTTCAAATTAAAGACCTACTTCTCAGTGAGAATCATCTTCGAATATTTTGCTGTTGCAGAGACAATTATTTGAATGGTTCTAACATCTTTGGACTTTGGGAATCAAATCTTCCCATGTACCTTCTCCCATCAGTCCACATTTTTCCTGAGTTAATCCATTATTTCCATGCAAACTATGATCCAGAGCAACGAGCAGTTTTATCCCCAAGTCAAAATGTCCTTTTCCCAATAACTGCTCAGTCCATAAATGAAATGCTACAATTCCAACCTGGTCAAGCCCTCACCCCCCTGTCTATCGCTGAATTACTTGAGAAATCTACCAAGTTATCCCATGAAGTGTTAAACTGCCTGTGTAAGACCTTCATGTTACCAGAGCATCAGCCTAAAAGCCCTCCCCCTTTTGTTTTTTCTTTCTTTAATGATGTGGGCAGACTTATTTTAAACATGATTTCTTCCATAATGGGCTTCAATACTAGTGAGTATGTTGATCAGTTAACCCTAGTATTGTTATCCATTTTTACCCTTGGCCAGCCTCCTACTGTCAAGTACGATTTTGCATCTTATATTGCTGACAAAATCCATGATCAGTTCATGAGATTTGGGAATGAGAGAGTGTTTAAGTATTCTTCTGTCATATATCACCTCATGATTTATTTTCAATCAGAGAGTTTCCCTTTTTATGTTAAGAAACTTGATGCCAAAGGGAATCCCAGGTCAGTCATCTTTTGGTCTGCCATTACCCACAATTCCTCTGATTCTCTTTATTCCTATAATGAGTTTGTTGACCTTTTTTTTCATCCTCCAACTACCTTGTTGGCAGGAGTCTCGCCTCCTAGGATTAATAATGAAATCAAGAAAATCCTTCAGCTTTCAAAGCAGTACAAAATAGGTGATTGGTACCTATATCAAAACCACACAGAAATCAGAATATATGGATGTGAGTTATGCCCATTTAAGTTGCCCAAATATGTCCCAATGAGACTCTTTGCATTAGAGTATTTTAGGCAGATGAATAATTCGGATATAGTTCATTTCTATAATGCAAGGAAAAAGGCTCAACTCAGGATCAAGAACCAATTGGGTCTCTTTATTTGTAACTCTAGGGAAGCTGGAAAGGTAGCTGAAAGAATTTTAGAAGACTATATTAGACTAAAAAAGAGCTTCTACTAGGTGCCTTATGATCCAAACAACTTTATCTGTGATAGAAGAATGAAAAATAAACTATCACCATACATCCATCAGAGAATCCCAGAAATAGAACAATATGCCAATATGGATGAATGGGTGCAAGGAACATTGGTTGAAAAAGATAGTGAGCAGGTCAATGTTGAAAATGTGATGAAAGATCTTGAAAAAATAGTTGACCTAGATTCTTTTGGGCAGGTGCAGATACTAGGATCTTCTTCAGCAGGGACTTCAAAAAGGAATTTGCAAGAGATTAGTACAGTGGCAGTAGAATCTAAAGGAAAAGAAAAGGAGCCTGATATACAAGTAATTGAAAAATTCACAATGGCAGAATAGCCTCAGACTTCTAAAGGACAGAAGCAAGTACAAATTCCTCCTACTTAGGTTAGTGAGCCAGAAATTTCAATTTTACAAACTCCCCTGAATGTAGAAAAGGGAAAAAAGAGAGAGGCTGAAGCAGCTACTCCTATTGGTGGCTCCTATGAACAACAAAGTGTTAAAAGGCAGAAATTAACTCCTCTTCCAGAAGTTGAATCAGTTCAGGAAATCCCTGATAGCCAGGGAAGAGAAGACAGTCAGCAAACAGGTACAGGTAGTGGGACATCCGCTAATTTTCAGAAAAAGGAAATACAAAGGCAACAAAGTGCAGAGATATCTTCTTTCAAACCTCCAGTAAAAGATACCTGGGACATCAAAAGAACATTCATCAATATAAAGGCCAGGAACGATCCACTTAGACTTCAAGTGTACAACCAATATTTAAAGATGGTTCCAAAAAATCAAGAAAGATTGATGTCAGCTTATGACATCCAACAGGGTAAGATGATAATGAGCCACTTCAAGCCTAAGGTGCAGCAACCTCAGACAACTGCAGATTACATTAGAACCAATTTTGAAGTCTTATCAAAGGATATCCATCCTTTAGATAAAATTGAGTTACACAAACAAACAGGTGAGATGATTTATTCTACTCTGACGGATAAATCAATGATGGCCCATAAGTTGCAGGATTCTTTGGATAACACTAATACACAGTTGCAGCTTGAAAAAGCTTCCACCCAGGCTAAGGATAATAGAATCAAAACTTTGGAGGAAATAATCATTGGTTTGGGTCATAATCCTAAAGATGTGAAAGGTATTGAAGCATTAATCAAGAAAAAAGATGATGATATTGTAGCTCTGAGAAAACAACTGAAATTACCAGCATCAAGACATCCACAGACTGCAGAAATCATCAAGCAAAATTCTGAGGAAGAAATAATGGATTTTCTCTTGAAATTGAATGAGCAATTCAATGCAACTGAAAAAGAGCTTGAGAATGCATTGAAAGATAAACAGACAATTATTCTAGTATTTACAGTAGGAGCAATGACAGGTACAGCAGCAACAGGTCAGCCAACAGAGTTGTCATAAGGAAACACTTCAAATTTGAACACTGAAGAGTTAACAAAGTCAATGGAAGAAATGAAACTTCAGGCCATGGAGCTCTATAAAACAAAGGAACAATTAGACACTCTAGAACACAAATACAATCTTTCAAAAATGAGTGTTGCTGATAAAACAAGAGAAGTGAACCAATTAGAAAAAACAGTCAGAGCATTGGAAAAGGATCTCACATTGGAGAAACCTTTAAGAGAAATAAATGAAATTCTTTGGGATAACATTATTCAATCAATAAAGGACGTATGGTCCTCAATTCAAATAATGTATGAACAGAATGACTTAGTTAAATTGGCTCTAGAAGAGATTGAGAGAGCAAAAGAAGAATTGGGAAACATGCCTGATGAAGCCAATAGACTTATTCATTTTTTGAATACTCAGAGTAAACATGAACTTGAAGAAATTGGTATTCAGGACAAAACAGGAGTAATCTTGGAAATAAAGAGAGTTTTTACCAAGAGAACTCTGGTACAGAATTTAGAACGAAGGTGCTCGGATATGCAAGAAGAAATCATTGCCTTCAGAGAAAGATTGAATATTTTATTAAATAGAGGATTTCCCAGCCCTATAGTTGCAGAAGATAAGCTAATGGACCTTGATATTTATGTTGAAAAATTGGACAAATATGTTGAAAATCGAGCCAGTTCTTCAACCAGTTCATCAACATCAGCATTGCCTACAGGAAAAAACCTTCATGACAGATTAGAAAATCTATTTTATCTTGAACATGAAATAAAGCTTCTATTCCCAGTTCAGCCTACTTTTTACAGATATACTGAGGCTGATGAAACTCTCAGAAAACTTCAAAGGACCAGAATACCCGAGCCTCAATGGTGGGAGGAAATGTTGGAACTTTTGTAAAAATTATTCTTACCTGGATTTTTGATCATATATTATAGTTAATCATGATAAAGAAGGATAAAAGAATGAATAAGGGTCAAAGTGTATCAGAGCAGTCAAAGAGTATCAGTTAAACAGACCAGCCAGCACAGAATTACTGAAGAGGACAGCAATGAGCCAAATCATAGGGCCTGCCTCCAACACATTCTCAAAAGAAGGAAACAGCACAACATCAGTTATCATTCTTTCTTATCTATGAGACCATCTGTCTCTATTTTATTGTAATTTTCTTATGACTCATCCTAGATAATATCTCAAGTTGTTATAAGATATTTCTTGTAACATTTTGTATAAATACTCCCTCAATCGGAGTATTGAGGGTGGATTCATAGACTTTGCTGTAACATTGACTATTTTGGAATAAAGTGCTATTGGAGAAATTTTTTGTGGCTAAGCTGGATGATGAATTGAAGTGAAAGAATTTTTACTGGATTCATGTGTCAGACTACAGATCAATAAGTTCATCTTTATCTTGTGTTTTAAGTCTTTATATCTGTTTATTATATCACTGTGTTTCATTTCTGAATGATTAATGAAAAGGAGTAAATCAGAAGGGACTTAAGTGTAATCTGATTTCAATCATTATTGTTCTAAATGTTTTCTTCTAAACTGGTTTTAAACAAGGAATTCTTAATTACTCCTGTTTTTCTAGTTTAAAAATTTTGCTTATTTAATAAAGAATTCTTAATTGCTCTTTGTTAATAATCACTCAATTTTCCCTCTTATGAATGTGTTGAAAGATTCTTAATTGCCTTTCATCCATTTTAAATCCATTCCATTCACTTTAGATCTAAAATTGTTCTCTGTTTGATTATCTTGCCCTGTAAAACCATCTTTTGTCTAGAAATTTAATCTAGTGAAGCCATCTTTTTGACTCCATAGCCCAATGTCCTGAAACTACTCAATCTTGCCCTCAGCTATCGAATTCCACCACTCAAATTCAAACAAAACCCCTGGACATTATAACTAGCCTAATATTTTAAAAAATAAAGCTAAATTTTACAGAGAGAGCCCTCTCTGGGTACAAATTGGCTAGATTCTGTACCTAAAAGATTGGTTTGTGGTTACCTCGGACCCCTTTCCTCTTCCAACAACTTCAAGGAAAATCTAAGTGATAACAGGAGTAATAGGGGTAGAAGTAGAATAGGTTTATTGTCCTGCTTGTAAAAAATTGATGATGTAAAGGGTCTGCAAGTCCAAATGCACCCAGAAGAAAAAATGTTAGGACTATAATGTGGGAAGGTAGCTGTTTGGGAAAATTTTACTGCTGATATAATGTCTTCAGGATTTGTGGCAGCTAATCCAAGAAAGAAAATGGATGGGTCAAGTACCAGGCATCTGGCCTACACCAAATATTATCCTTTGAATTCTTGACTCCTTCAAGAAGAAGCCATCCCCATGTGGAGCCACTATTAGCCCCCTATGAATTTTTTGACAAGCAAACAGGGGGCTAAAATGTTTGTGAGCCTTCAAGGAATGCATTTCCCTCTGAAAACACATCATCCTTGACGCCTCCTTATGCCCTTGTCCTTTGATAAATCCCCACTGTTGTTTCCAGTTTTAAAGCCTCTCTGTTTATGAAGAAATGCCCAAAAGGCCTCCTTTCCCTCTTATTTCATTCCTTCTAAGCCTCTATTTCCTTCCTCTTTACTCCTCTCTATCTCCCTCATTAACCCCCTAAACCATCTTAATTCCCCTTTTAAACCCTGCAAATACCCTTCGTTTAGCCAAATAACCCCTCTTTCCCTCTATCGTTATCCCTTTTTGGCTTTAAATTGCATTAAAATGGGCCAAAAACCCACTTTCTACCTTATATTAAGGCTCAGCCCCTTTCAGCCTAAGCCCACAAACCACTTCCCCACGTGACCCCACGCCCAGGAACAAGCACAAATGGTCTAGGCGCTAATCGCAATCATACTGTCGAGCGAGTGCATCTGTGTGTTATACAAAAAACTTCGATGCGATTGGAGTGTTGTTCTATCGGCTCCCGTCGCAATGTGGGCCGTCGATTCACAGTTTGATCCAATGGTTCGGCGCTTAATCGCTCCCGTCGCAATTGCAGGTTCTTAATGTGTCACCCGACGCCAATCGCCGATTGCGATCCGCTAATCCGATCCTAGCCGTCCATTTGATCCAAGATCCAACGGCTCAGCTCTGATCGCATCATCGCCCCGTCGCCCCTCTCCATCTCCCTCCGATTGAATGTGGGTCGTTGATCTGGTCCCCGGATCCAACGACCAGTGCTCAATCGCGCTCCCACTTCCGATCGCAATCAGAACTTTCACCGCGCCACTCCTGGTTTCCCTCCGATTGCGATTCCCCGATCAAATCACAGTCGTTCATCCATTCCAAGATCCAACGTCCCAGATTTGTTCCGCTCCCCTCCCGTCGCTTCTTTCTGTTCCCTGCCGATTCAATCTCCACCGTTGATCTATCAGTTAGATCCAATGGTCATCGCATAATCGTGGCATTGCTCCAATCACAATCGCATTTTCTAGTTGTTGCCACCTTTCGCCCTTTGCGATTGCGATTTCCCCTACCCAATCCCAGCCATCTGTTTGGTCCAGATCGACGGCCCACATCGCATATCACATCCATTCATATTTTCTCATCAGGTGATCGCGAGGCTCCATCGCTTAACCTCCGCCGTCGATCTCCTCCTGAGATCCGATGGTCCTAGGTGAATTACCCTCCACCCACACCGGGTCCCACATCCAAAGGCTCTGCTTCATTATCTTTTCGTGTTTTCCTTTGTAATTCGCCAAAACATCGATGTTTGGGTTTTACACTAATGATCATTTCTTCCACCACTCTTCATTGTTTCCACTATTTCTCCATTGCTCCGCCACCATTCCTCCGGCCTCCACAACAAATCTTTCGCCACCGTCCCCAGATTTTATAATCGACTTAATTTATTGTGCAGGGGTCGCAAAGAGGCCATTTCAACATGGGCCAATGTTACAGCAACAGAGATTTAAAGGTTGATTAAAGCCCGTAATGGAATACTTAACGCTTTAATCCTGATTCAAAGGAAGAGGTGCAGTTTGAAGACTAAAGAGCGCACTAGCAAGTCATGTCAGTGCTACAAAATAGCAGAAGGCGTTTTCTCCAGAGGTATACCTTCCTACAGCAGTCTCCATGCCTCCTTGAGTACATTCACTAACAGAAGCTTCTTAAAAGACTGTCAGGACCACAATTATGAAGCATGGAGACCTTGCAGACTTTCCACCCAGTTCATTTATTCCATAAGGCTAGCGCAAAGCTCCAAACAGCCAGAAAGGACTTCAAGAAACATCAGATGTCAAAGCCAACTTGACAGAGTCTCCCAGACCACACCAAAGTACTTACAGCGATGCAGATTTTCCATTAAGCGGAGTGGGCATAAACACTTTCTCCACTCTGTCTTAATGAGATCTATTTAATGAATGTCATCTACTCTTGTTGTTTCTCTTCGCCTATAAGAATCCCATAGAACAAATTGAAAAGGTTGTTGTTCGGTTGTTGCCGATTGCTGTTAGAGGGATTCATTTTGACTGTTAGAACAGTCTTGGGAGGGAATAGCAGTGTAGTTTGTAAGTAGTAGGTTGGGGGAAGAAAGTCTGGACTGTAACAGCCATTGAGCTTAGTGTATGTGACTGGTTTTGCATCGATTAATCAAGCACATTTCTTTGGATCCTGGTCTATTACTATGGTGATGTTTTTCTTATCTTATTGTTTTATTACATTTTCATGTTGTTCATTGGTCTTCTGGGCTCGCATCAGAAATATGGCATAGGATTTACCCTTGTTAGGTACCCTATTTCTTTGCTCTCCTTGCCTTCAATGTTTTCTGCTGTATGTGTTATCTAAGAGTAAATTCAGCTAATTTAACTAGTGTAGCGGTTCCATATGCTGCTAGCTGATGTATGAATTAGGGGTTTGTTGCTTGGATATTCTTGTTGGTGTCAAAGCATTGAAGGTTCAAAGTCCTTCTCTGATCTACAAACCCTGGCTCTGTCAAACTTATCTATGTTTTCCCTTGGAGCATGCTAAAGCTGACCTGGAGTTAAATGACCTCTGGTCCGATCTATAAGCTTCCCCTTTGTTCCTCCTTTGAGAGCTGCCTATGAGTATGTCTAAGCAGATCTGGAGTTAAATGACCTCTACCCTGATCTATAGACAGAAACTAGGCTGCTTTCCTTCTCTCACTTTCACTCCTTAATGTTCCATTCCATCATCTATCTAAAAAGATCATTTAGTGTAGTTTACTTGCCCTCTGAAAGCTTTGGCTAGTTGTTGCAAGTAATTCTCCTTTCATGACTCCATAGCCCAATGGATGGCACTTTTTTGACCTATCCTCTTTGCTGAAACAACCTGTTGTTTTGTTCCTTTTCTCCCATTACTTTCTCAGCCTATGATCTCATGACCAACCCAGCAACCAACCAACCAAATCATTTAAAACCCCTTGTGCTTCATAACTAGCCTAATATCTCATTCTGAGCTTCAAAGATATATATCATTCTTTGTTTTATGGAGAGATCCCTCTCCGGATCCAGGAGGGCTAGATCCTAGGATCCCAAAGTGGTTTGATGTTGTCTTATCTTTTTTTATTTCCAAATCTGCCAAAACATAGGAACCCCAACATGCAGTACATGTGTTTCTCTAAAATAAATAAAAAAAGGGATAAATGTCAAGGTGAAGAAAGAGGTATGCATTCATAACATTATTCTTTTAAATTGTATAGTGATAAACTATGAAAATGTATTTATTAATAGGTTTATTTTATGTTATGTGTAGATTCCATTGTCGAAGCACTTCAAGAGCATCACGAACAAAGAACAAGTGAAAGGAAAAAGTTTTACAAGCATCGAAAGAAGTGTTCTGTTCATCCAAATAAATATTTTGGTTTGATAATTGATGGTATGGACTAGAAGAAAACACTTCTACCACATTTTGTTCACATGCCCAAAAATTTACAAGAGGAAAATTTTATCCAGTTTCACTTGGTCGGTTGTATGGTCTTCAATGGGAAAATGTCGCCAAGAGTTTACTTCACAGCTCTAAATATTCATAATGATGGAAATCTGACAATAAACATAATTCATGAGGTGCTTTCTCATTTGTGTGATAATCATCCTGAAATTGTGTATCTACAATTAGACAACACTTGTCATGAAAAGTAAAATCGGATTGTTTTTGGATATCTAAACATGCTTGTTGAATTAAGAATTTTTCATAACGTAAAGGTTGTTTCCTTCTTGTTGGGCACACTCATGACCATATTGATTAGATGTTCAATCATTTTTCAGTAACATTGAGGAGGAAGTATGTTGGGAGCTTTCCATCATTAATTGAATGTATTAAGAAATCATATATGCTAGAGCCTATTTTTCATGTGTTAGAAGAAATTTTTGACATGTGAAAGTTTACTCTAGGATCGCATGGTGAGGAGAAATGCATTGAACAACTTAATGACATTAGCTTCCAACATCAATTTTGTATCAAAAAAATTGATGGGAAAACACTTATATGGGGCAAGAAGTACTCAACTACTGCAGAATGGGCACTGTCATCAGGTTTGGATTTTTTGAAGTTCATTCCAAATCATCCAATATTTGCATCAAATATATTGTTACTACAATCAGTTTGTGAAGTTAATAATGCACGAAGTCAGAAGAGATATATAGATTTTTCTAAATGCCTGGAAGAAATTAAAAAATCCATTAGATATACATATGAGTACTTTGATGTTGCTAATTCAGTTTTGTGGGAGTCCTTTTTCAATGATTAGAGTGATATCCTTTCAAGACTAGCAAATGAAGATATGATTTTGAAGAATCCATTTATTTGGCCACAAAATGTGTCAAATGAATAGGAGGAAACAAACATTGTTGAACAGAAACAATCACAAAGTATTATTAATTCTAAACAAGTGGAGGAAATAGAAATGTATATTAGTTCCAGAAGATGTCGTTCACAACGTGAAGCCATGGAAGACCTTTATAGGGGTTCAGTACAAGATATTAATTTGGGTTTCATGATCACAGTGTTAGCACATGAAGATCCACATAGCTATCCATTATGGGTTGCCAAGGTTATAAAGTTTATTACAAAAAAATAAGATGTTATAGGTGTTGAAGTACATTGGTATCTCACAAACACACACCCATTCAATGGTGTGTACAAGCCAAAGATGGTAGTTGATAACAAAATTGGCGGAAAGAGAAAAAGAAAGGGTAAGAATATAAATTGTCACTGCATAGACCTCTTAAAATTGGAGGAATTTGACATGTTTGTTTATGACTTCAATTTAACAAAGAGAGGAACTCTTCGCTCCAGGACAATAGATATTTTGAAGAGGTTGCTATCAGAAGAAACTATGTTGAAATGGAATTCTATTGAACCCAGTCATATATCTAGAAGAATTTTCAAACCTCAAGTGTTGGGCATGCATGTTGACTCAGATGGGGCACTAGTTGATGAAAGAGAAAAATATGGAAGATCTTCATCTGCATCCAGTTATTCATCTGAAGATGTGAATTCTGATGGTGTGCAAGAAAATATGAGTGATTTTGAATAATTGTGTAAGACAATTTATATAAATGATGTTTGCATTGAGCAATGAAAGTGATATTTTAAGTTCCATATAATCTTACATAAAGTTATGAGTCATTTTTATGTTAGTTGGAGTATATGTTTTAGTTATGATGAATTCGTTTGTCTAAAATATTCACAATGCAACAATAACTTGGAGAAATAATTTATGTTTCTTTGGGTTATTTTAGTCATATAATTTGTTCATAATATCATGGTTGAAATACGTTGAAAAGTTAATGTTTTTTAATTCTATGGGTGAAAAATTGTGAAATATCTTTTATCTTTAACATTATGGTTTAAAATAATTAGAATTTTAGGGATTTTTAGTGTCATGATATTATATGTTAAACACCATGGATAAAAATTATTGAAATTTAAATGTGTTTAAAATCTCATTATTTTATATTTAACAACATTACTAAAAATATGTTTAAATTGTACCCAGAAAATAAAAATGGTATTCTAGCACCAACATTAGTTTGTTTTTTCCATTTATTTGGCACATGAAAATTGGTTTTACTGCCATTTTTAAAAAATGTGGCAAATTAACCTTGATAAAAATAAAATTAAAATTAAAAATAAAAATAAAAACCTCATTCTTGAATACACACTTTTAGTTTTTGGGTTGTTTTTCATGTTTTTTGGGGTTTTTTTGGCTAGAATTCTCGTTTTCAGTTTATAGTTCATGTTTCAAAGTTTACGTTTTTTCTTTATCCTCACTACTACTTAAAATATTTCGTGGATATTTTGTAGATATTAAATCAAAGTTTTAATAAAATGAAAAATGAAAATACTTTTATATATAGAGATGTGAAAATTATATAATATAAATAATATTATTAAGAATATATATATATATATATATATATATATATACAAGCTACGAATTTACCAAACAATAAGAAGAATAAAATCTCTTTAAGTGAAAACATTTCTATAAGTTTTACAGTCAAAAATAAATTTACATCGTAAGAGATTTTATTCCTATGAGCCCTTAATAGATAAAAGTTCAAATGAACATGTACTGATACAGCTTGAGTGGGCCTAATGGTTAAGAGCATGTGTTTCCTCCTAAGTGGTCATGGGTTCAAAACCAAAGGGGGGTAGAGTATGTATGCCTTTGTAGACTTAGCAGTCAAATCGTTGCGCAAAGGTGGGTCCCTTGTCCCACAAACAAGGGGGTCTCATACACCAATTTGGTTTCTGGCTTGGCTGTGACCTTAAAATTGGATAATAGTAATAATAATAATATTAAAATTAACTCAAACATTAAAACAAAATATAACTTCAAATTTTTCCTCTCGAAGAAAAGTCTTCAGGTTGAGGAAGGCTACATATTCCTAGAGAAATTTCATGAAGGTATCATGGCTTAAGAATCCTACAAGCCACAGAGCTCATCATCTTTAGTTTGATTTTACATAATCTTGTTGTCACTTGGTTTTCTTTAACATGTTCTTGCTTGTGTTATGTTTTTTTTGTCATATATCCGGTATCATCAATTTGAGTTTTATGAAGGGATAGAAGTCAATATTTTTTGCAAATGGTGTACTTTTGATATTGTATATCTCTAGGTAACTCTGGTAACTTAACTCTGTCAAGAGTGGTCTTAACTCTTTAGTTTGATTTCACATAATCTTGCTGTCACTTGGTTTTCATAAACATGTTCTTGCTTGTCTTATGTTTTTTTTTTTTGGTCATATATCTGGAATCATCAATTTTTGGGAGTCTTATAAAAAAATAAAAGTCAATTTGTTTTACAAATGGTATAATTTTAATTTGCATATCTCTAAATAAATTTAGTAACTTAACTCATAGTTTTTTATTGAACATCAATTTTTAATATGTACTCTTTGATCAAATTTTGATCAATTTTAAACATATGTACTCTTTGTTTCTTATATGAAAAGATGGTTTTTCCTTCTAAGAAGAAAAAAACAAAAAAATCATTTTTTTACCATAATTTAAAATCAATTCTTCAAAAATAAAAATAAAATAAGCCTTGGAAAAAGTTAACCTATTAATGAGATTATGATTGATGTAATTTGACACTCCAATTAACTTATTGTGAACCATAAGAACAATAATCTGACATTGCCAAAGGCACATGTATGTCCAAATATTTCTTCTTGATTGCATCATTTGTATCTTACTGACGTGGAATAAACCGTAGGATTTGTTGGATTCATTAATTTATAACACACAAGTATCGTTTGATTTTTCCAGAGTACCCAAAGGTCTAAGCTATACGAATCTATTGTAATCTAGTGATTCACAGTTAGAACGATTACCTTTAGTTTTGGCGATATTAGAGCGGGTATTTAATTTCCATTCCTTCAATCTCCATTTAGTGTATATTGTATATAATATTCCGATGATTATTTTTAGTTTTGGTTATTAAGTTTAGTTTAGGTTTGGCTAAAGTGAATGTAATTATTTTTTCGTTTTAGTTAAACTATTGTTTGGATGGTAAATATAAAAAATATCATTTATAAAATTAACCATTGGTTTTTTAATAGTGTTTAATATTTACTTTCTAGTGAATGAATTGAGCATTTGATATTTAAATAAATTAAATATTTAATTTTTTATTTAAAATATATTGTATTTTCAAATAGATTTGTTTCTAGGTAATCACATTATTAATCATAGAATCAATCATATCATTAATCATCGAATCTTGAAATATAATTACAAGAATAATTTTTTTAATAATTTATTCTCATCTCTGGTAAACAATAAATATATATTTAAATATATTTTTTAAAATTATATATATATATATATATATATATATATATATATATAACAATAAATATATATTTAAATATATTTTTTAAAATTATATATATATATATATATATATATATATATATATATATATATATTTTAAATGTGAAAATATTACATAGAAAATAATCAATTTGATAACATCATCATCCAATTTTAAGGTCACAACTAAGCTAGACATCAAATTGGTGTATGAGACCTCCTTGTTTGTGGGACAAGGGACCCACCTCCACTCAGCTAAATCTATGAAGGCATACATACTCTACCTCCTTTGGTTTTGAATCTGTGACCTTTTAGGAAGAAACACATGCTCTTAAAATAAAAATGGTAAACTATAAATATATATCTAAATAAATTTTTTAAAACTATATATATTTAATTATACATTTTAAATGTGAAAATATTACATAGAAAATAAACAATTTGATTTCATAATCATCTAATTTTAAATTCACAGCTAAGCTAGACACCAAATTGGTGTATGAGACCTCCTTGTTTGTGGGACAAGGGACCCACCTCCACTCAACTAATTCTACGATGAGACCTCCTTGTTTGTGGGACAAGAGACCCACCTCCACTCAGCGAAATCTACGAAGGCATACATACTCTACCCCTTTGGTTTTGAACCCATGACCTCTTAAGAAGAAGCACATGCTCTTAACCATTAAGCCCACTCAAATTGTATTGAAAATTTTTGAAATTTTAACGTCTACACCCTTAAATACCACATATATTACACAATCTAAATATACAGGGTATTTGAAATATGCATTAAATGATATTAAATATTTAATAATATAAGTAACGCCCATTGAATATCATTGTGCAGGGTGCATCAATATCACCATAAGTTGATCTTTCCTAAATCCCAAAAGCAATGATGATGTAACATATGAGTATTGCCGTAAATCCCGTTTGAGATTACGGGACTTTCATTTCATCTCTCTCAACGAAAATATCTCATTCCCCTTCTAATAGAATCCACACACTAACGATATGTCATAATTTGTAATTTATCTAAAATATAAATAAAACATAATTAATATTAATTTGTTTAAATATTAAATGTTAATTGGTTTAAAACATATTAAATTATAAATTTTAATTTATCCAAAATCTAAATTAAATATAATTAATATTAATCTATATAAAACACATTTACAAAATAATTTATAAATTTAAGAGGTGTATTTTATAGTCTAGTATGAAGGCCATGTGTGATTCAATTTATATTTAATTTGGAGTTGACATTTGTCTTTTTAAAACAAAAACAAAATATTCTCTAAATTTCATATCAACTTTAAAAAGAAATAAAATGATTAGAAGTTTAAAAAAAAAAATGAACAAAATGTTTAAACCTTATACTTTTCAAAAGTATTTTAGTACAAGATTTAAATGAACTATTTGAAAATTTATATTAACTAATTTATGTTATATCAACTTCATATAACATAAATTAGTTACATAGCTAGGGGTACCCATCTATGGCTGCTTTTGGGTGTCAGCGAGTTCTGGGTGTCAGCCAGTTCTTCTGAACTTCAATTTTGGGCTAGCAGGAGCAAGATTTATATCTGCCAAAGTCTCAGCCTCCAAGGCGCGATGACAACCTCACATTGGTTCTGCTTTATTAGTGCACACGTTCTCACTTACGCTCCTCATGTTAAGTTTAGTTTTATTACACTATGAATAATTTCCCTCATATTTCTAAGCCCCCCTCTAGCAAAGGCAGACCAAGTAAAATTACATTAGATAGTCTCTATGAGTACACTGAGTCTTTAGAAAGACAAAGAGAAGAAAGAAAATCATTTTAAACTAGAACTAACGACAATGCTTGATAACAACCACAAATCATGAAAAATTGAACTCTAAAAAATAAAAAGTAAAATTCAAGAAATAAAACATAGTAAACAAACAATAATCGAAAATGAAAAATATTTTTTTTTTCATGCAACAAAAATGATAAACTATAAATATACATTTAAACATGTTTTTAATAATTTTTAAACTATATATTTAAAAATATTACATAGAAAATGAACAACTTGAAACATACACATATTGAAAACTTTTGACGTCTACACCCTTGAATACCACATATATTACACGATCTAAATCTACAAGTATTGTTAAATATTTAATGATTTAAGTAACACTCATTGAATATCATCGTGCATGGTGCATCAATATGAGTATAAATCATCGTGCATGGTGCATCAATATGGTAAATCCCAAAAGCAATGATGACGTAACATATGAGTATAGTCGTAAATCCCGTTTGAGATTATGGGGCTTTCATTTCATCTCTCCCAACGAAAATATCTCATTCCCCTTCTAATAGAATCCACACACTACCGTTAGGTCATAATTTGTAATTCATCCAAAATATAAATAAAACATAATTAATATTAATTTGTTTAAATATTAAATGTTAATTGGTTTAAAAAATATTAAATGTTAATTTTTAATTAATTTAAAATATAAATTAAATAAAATTAATATTAATTTATATAAAATATATTTACAAAATAACTTATAAATTCAAGAGGTGTATTTTATAGTCTAGTATGAAAGCCATGTGTGATTTCATTTATACTTAATTTGGAGTTGATATAAGTCTCTTTTAAAATTAAAATAAAATATTCTCTAAATTTCATAGCAACTTCAAAAAAAAAAATAACAAAATGTTTAAACTTTATACTTTTCAAATATTTTGGTACAAGATTTAAATGAAATATATGAAAATCTATATTAACTAATTTATGTTAAATCAACTTTATATATATATATATATATATATTAATAAAAAAATTAATTGAAAAATAAATAATATCAAACACTTATTAATAAGAATAATGAGGGAGATGTGTAATTTATTCAATTATTAATATAAAATTAATATGAGACATTTAAAAATATTCATAATAATAAAAAATCAATTAAATAATTTTTTTTTATATACAAGAGTAAGTAATATAGGTGTATACCTAAAAATATATTTAAAAAAACATGCCATTTTAATTTGGACAATGTAGTTCATAGATAGACTGTCTTAATGCACTTGTTATGTAAAATATTTTAATATCAATTATGATCTGATAGGGATTAAATCTCTTCAGCTACAAACTTCTTTTCGAGTGCAAAATTTGAAAAATAAAATGAATCCCTCTCATCCATTTTTAGAAGCCAGTGAGTTTGTAGTGGCTATCTATCTATCTATATAGTGTGTAATTTTTCATTTTTTTAAATCATATTTTTGAATGCTATATTAAGTACACAACTTAAAATTGTAAGTCCAAAAAATATTTGTTGCATTTTGTTGAAAATCCAAAAAAAAAAAAAATGCCTAAGAAATGACAAAAATTTAAAAAAGTGAGATTACTTCAAACATTCTAACCAGGAGAACTTATTTTTTTCAATTGTTTTATATGATATACACATATTTCTTTTAAACACTATATAATATATACATAATTGGCATTAGAATCTATTACATAACATGTGTTTTAAGACATTTTATTTATGAAATGTAAATAGTTTTTTGTTAAGTGATGTTGTAAAACAGTATGTAACGTAATGAGTTATGTAATATAATGTAATGTTTTGTTGACATGGTCAAATTAACATAATACAAATAAAATTTGACCCTTATGCAACGTAATATTATGTTGATTCGATCAAATTAAAATTATTTTATTTTATTTTAATTTGATAAATGTCATTATATTAGTCCACATACTATACTTTATATGCGTCCAAGATGTTAGGGTGGTTTCAATAAACTGGACTCGGTCAAGTTATGAGTGGTTTTCTAGCTTAACATTTATAAGAATCCATGGTCGTATTCATATGGAATATAACCTATTTAAAAGAAGAAATATTTGCAATAGGAAAAAATTTCTTCGTCTTATCGTTGAAAAATATACAATATCATAAACCAAAATTCACTATAGAATTTGAAAAAAATAGAAGAGAATGGATTTAAAATAGTTACTTATTTTGGTATGGAATTTACAATATTTGAGTGTTTTAGGGTTGGATACATTTTTTTAATAAAGTCACACAACATTATAATATGTTGATAGATTGAAAATAACTCGATGTTTCTGAGGAATTTTTGCACTTTTAGGTTATATTGTACTCAAGTTTGTTTTGTCAGATGGAATATAAATAGAATTTAAATATTTTAAATTTTAATAGAAAATATTAAAATGAAACATTTATAATAATAAATTTGGCTAATAGGATGTTTCCTAATTTTTTTATTTTATTTTCCCTCTAATCACAATGGTGTTGGCCTAGTTTCGGCATGACCATCCCTAGCATGAAATTCTATCAAAATTATTGAATTTGTATGGCTTTGGTGGAGTGGTTTAGATGAGAAAGCAATTTACATTTAAATTTTTATTAATGATTGTGACTTCGAATTTGAATAATTCAAATATTAATAAAAAAAATTATTAAACTCAAACATTTATAATAATAAATTTGGTTAATAGAATAAGTGATAAGTTGTTTTAACCAAATTAAAGAAAAAATTGAAGTTTTAATAAAAAAATATTAAATTGAAACATTTGTAATAATAAATTTGGCTAATAAAATGTATGGTGTGTTTTTTAAACTTTTTTCTCCAATCACAACAGTTTTGACCCAGTTCCAACATCAACATCTCTAATACAATTTTTTATCAAAATGATTCTTTGAATCGTTCAAATTTTAATTAAAAAAATTAAAATAAAACATTTATAATAATAAATTTAGATAATAAAAGGTATAATAAATATTTGTAACTTTTTCTTTTTGTATCAATCCATCAATCCACAATAATGAATTAGGTTGGCATTGCTCCCCCGAAATTGTTTTGTGATAAATCCACACCAAGTAAATTTGTCATTTTGTCAAACATTGTTGACCATCGTCAATTATGGTCAATTATGGTCAACCAAGGTCCAACGTCACATTTTGACAAATATTGTCTCAATACGAAAATCAATCATGATCAATTGTGGTCAACCATGGTCCAATGTCTCATTGTGACAAAGATTGTCTTAATATGAAAATAAATCATGGTCAACCATGGTCAACCATGGTCCAAGATGGTCCAATGTAGCATTGTGACAAAGATTATCTGAATATGAAAATCAACCATGGTAAACTATGGTCAACCATGTTTATTTTATGGTTTATAATATTTATCTTAGGGTTTATATACCTTAGGTTTAATATTATTCCCTTGGGTTTATATTCCCTTGGTTTTTTAGTATTAATCCCTTAGGATTATTATTCCCTTGAGTTTATAATATCAACCATGGTCAAATATGGTCAATCATGGTCAACCATGGTCCAATGTCGCATTGTGACAAATATTGTCTCAATATGAAAATCAACCATGGTCAACCATGGTCCAACATCGCATTGTGACAAAGATTTTCTTGATATGAAAATAAATCATGGTCGAATATGGTCAACCATGGACCAACGTCACATTGTGACAAGGATTGTCTCAATCTGAAAATCAACCATGGTCAACCATGTTTATTTTAGAGTTTATAATATTTATGTTATGGTTTATATACCTTGGGTTTATAATATTAATCCCTTGGGTTTATTATTATTTTCTTGGGCTTATAATCCCTTGGGGTTTTAGTATTAATCCCTTGGGTTTATAATATTATTCCCTTAGGTTTAAATTCCCTTGGGGTTTTAGTATCAATAATTTGGGTTTATTATTTTCTTGGGTTTATTATTCCCTATGATTTTTAATATTAATCATAGGGTTTATACTCTTAGGGTTTCAATATTAAGCCTAGGGTTTAATATTAAGCCTAGGGTTTACAATATTAATCTTAGGGTATAATATTAATCCCTTCATTTTATAATACCTTAGGTTTATAATAATAATTCCTTAGGTTTATTAATCTTATGGTTTATATTCCTATGGTTTAATATTAATGTTAGCTTTTAATGTTATTTCCCTAGGCTTATAATCCCTTTGATTTTTCATATTAATCCCTTGGGTTTATAATAGTAATGTTAGGGTTTATTATTTATTTTAGGGTTTTTAATATTTATATTAGGGTTTATAATCCCTTGGGTTTTTAGTATCAATCCCTTGGGTTTATATTATCAGTCATGGTCAACCATGGTCAATCATTATCAACCATGGTCCAACATCACATTGTGAAAAAGTTTGTCTCAATATGAAAGTCAACCATGGTCAACCATGGTCCAACGTTGCATTGTGAAAAATGTCATCTCCATATGCAAAACAATCATGGTCAACCATGGTCCAATGTCACATTATGACAAGGATTGTCACAATATGAAAATCAACGATGGTCAACCATGGCCAACTATGTTTATTTTGGGGTTTATAATATTTAACTTAGGGTTTATATAACTTCGGTTTATAATATTAATCCCTTGGGTTTAATATTATTCCCTTGGTTTTATAAGCCCTTAGTGTTTTAAAGTATATCACTTGGGTTTATTATCCCCTTGTGTTTATAATATTATTCCCTTGGGGTTTTAATATGAATCCTTTAGGTTTATTATTCCCTGGCGTTTCTAATAGTAATTATAGGGTTTATATTTATAGGGTTTAATAATAAGTCTAGGGTTTATAGTATTAATCTTAGGGCTTAATATTGATCCCTTCAATTTATAATACCTTAGGTTTATAACGATACTCCTTTGGTTTTATTAATATTAGGGTTTATATTCCTATGGTTTAATATAAATGTTAGGGTTAAATGTTATTCCCCTGCGTTTATAATCCCTTGGGTTTTTAATATTAATCCCTTGGGATTATAATATTAATCCTGAGTTTTATAATATTAATGTTAGGGTATAATCTTTATTTTAGGGTTTATAGTATTTATCTTAGGGTTTATATCCCTTGTGTTTATAATATTAATCCCTTGGGTTTGTGATAACGATTTTCTCAATATGGAAATCAATCATGGTCAAGCATGTTCAACCTTGGTCAATCATGGTCAACATTGGTCAACCATGATCATTTATTGTTAACCATGATCATTAATTAAATTAAATATAATTAATATTAATCTATATTAATAGAAATTGTTATTTCATCTCCTCACAACTTGTATTATTTAAATAATTCAGAAAGAGTGAGTTAGCTTAGTAAATTTGAGTTGGAGGTCTAAGCCTGAGGCATGTAGCAAATTTCCCTATTTTTAGGGGGTCCAATTATAGTTATTTGTGAGTTGTAATTAGTTAACTCAAGTAATTGAGTTAAAATTAGTTTAACTAGTTCTAATTGAGAGATGAGCTAGTGGGAGATCCAATGAATTAAATCTGATTTAATTCACAAGTAGCAATAAATCAGTTAACTGATAATTTGCTATAAATAGTTGTTGCATGTCAGTTCTAAGGAAGGCATGGTTGAGTTTAAGGTTAAAGGGAATATAAATATCAATTGTATATTTAGAAACTTGTACAATTCATGTATAGTTTCATAAAAAAGGCTTGGATTAATTGCACAATCAATTCTTGGGAATTTCCTATTTAATAGGGCAACAATTCCTCCATGAATGTGTGAGCAAGGATGGTCAGACAGAGGCTGAGAATTGGTTAAGTATTTGACTAATTTTTCCTAGATCAGAGTGAGACAGTCAGCAGAGTGTAGAGGTTTCTCAGTGAGAGAAAATGATTGTATTATTTTATGGTCTTGACTTTATACAATATACAGATAGATGGGTTTTGAGAAGTTTCTTTCCCCAGATACATCTTGTGTTGTGCAATTGATTATTTCTTTCTCTTACTTGTTATGTCATTGTGCAATCATATTTGGTTTCTGAATATTGTAGAAGGATTCAATATTTTGTTTTAGTACATTACAAGATCATATTGAATCCCTTTGGATAATTTCTACATGGTATCAGAGAAGGAATCACTATAGAAGAGAAGAATCAGAGTTTTTTTTTAACATACATATCAAATTTGCATATTTGTTCTTCAGGACGCAGCAGTAGATCAAGATGTATTTCAATGTCTTGAGACTCGAATATGCACTCGAGGGAAATTCGAATTACATAGAATGAAATGACATGATGACTCAAATATGCACTCGAGGGAAATTCGAATTACATAGCATGAAATGACATGATGGAGGCAGTGCTAGAGGGAAACAGACTGAAGGCATTCATTGACATTGATATTCCTCAGCGCACGACAAATGATGCTCAACAACTTGATGCATGGAAGAATATTGAAGCAAAGGCAACAAGGATCTTGTTAGAAGGAGTTCGAGATCATATTGTCTCAAATCTCCAAGGGAAGGTGACTCCATATTCGATGTGGAAGGCCTTGACAAATCTGTTTCTGAATAGCAGTGACCACAGGAAGTTGCCACTGAAAGACAATCTCAGAAAGATCAAGAAGGAGAAAGGTGACATGATCCAAAAATACTTGATGAAGTTCACTCAGTGTCAAGATGAGCTTGGAAGTGTTGGAGTGATAGTTGTTGATGATGATTTTGTGAGCCTATCACTTCTAGGCCTTCACAAGGGCTGGCACAACAACCAGGACTCTGTGAATTGGAGGGAGGAGCTACCAAAGTGGGAGTGATTTTCGTCCGACTTGGTACAAGAATATTTTTGAGGGAGCACCAGAAATGGATCCTCGTCAAATATTGATCCAGAATTATGCAGGAACGCAATAAAATATAGAAATACACATAAACACAGAGATGCAGCAGAAATAAGACTTCATTTCATTAATACCTTATAATTGAAATATGCCTATAGACATAATGGAAATAAACTTGCTAGGGCTTTGGTAGCTTATCTCTTAGAAGAGATGTGGTGGCTACCTACCTCTCAACTGTGTTATAATGAGACTCGAAGGCCTATTTATTTTTGAGAAACAATGGAAAACCCTAAACATCCAAAAACCTAACCCTAGGAGATCAAACACCAGAGTATCAGCCCCGTCAGGGTAAATTGGTACATCAATTTCCTGGGGTTGTAACTTTAGCATATTATCTCTGTATGATGCACATGATACATCATTAGAAAGATCTATCCGAGGAATACAACTTCTGACAGCGAATATCAAGTCTAGAAGACTCATATTTTCCGGACCTTTCATGCCGAAAAAACATCGTTTAGGGCCTCAAAACAGCTCCGGAAGTTCAGGACCCAAAAAACTGCTACAATTAAGGAAACTGAAAAACTGAAAGAAACAATGGTGGGGGTCCAAGTGGAATATGAGGGTGGCCACCAATATCCACCCGGATAAAATACTGATGATGAGGAGAATTGTGCTTTGGTTGTAAAGGCAAAGAAAGCTAAAGGGAAGGCATCCCATTCCAAATCTAAGTTCGGCAAGGCAGGGAAGAAGCGAGACTTGTCAAAGGTGAAATGTTTTCACTGTCATGGGCATAGATACTATGTCACAAATGGTCCAAAAAATAAGACCAACAAGAAGGCTTCAGGAGGAGCAGCAGGTGAAGCATTGGCTTCACAGTTCGAGTTGGACTTCACTCTTATTGCATTCATGGTGTTATCCATTAGGGGAATTTTGAGGTCTAAAATGGGCCTCCTAAGAAAAATGTACAACCAAAATAAACTTTATAAGAACCAATAGGATTCAAGATGATTATGTCAACCATGGGGGATGATTCACCTTTTTTTAAGTAAAATGGTAAAAATATTAAAAAATAATAAAATAATAAAACTACTTTTTCAACTCATATTTTCAACTTATCTCCCAAAGTTCTTACTCAAATTTCAAGCGGGAGTAATCGTTGGATGCAAAATTTAATTCCTCATCCAAGGAGTACCCATGTTTCATACTTTTGATGGACCCTACTACGTGAAAAATGAGAAATACATGAAAAAACGTGATTGCAATTTTCATGTACTTCTCATTTTTTTGTGTAGAAGGGTCCATCGAAAGTATGCAACATGGGTACTCCTTCGATGAGGAATTCAATTTCGCATCCAACGAGTACTCCCACTCGAAATTTGAGTAAACATTTTTGGAGATAAGTTGAAAATACGAGTTGAAAAAGTAGTTTTTTTTTCTTTTTTCCCTCTAAAATTTGATGATGTCATCAAATCTTATTTTATTATTTCTACTATTATTTTATAATTTCCTTAGGAGGCCCATTTTAGACCTCAAAATTCCCCTAATGACTTTCATTTCATCATATACATTACATTATTGCATGGGCATATATTTAGATTAAGAATGAGAGATTTTCATTAACAGATATGAAATGAGAGCCCTGTAATCTCAAATAGGACACGAGATTCACAACTATACTGATATGTTATATCATCATTGCTTTTGGGATTTACCAAAGATCAACTTATGGTGATATTAATTTATATTAATTATTTTTAATATAATTAATTATGGTTAATAATTAAAAATTAATTAATATTTAATATCAAGAGAATTTTTGTTCCAATGAAACATTGGATCATGGTTGATTTTCATATTGAGACAATCATTGTCACAATGTGATGTTGGACCATGGTTGATAATGGTTGTCAGAATGTAACGTTGGACCATGAGACGATATTTGTCACAATGTAACTATGGTTATTGGCCATGGATGACCATGATTAACTATGGTTGAAAATGATTAATTTTCATATAGAGATAATATTTCTCACAATACATTGTTGGACCATGGTTAACCATGATTGATTTTCATATTGAAACAATCTTTCTCACAATGTCGCGTCAAACCATGGTTGACTACAAGAGAACATGCTCGACCATGTTTGACCAATGTTGACCATGATTGAACATGGTTGGCGATGGTTAACAATGGTTGAGCATGGTTGATTCTCATATTGAGACAATATTTGTCACAATGTGACATTGGACCATGGTTTACCAAGGTTGATCATGATTATAAACCCAAGGGATTTATATTAAACCCTAGGATTAATATTATAAACCTTATGAAAAATATTATACCTTACGAATATGAACCCTTAGATTAATAAACCCAAGGAATTGATATTATAAACCCAAGGGGATAATAAACCCAAGGGATTATAAACCCAACAGAATAATGTTAAACCCAAGGGATTGATATTATAAATCCAATGTATATAAACTCTAACATAAATATTATAAGCCCAATGTATATAAAAACTAAGATAAATATCATAAACCCTAAAATAAACTCTTAGATTAATAAACCCAAGGGATTAATATTATAAACCCAGTGGATTATAAACCAAAGGGAATTAAAACCCAAGTGATTAATATTATAAACCCAAGGTATATAAACCCTAAGATAAATATTATAAACCCAAGGGAATAAAAAACCTAAGGGATTAATACTAAAAATACAAGGGATTATAAACCAAAAGGAATAATACTAAACCCAAGGGATAAATATTATAAACCCAATGTATATAAATTGTATGATAAATATTTTATACCCTAAAATAAACGTGGTTGACCATAGTTTATTTTCATATTGGAACAATCTTTGTCACAATGTGACATTGGACTATGGTTGACCATCATTTATTTTCATATTGACACAACCTTTGGCACAATGCGATGTTGGAAAATGGCTAGACATAGTTGATTTTCATATTGAGACAATATTCAAGTCACAATGCGATGTTGAACCATTGTTGATCATGGATGACCATGGTTGTCACAATGTGACGTTGGACAAAGATGCAATCTTTGTCACAATATGGCAATGGTTATTAACCATGTTTGACCATAGTTGATTTAAATATTGAGACAATATTTGACACAATGCAACGCTGAAACATGGTTAACCATGGTTGATTTTCATATTGAGACAATCCTTGTCACAATGCGACATTGTTTGATTTTCATATTGAGAAAATCTTTGTTACAATGTGAAGTTGGACCATGGATGACCAATATTATAAACCCAATGGATTTATATTAAACCTGAATATTAATATTATAAACCCTATGAATAATATTATACCCTAGGAATATGAACCCTTAGATTAATAAACCCAAGGGATCAATCCTAAAAACTAAAGGGACCATAAACCCAAGGGAATAATATTAAACCTAAGGGATAAATATTATAAACCCAAGCTATATAACCCTAAGATAAATATTATAAACCCTAAAATAAACATGTTTGACCATGGTTGACCAACGTTGATTTTCATATTGACACAATCTTTGTCACAATGCAACGTTGGACTACGATTGACCATGATTGATTTTCATATTGAGACAACCTTTGGCATAATGTGATGTTGGACAATGGATGGCCATGGTTGACCATGCCTATTTTCATATTGAGATAATAGTTGTCACAGTGCAACGTTGAACCATGGTTGACCGTGGATGACCATGGTTATCACAATGTGATGTTGGACCAAGAGATGATCTTTATCACAATGTGACCATGGTTAACCATGGTTGAGTTGCATATTGAGACAATGTTTGACACAAGATAATGTTGGAACATGGTTGACCATGGTTGATTTTCATATTGAAACAATCTTGGTCACAATGCGACACTAATTGATTTTCATATTGAGAAAATATCTATCACAATGTGACGTTTGACCATGGTTAATCATGATTATAAACCCAAGGGATTTATATTAATCCCCAAGATTAATATTATAAACCCTATGAACAATAATATATCGTATGGATATGAACCCTTATATTAATAAACCCAAGGGATTCATATTAGAAGCCCAAGGGATTAATACTAAAACACCAAGGTATTATAAACCCAATGGAATAATGTTAAACCCAAGGGATTAATATTATAAACCCAAGGTATATTAACCCTACGCTAAATATTATAAACCCTGGGATAAATATTATAAACCCAATCAATATAAACACTAAGATAAATATTATAAACCCTAAAATAAGTTCTTATATTAATAAAACAAAAGGATTAATATTATAAACCCAAGGGATTAATACTAAGAATCCAAGGGATTATAAACACGAGGGAATAATATTAAAACCAAGGGATTAATATTATAAACCCAAAGTATATAAAACCTAAGATAAAATTATAAATCCTAAAATAAACATGATTGACCATGGTTTACCATGGTTGATTTTCATATTGACAAAATATTTGTAACAATGTGACATTGGACCATAAGACAATCTTTGTCACAATATGACCATGGTTCACCATGATTGACAATGGCTGACCACGATTGATTTTCATATTGAGACAATCTTTCTCACGATGCAAACTTGGACCATGGCTGACCATAAACCCCAATCTCAATTAATAAACCCAAGGAATTATTAATATTGATTTTTATTAATTTGGGGTTGACCACAATTTATTTTCATAATGAGAATCTTTCTCACAATGCGACGTCGAACCATGGTTGGCCATAATAGACCATGATAAACTATGCTTTACCATGGTTGATTTTCATATATTGGGACAATCTTCGTCACAATGTGATGTTGGACCATGGTTGACCATGATTGACCATGGTTGACAATGGTTGAAAATGGCTTCCCATGGTTCATTTCCATATTGAAACAATCTTTGTCCCAATGTGACAATGGATCATGGTTGACCATGATTATAAACCCAAGATATTTATATTAAACCCAAGGATTAATGTTGTGAGCCCTATGAATAATATTATTCCCTAGGAATATGAACCCTTAGATTTAAAAACCATAGGGATCGATATTATAAACGCAAGGGATTAATACTAAAACCCCAAGGGATTATAAACCCAAGGGAATAATTTTAAACCAAAGGAATTAATATAATAAAATAAACATATATAAACCCTAGTATAAATTTTTTAAACCCTAAAATAAACATGGTTTCCCATGGTTTACCGTGGTCGATTTTCATATTGACACAATCTTTGCGACAATGTGATGTTGGACCTTCGTTGTCCACAATTGACCATGGTTGTCACAATGTGACGTTGGACCATGAGACAATTTTTGTCACAATGTGACCACAATTATTAACCATGGTTGACCAAGATTGATTTTCGTATCGAGACAATATTTCTCACAATGCGACGTTGGACCATATTTGAACATAAACCCATTGGATTGATATTATAAACCCAATGGATTAATATTACAAACCTAAGGGATTAATATTATAACCCCAAGGGATTATAAACTCAACAGAATAATATTAAACCCAAGGGATTCATAATATAAACCCAAGGTATATAAACCCATAAATAAATATTATAAACCCTAAAATAAACATGCTTGATTTTCATATGGACATAATATTTTTCACAATCGAATGTTGGACCGTGATTTATTTCCATATTGAGACAATTTTTGTCAAAATGCAACGTTGGACCATGGTTGACCATGGTTGATTTCTATATTGAGACAATGTTTATCTCAATATGACATTGGACTATGGTTGACCATGATTTACTATTATTGACGATGGTTGACAATGGTTTTTTATGGTTAATTTTCATAATGAGACAATCTTTGTCACAATGTGACATTGGACCATGGTTGGTCATAGTTGACCAAGATTAAAAACGCAAGGGATTTATATGATAAACGCAAGAGATTAATACTACAACCCCAATGGATTATAAACCCAATGGAATAATATTAAACCCAAGATTGATTGAGAAAGACAACATGAACTAAAAATTATGATATATCTCGACATAAACATGGAAACCTAGTTGTTTTATAATGTTACCTTGTTTGCAAATAAACCTTTTCCTTTAGAATAATTTTCAAATATTTTCTATCTAATAATTAAATAACTTAAATAAATATTTTAAAATCTACTTATATTAATATTATTTGTTATTTATTTTTATTTATAAAAATATAAATTCTTATTTATTTTAATATATAATCAATTATACTTATGAAATTTTAAAATTATATCGATAGCATCCTTCATGCTATGTTGAAATGTTGTGTAAAGAAGTAGAAAATACAATATCCTAAAAACGTATTATTAATTTAAATAATTAATAATATAATATGATCGATTTACACGGATAGGTGTATATTGATTTATTTAGATGTCTCTCTTCTCTAACGAGAATATATTTGTTTCTATGGTAAAGCCTCTTACAAGAGAGATTGGTTTTACTTAGTGTAATCTTCTATGTAATTCTTAATTTTTACAAATAATAGAATATTATATGTGTATTTATAATTTATTTGATTTTATTTTTATTTAAATATTTTAAAATTTGAAAAGTGTTTTTGTTGTTTATTATGAATTTTTGTCTATTAATATTTATTAGCCATTTAATTTATATGATTACACTAATTATTAATAATTAAATGAAAATTGTAAAAATCTTATTTCAAATAAATACACTTATAACATAATTAAATAATTATAATTATATATATGTAAATTGAATTTAATGATACATCAACCTTGAATGCATTGAAAATGATGATTTCATAATTTATAAAAAATTTAATTAGATATATTGGATAAATAATATAAAAAATATGTATGATGGTATCAATTACATCATCAATATGTACCCACCTAATGTATTGTACCCACCTAATGTATTGGTATTATAATAAAAGTTGGATTTATGTAAGTTTATTAGTTTATTTTAGAGTTTTTAAAATAAGATGGTTTATGAATTATAAAATATTTTATTGAGTTATATTTTTGCCTATATTTTGAGTTATATTTTTGTTTTTATTATTATAATTCACTTAGGTTAAATTTTATTTTTTTACATATATTTGAATTAATTTTATTTGAAATTTAATAAAATTGTAAATATCAAATAAAATCGCTTGTTTATAGCTCATTTGTAGCTATAGCCATGCTTTTGCAGGCTTATTTGTAGTTATTTGCAAAGAGCAAGCAACTTCTATTTCTGGTATACGATTAAGTTCTGGCCTCCTTTTATACCATTAAGGGATTGGATAGATAATATATAATATGTTTCAATGATATAATGTACTTGATGGTTCTGACTGGTTCAATCATAAAAAGTTGGGGTCATATAATTTTTCCCTGATCTAGTGCTCAAGTTGCACACCATGCGTTCCTGGGACTTCCTACAACTTGAATCTAGCTTGGTGACACCTTATAATATTACTAAAGACTCCATAATTGACATTACGGATACAGGTTGTATATACAATATATACTCTTTAGTTTATTCAAAGTTTTGAATTCAATTTTGGTGAAATCAATAGATTTCATTCATGGTTTCATATATTAGCAGGCCTACTATATATTGCGATCAATCAAAGTCTCAAATATATATCCGGGTTCATGGGCATACAGTTTGTTCAGGATGAACTTCTTTTTTGGTTTTCTTTTTCTTATAATTAATGTGTTTACTTCGAAGTGGACAATATGTTTTGTTTCCATGAAAGAAGCTAACATTTGGCCTGAATCACCAAGCTTCAATGATAACAGGATTGGTCCAGTTCCTTCTCAGTGGAAAGGACGAGATTTCAAGTGCAAGAGGTATGTAACGCTCGGCCTTCCGCAGCTTCCTAGCACCTGATGCATTGTCAATCAAGGACACCCGATCACTTAGACAAAGGATATTTACTCAAACAAAATCGTCACGAGGGAAAATTTTAAGGATGGAATTTTATATTAAAGTTTATAAATCTTGGCGAATATTCTGAATCCATAATATGAAAAATTATAAAATGTTCGATAATATTTTTGTAAAGATATTTAGATCTCTAATTATTTTATATTAGTTTATATGTATTTTTGGCAATTTTTGAGGTAAAATAATTTTGTACTCTAAAATTTAGGCGAATCATTTTTAGAAAAAATGGGAAATTGGTGAATCTTTTTTTTGGAAAAAACATGCAAAATTAGCCCAATTGCGAATATTAGCCCCTAAAATTTTCCTTGGCCGACTCACCGTCCATTTGTAAAAAAAAATAAAAAGTCAACACCAGTACATCCACCCGAGTCTGATATAGAGACGCATTCGGCGAATTAGTATTAAATAATCTACCTTCACTTTCTTATTCACTCTAATTTTGTTCGAACATTCACTTTAAAGTTGGAAGTGATAACAAATTTAGAATATTTTTCCTTAAGCCCTCGACAATAGGAGAGGACATGGAAAAATAACTCCATTATATAGGGAACAAGTGATCATGATCATTATGGTGGACAATTGAATTCTTGTATGTTAAGCTGTGTTGTTGGATTTAGGATTTAATGATAGACATTCCAATGTGTAAGGTGTTAAATGTTTTGGGATTTAATGTATATTATTCACTTGAAACATTATAATAACATAGTTTAAATAGGTGCCACTTTTTCTCGGAAAAGAATGGTTTTTCTCGCACGATTTTGACGAAATCTAGTGGATTGTTTTGGAAATCCAAGTTATAGCTGTCAAGTTTCATAATTTAAGGTGCTTTAGGGGTTCCTGCGGGTGATTAATCCATTTCCACCATTAAAAAAATCATTCAAACATTTCGAGTTTCATATTTTCTTTAAAGAAATATCGTTAGATTCTGATGAGAAAATCGTTGTCTGAGTGAAATTGTCGCCTGCTTAAACAAGTTATGTAATTCTGTAATATAATGTGTTTTTTTATTGGTGATGGTTGCACATTAAGTGGTGAAGATGTGGTTTTAGCCTTAGAAATCCTTGATATATTTTAAATATTACAATTTGTCTTTAAATTTATATAGTTTGTCCATTAGTACTCGATGCACATTAATCTACTTATTATAAAAACAACTAAGTCACTTAGATGAGGTCTCAACCTTGGAATCCCTAAACATGTGTTTTATTAGTAATAAAGTTTGGTTACAGGTGATATTACAAGTAATTTAAGTATTATATTATTTGAATTAATATAGATGAAAATAATTAATTTTCTTTTCCCTTTTATTGATAAATAGTTGACATGGAGGGTTGGTGATGGGGACAAGTGAGGAGAGGGATTGATGCTACCATGGGATGCGGCTAGGAGGTATTTTTTAGATGAAAATATTGTCTTAAAATTGTTGGAATTAGGGAGGTGCACACTAAATTTGAGCATCAACCCAACTAAAACACCCTATCACTACAAGGATGCAACCTTGTAATGGATGTTTTTTTTGCAGCTTCTAAATTTTTTTTATGCTTTCTCTATTTATACCAAAGGTTACTAATAAAGGTGAGTGGCTATAGGTTCTTGTGGATGTTTTATTATTGGTGCATCTTCTTCACATCCCAATCTCAATGCTCTTGAGATAATAATGCCCCAATGCATACCCAATATGGTGGAGTAATGACCATTATTATTATAAAATAATAAAATAACATTTTTTTAAAATGTAAAAAAAAAATAACAATTCTCCACAGCAATAAAAGAGTGCATTGGTGCATACTAGATGAATACATTAGATCAGGATAAATACTTTTTTGACCTTTCAAAAATAATTTTAATGTTAAAAACCGTAAACATTAACAATTTTCTTAACTCAATGAACTCCCTAATTCATCCCTACTATTAGCACTCAACTATCATAGAGATGTTTACTTTCAAAACATATAAGTTTATATTCATTTAAAAATGGCTTATTAATGTGTTTACAAAACAAAAATACACTAGGGAAATATGTGTCTTGCACCCCAGGGCTTCTTAACACCTTGAGCATTGGGTTGGGGAAAATTTAAAAAATACAATTGAATATTCCATTGAATTTAATTCCCTGATGCTCTTATATATTAGATGCACTATAATAGGGTAGAATAAAAGAAATTACCAACCTAAATTTTATTATCACAATTACTTCCTTCCATGCTTCCAATCTCTCCCACAAGTATTGATGTTCATTCTATTTAGATAGTTGTTCCATTTACAAATGGTTTTACAATGTTCCTTTCATTATACGATAACTTCTACACTTTTAGAAATTATTTCTATTTTCATTTTTACTCTATGGGGCAACCATGCCTCCTCACATGAAAATACATCGGATATTTTTTTTTTGGTAAACTAGTGAGATTCTTTATATTACTTCATATCAAAATGATACATATATAGGTCTGTAACTAAAGAAACTAGACCATCGACACAACATTAAAACTTTAGTCCAAATAAAGAATCTAAAAAGTATGGTGTATTATGAATTATTATTTTAACTTATAAGGGATACGTGTGTGTTTATCAAGTATATATATTGAAATATGAATTATTATTAAAATTTATTCTAGTGTGATAATAATATTATGATATTTTTATTGAAACAAATTGTTTATAGTATTATTAATAAAAATAAAATTACAACATAATAAATTGAATTGAATTAATGTATTATTTTTTAATTAAGTTGACATAATATTTTATTATTATTATTATGTTTTGATCTAATGTTTCACTTTAATAAAACCACAACATCTCTCCCATATTGAAACTACATTTAAATTCTTTCACTCATTTACAACTTCTACAACATCTCTCCTATATTGAGCCAACATTTAAATGTTTACACTCATTTACGAACAATACAACATCTCCCGCATATTGGGTTGTATAGTGCCTCTCTGATAATTATCTTTATATATTTTTTCTTTCTTAATTATGAACAACGTTATATTTTACTTATAAGTGAAGTGAATATTAACAAATTTTAATTTTTATGTTTTAACATTATTTTGAGTTAAATGAAATATAAGAAAACAAATATTAATTTAAATAAAATTCATTAATTTTATTTTGAGATAGAATTAATAATTATCGTTCAAATATTTAAAATTATTATTAATTGATTTTCAAATATTAAAGAAAAAACTTTATATTCATATAACCATGGATATACATGATGTTATCCTTGATCAAAATTGAGTCACTCCAAAAAACACCTAAAAAACCATTATAATTATGACATTACATTTCTCATTCTCATTAAAAAAACAAAGACGTTCCCATCATGATAAACATAATCTCCTACTTCATAAACTTTCTTTAGAAATATTTTATAAGCATTTGCACATCAAATAAGTACTGAAAATGATGAGTTGCAAATAATCATAATTAGAAATTGAATTCCATAGTTTTCATCTTTTATCCTTCCCAATATCCATAAAAACTAAAATAATTGCGATTACAAAGCTTTGTTTAATAATTCACCTACTGTTTGGTTGAGCTCTTTATAGATATGCTTGAAAGAGTAGCATTAAAAAAACAAAACAATATTTTGAATTTCATGAAGGAGGAGCAAGACATACATTACCACCACAACATTTTGCATGCCTGATTTATCCTCAATTTAGAGTCACACGTGAACTATAATCTGGATACCCCCACTTGCTAGCAAAATGAAAATGGGTCCATAAAGCCAAGAATTGAACCTTTATGTCTAAACCTCTTCTTGTAACATTTCAAATGTAAAAATAATGACTAATTATAAAAAATATACTTACACCATTTGAGTGGAGCACCTTGGCTAGCCCCACAAAATATCAAGCTCAACTAAGGCATAATCCAAATTCATGTATCTTCTTTTTCTTTCTTTACATAATTTCACTGTAAAGCTAGGTAATACCTCTCCTATGATAATTTTATCTAAAAGAAATATATGAATGATGAACCCACCAAATATTGAAAGTCTAAATACCATAAAATACCCCATATTCTTTTATGGAAAATTTTATCCACACCACCAAAGGTCTTTCGAGAAAACATGAACCACACATGACCAAACCATTAATTTCCAAATCTATGTTAATTAGAAATTATATTAAAATTTTAAAAATATAATCACACTTTTATATATATATATGTAAACACAAATTAATTAATTAATTATATATATATATATATATACACAAATTAATTAATTAATTATATATATAGATATAATTAATTAATTTGTGGTTACACATAACATAATTATATTATTAAATTGTTGTTATTTCTTTGTAAATATTAATTAATATTTTAAACCTGTTGTGAATATTGATAAGGTGTGTAATGTTTTAAATATTTTTTCACTAACACCTTACTCACAGTGTTAGTCAGCGAAAAGACAAAAGAAAACTGAAGCATAGCAAGATTCTAAACTAGCTTTTTTGTACTGAAAAACTCTTCTAGCCTTTTTGTACTGAAAAGGGAAACCATCTAGCTTTTTTGTACTGAAAGGGCACGTTACTTCTTGTGCGTGATAAAAACGTTCAGTTGTATTTGTACAGAAAGGTCAGCAGTACTCTTCACACGTTTAACTAGTGGAGGTCGATGGAGTTGTCGTTTTGTCGTTCAAATTCATTTAATGCAGAAATCACTTTCCCGCAGATTGGTGCAATCTGGTCATCAGTGTTTATGCAGGTTGAAGTGATAGAATGGATTTGTATAATGGGAGTATTGGTACTTCATGCACATGGTAAAAATGCACGGGTTATTATTATTATACCTTAGTGGATACATTGCATTCAGTTTTATATTGACAAAGCATTATTTTTATTTAACCAAAATAATTTGAAGCTTTTTTAAAATTAAACATTATAATTAAAATTAAATATTTTTAAATAATATTTAATATATTTATTTGCAAATATTTTTAAATAATATTTAATTTATTTATTTGCAATGTTATTGGTTCAATTTTTTTAGATGTTATATTATTTAATAAGGATATAAAAACATTTCATTGTACTCGATTATTAATGTAATTAACGTAGAATAATGTACAACCTCACTTTGTACTTTAAAATTGAAGTTAGTGATTTGTTATACCAAAACCTAAAGAGAAACATGAAGCAATATACAAAGTGGTTCCATGACTTTGACTCAAACCATGATATGATATGAATGATTTGTTAATTTTTCATGTTGTTCAATGTTGAATCAATAAAATTAGCCCAATTTACTTTTCATTAATAGTGCATCCAAATATAAGCAGTGTAAATAAGCATAAACAGTAACTAAAGATAGAACAAAGCATCATGTAGTGACAAAGAAGACAACAACACAACCATAAGAAAAAGCAGATTGGTCCAAGACCTGCGAAAAACCGCACTGTGGGGGGAACCCTTTCAAATCTTGTTCTTCAATAGATCGTCATAAAAAGTTTTCAGCAGAGAGTACTGAATGATCCCAATATATATATGCATCGGAAATAAATAGATCAGATCTATAGATCTGCAAATATACAATATCAAAAACACGAATCTGATGTATTACCGAAACCAAGTGATCTCAATTGCCAAGTCCTAGATCTGAATCCAGGATGTTGTCGAAGAATTTTTTGAAGCAAATGTGATTGAATGAAGGATGAATGAAGACACTGCACAATCTATTGACTGTGATCCAAATCAGATATGCCAATAAAATTCCTTAACCATGGCCTTAACACAGTGAGCCTGCGATTATAGCAGCCCTAACCGCAACCTAAGCACTTTGTTCCCGCGGCTAAGGTCCAAATCAGTCTGATCTGACTCAGAAACACTAGTCGCCCCTTGAACAAGCTTTGCCTATGGTTATGTTAGCTCAGTCGCAAACTTGACAAGGCCTGCTCGCGATTCTGGCTCAGCTCAACCACTACCTCAACATGGCTTGCCTGTGGCTCTAGCTCATAATACTTAGATCAAATGCCAACCTCTGTATGTGATCTCGATCCTTTGCGCGAGCTTCTCCTTACGTGCATGTGTGAGCCAAGACAGAAAAATACCAACCAAACCAAGAGAGCATGAAGATGATCTCATGAGTGAATGTGTGCAAATGATCTTAGGGTCACTTCTATTTATAGCTTTTTAAGGGACCGCTTGGGGCTTTGACCGAATCCACATGAGTTTAGGCCGACCCATAAAAATATAACTTAACTTCTTCTTAACTTATTGGGGCAATCTATAGGTCGATTTTGGTCCTCTCGAAAAGAGGAATCTAATGAAAATATAATCTTAACCATCTGAGCTGTACAATGTGGAATTTGACTCTAGTTGCAAAAATTAACACTCCCTCTCAACTAGGAAGAATTTCACTTGGTAATCTATGCTTGTAGATATTTGCATCAAGGTGTCATCATGGATCAACTCCAGCTACTGAAAATTTCTCGAATCTAGAAGAAGAAGAATCGGGGAGCAATAGCTTCCACTCGTACCTAGAAACAGGATAACCTGACATATAGGGGAGCACATCTCCGACCCTGGGATCTCATCGGGGAGCTTAGTCTCAACCCAAAATCATGAAAGGGGAGAAAATCTCAACCCAATCCTATTGCCTACCGATATTCCCGTCAATGACTCTCATCAATAAAGTGGTAGAACACCTCCATCATAATCGACTTGGTTTGTATACCAAAAGTACACTCTCAACTCGTTTGCCAAACGAGGAGTGGTATTCCCATCAAGCCTTGCTTGAGGGCATGATGACAACTGGGGTATACTCTGCATAGAACATATAGGGGAGCAACATCTCCTACCCTATGAAGATAGGGGAGAAACATCTTAACTCTGGGTAACAAATAGGCAAATGCCATATTGTCCAAATATCCCTCAACCCAAGGAACCCTCATCTCAATTCCTCACCCTGAGAGCTAAAGCGGGGTAGGAAGAGCTTTCTCAATGTCCTTGATCAGTGTTGCCCCTTATCCGGAGGGGCTACATCCATTAGTCCAAGATTTTCTTTGAAGACCAAAAACTTTCCTTTTGGTAGTGCCTTGGTGAGAATAATTGCTATATGTTCGTCAATCGATATGTGGTGGAGTTTAGCAACTCCTCTCTGCACCATGGCACATATAAAGTGATATCGAATCTAGATATGATTGGACTTGTCATGAAATACAAGATTCTCTTCCAAACATATCCCTCTCTTATTATCACAGTATATCACTGTTGTATCTAAGACATGACCAAAGAGCTCACCAAATAGCTTCCTTAACCACACAACTTCACAACTATCCATGCTAATAGCAATGTATTATGCTTCTGCAGTGCTCAAGACTACCAAATTTCGCTTCCTGCTCATCCATGATATCATGGCAGAGCCAAGACTAAAACAACATCCAGATGTACTCTTTTTTTTTGGTGACATTACCTGTCCAGTCAACATCAGTCTATCCATGAAGTTGGATATATCTAGAACAATATCTCAGACCAAGTGTGATTGATCCTTGTAACTATCTCAATACATGTTTGGTCGCAATCCAATGTGCATGAAGGAGACCAGTCATGAAGTGGCTCAGTGTGTTAACTGCATAACAAATATCTAAACGGGTGTTCACAAGGAACATCAGAGCCCCAATAAAATATTTATACTCGGATGGATTTTACGTATCAGGTCTGGTTGCTTTTCCACATAGCTTTTTGAAATTCATCTCCATCGGAGTAGTCATGGATTTGCACTTGGTCATACCAAACCTTTCCAGCAGCTTCACTACATACTTTCTTTGTGAGAGAAATATCTCACCAGGTCTTTTCCACACATCAAGGCCCAAAAATTAGTGCATGAGATCGAGGTATTTCATCTCAAATTCAGAGGCTAAATTCCTCTTACATTCGATCATTAGCGGTTCACTTCCCGTTAGGAATAGATCATCAACATATAGAACCAAAATCAATGGCATACCTTGAAAAACCTTAAAATAGAGGTTGGGATCAACATTACTTCTTGTGAAACCTAGTTTCATTAGATAGTTGTCAATGTGAGCATACCAAGCTTGGGGATCTTGCTTCAATCCGTACAATGCTTTCTTCAACCTGCAAACTTGCATTCTGTAATCTTCCACTTCAAATCCCTATGGTTTTTCAACATACACTTATTCCTATAACATACCATGGAGGAAAATGATATTTACATCCATCTGATGAAGGGCCCATCCTTAATAAGCAGCAAGGGAAACTACCGAATGGATAGTTGTATAACGAGCCACGGGAGAAAATATGTCAACATAATCTTCTCCCTCTTTCTGAGAGAAACCTCGAGCTATGAACCTCACTTTTTATTTCATTCCTTCCTTTTGAGCTTTGAGGAGGAGGTCTTCTGGAAGGGCCTCCTTTTGATCTCTTTTTTTGTTATGGATGACATATGTCGCATGCTCTCTTTCTTCATGCTTCTAAATTGTCCCTCTTCCTACCATTCTCGATTATTCTTGAGTAATATTTCCAACCATCTCATCAAATGACGGAAGAACATTGTTGTTACTAAGGTAGTGATGAATGTTTCCCAAATAGAAGGGAGACCTCTAAGAGTCATGACAACCAACTCTGTTTCAGGTACATTCTCTCCAACCCTTTGGAGTTGATCTCAAGATGAGAGATCCTCATAATGTAATACTAAACAGTTTCACCTTTTTTCATCTTCTCTTCCTTAAGTTGATCTTTCAAGGTGATGACCTCATTTAGATTGTTGACTTCATACATGTTGGATATCTTGTCATAAATGTCTTTAGACTTTCTTAAATTCCCAACATATGCAAGTAAATGATCTTGTAAACAATCAGTTATGATTTGCTTTGCTTTGGACTCACCTTTCTTATATCTGTTCTTGAAGGTGGTGGAGGCATCTTCTGGAGGCTTAGGCATCCTTCCTTGAATGTATTCTAGAACATCATTGTTGTCAGCTATGATCTCCAATATGACTTTCCATGCAGAAAAGTTAGATGCATCACCTAATTTCTCATGCTCCTTGAAGGTAGAGGAAGAAATCTTGACCTTGACTTATAGATATTATTTCTGATAATGAGGGCTTCACAACTTGTATTCTCTTGGGATTTTCCTTCACCTTAGCCCAATTTACTTTTCATTAACAGTGCATCGAAATATAAGCAACGTAAATAACCATAAACAATAACTGAAGATAGAACAAAGCATGCAGTGACAAAGAAGACAATAGTACAACCATAAGAGACAGTAGATTGGTCCAAGACCAAGGGAAAACCCCACTGTGGGGGAAACCTTTTCAAATATTCTTCTTCAATAGATCATCATAAAAAATTTCAACAGAGAGTACAATTAGCCCAAAACATATATGCAGCGACAAAAAATAGACCATATATGTAGATCTACAATATCAAAATCATGATCTGATGTATCATCAAAACCAAGTGATCTCAGTTTCCAAGTCCTAGATCTGAATCCAAGATGTTGTCGAAGACAGTTCTGAAGCAACTGTGACTGAGTGACAGATGAATGAAGAAACTGCACAAGATATTGACTATGATATAAATCATATCTGCCCATAAAATTCCTTAACCACGGCCTTAAGATAGTGAGCTTGTGGTTATAACAGCCCTCACCATGACCTAAGCACTTTGTGCTCGCGGTTGAGGGTTATTATAACACTAGCCGCGTCGTGAACAAGGTTTTCCTGCGGTTATGCTAACTCAATTGCAACCTTGACAAGGCCTGCCCGTAGTTATGCTAACGCAATCGCGACCTTGACAACGCATCCCCATGGTTCTGGCTCATCTCAGCTGTTACCTCAACGTGGCCTACCCGCGGCTCTGGCTTAGAATAGTTAGATTGAATTCTAGCCTTTGTCTGTGATCTCGATCCTTTGCGCGAGCTACTCCTGATGTACCTGTGCAAGCCAAGATAGAAAAATATGAACCAATCCAAGAAAGCATGAAGACAATCGCATGAGCGAATTTGTGCAAATGATCTTGGGGTTGCTTCTATTTATAAATTTGTGAGGGACCACTTGGGGCTTTGACCGAATCTTCATGAGGTTAGGCCAACCCATAAATATACAACTTAAGTTTTTTTTAACTCATTTGGGTGATCTATAGGTCGATTTTTGTCCTCTTGAAAAGAGAAATATAATGAAATTATAATCTTAACCCTTTGAGCTGTCCAATGTGGAATTTAACTCTATTTGCAAAACTTAACATGATTTTAATGACGTCCACGAGACCTCGCGATCTAAGGGACCACCCAATATCAACTTAAACCATATTCAAATTGTTTTCCATGTTGATTATGTTGTTATGGATCTGGAGTAAGAAATTCACTATTTTGTGAAGCCCTTCCTCCTCAAAAAACTCACTAAGATTGTTCACCTTTAGGCTCTTATCAAACTGATTATGAATAACTTCATACGCTGCACATTCTTTGATAAAATGTCATTTTGTTTCTACCACCCCTCCGTTGCAAAAAATGCAATTTGTTCTTCCCAATCTTCTTTAGGGATCACCCATCTACCAATTTCACATCATAGATGATGGGATCTAGTCCTCAATTGTGCAATAAAACTTTTAGCTTTTCCCCTTATTGAGGAGCTCAAATACTCTTTATTGTCATGCTTCCATGCGAAGTTAAATTCTTTTACATAATATGGTTTTTTCTTCCTACCTGTTTTTTCCACATGGCAATCCTGATTTTTTCTAGCACCCATTTTTTTATCTCCTCCTTAGCGTGAGGGAAGTCATGAAGATTTATGACCCATTTTCCCAACCACTTTCTTTTTTTCTTCGTCCATGTATTTTTTTAATGATTTAGCTCTTCTTCAACAATCAATTTGGGCCATCGATACTTACCCATATTTTCAACCTTGTTTAGGTAACTTAGCAAATGAATGAACAAAGTGATTCCATGATCTTGGCTTATTACATGACTTATTCTTACCAACTACAATCAATTTAACAACGTGCCATTTAGATCGATGACATCATTTTTATTGCATTTATTAATATTTGGCCATGCAAGATGGCCCCCAACCCCGCTGATCTTGGCTTATTACATGACTTATTCTTACCAACTACAATCAATTTAACAACGTGCCATTTAGATCGATGACATCATTTTTATTGCATTTATTAATATTTGGCCATGCAAGATGGCCCCCAACCCCGCCCATCCCATCGCTTAAAGCGTAGAAGCGAACCAACCCTTGCGAAATGGAATAATAGCATTGACATGTTAGGTAACCTACCTCCCACTCTCACATCATTTGGGTGGGACCTCTTGCTTCCATGTCTATGAAAGAGACATCTCAACGTACGAGAAGAAGATAGATGTAGAAATGAGCATCAAAATGCTTTGGAATAATTTCGTTCGTTCATAAACCACGTTCACTCCATCATCATGTTTTATTTTTTTCATGTTTGATTCCTTTTATATTTATGATATTAAAGTTGTGTTCATTTATGAAAGATATATTATTGTAGTTCTTTCCTATATTATTCTAGTTGTCTACTCAGGCAACAAAATAGTTTGGATGACAGTTTTTTATTGGAATCTGGTTCAATAAAATTCAAAAAATGAGGTAGTTGTAGTGTTTGGAATATATTTTTGAGAGTGGAAATGGATTCAGCACTATCAAAAATCCCTTAGGACACCCAAAATACTAAAATTTAACAACTGTACCAAATTTTTAAAAAATCTCTCCCAAATTCTAAGCCATTCTGTTAAAAAATTTAAACTACGGCTATATTATTTTTTGGGATTAATGATGATCAGTGCTAAGTCTCTCGCATATGAATAACATAATGATTGTATTGTCTTATTTATGACCAAAATCAATATATAACTAACATGAAACTCTAAACATAGAATCTGGAAATTTATCATGATGTGCGTTGTTAACAAGATTTTGACTTCTCCTATGGAGCTATCGGTCATCATCTGGTCAATGGTTCAAGGCTCCAGCGGCTTTTCAAACCTTCTGGTCGTGGACCTACCCATTTCTTACAATTCTATACATACTGTTAGAAGGAGCCTCGGAAGGGAGAGAAGCAAAAGCCGAGATGGCGGTCCGAGTGCAAGCCATTGCAGAGGGAGGATTAGAGAGTATTCCTCCTCAATTCATCAGGCCTGAGCACGAGAGGCCAGCTGCCATGACTACATTTTCCTTGAATTCTACTGGCTCGGGGCAGCCCTCCTGTGATTTGCCAGTTATAGATTTATCCAATCTAGACCTTTCGGGCCATGTCCGCGAGAAAACGCTGAAAGAAATTGCAAGTGCGTCGAGGGAATGGGGTATTTTTCAGATTGTCAATCACGGAATTTCGGAAGAGTTGATACAACGCTTGCAGAGCGTTGGCGAAGAGTTCTTCCGTCTTCCACACCAAAAGGAGGAGGCATTCACCAACAATCCCGCAGCTGGAAATCTGGAAGGCTACGGCACCAAGCTTGCTGCTAACGTTGATGGCAAGCTCGAGTGGTTAGATTACTATTTCCACATGCTCTGGCCTCCTTCTCGCAGGGATGTCAGCACCTGGCCCAAACACCCACCCTCTTACATGTAATACTTTTATTTAATATTCTAATCATTCATCTATGGTATATGAAGAATCATAATGTATATGCAATTTTAAATATTATGTAAAAATCTAATGCGTGGGATTTGCAGAGAAGTGAATGATGAATATGGTCGAAAGCTGCTGGGGGTGGTAAATAAGCTACTGGCTGCGCTTTCGATGAGCCTTGGAATGGAAGAATCCGCCATGAAAGAAGCAGTGGGTGGCGAAAATCTGGAAATGGAAATGAAAATCAATTACTATCCACCTTGCCCACAGCCGGAGCTTGCTCTAGGAGTTGAGCCCCACACAGACATGTCGGCCCTCACTCTTCTCATACCAAATGACGTGCCAGGACTTCAAGTGTTCAATGATGGTCACTGGGTTTCTGCCACTTATATTCCAAACGCCATCATCGTCCATATCGGGGACCAGTTGGAGGTGACTAAATTTCTTTCCATTGCCTTTTCTTTGTTTTTCTCAGTTCCTCCCTGGACTCGTAATACTATAAATTTTGATTGATAAATTGATGTGTATTTGTGGATGTGAAGATATTGAGCAATGGGAGATACAAGGAGCAAGGAGAGAGTGAGGATGTCGTGGCCAGTATTCTGCACCCCACCTCTTGACACCGTGGTGGGCCCCATGAAGGAGTTGATAGATGAGAAGAACCCTCCATTGTTCAAATCCAAAACCTACGGAGAGTTCAAGCATTGTAAGATCAACAAGCTGCCCCAGTAGAAAGCTACCTCTCTTTGTTACAGCACCTTCATTGGTTGCTCAATAATCTCGTGATCATCATAGCGTTAGTTTAAAGTTTAATAGTTTCAGCTTTGAATAACTCTAGTCATGATCAGCAGCTTGTTTGGTTGCTTAATGACTAGTGATGAGTAGAATCTCATAGTCATACTCATTCTGGCGTAAGTGTGTAGCATTCAATTTTATAATTAACTATTTTTTAAAAACTTTTCTATAAAACTTTTCTATAATCTATTATGGAGTAGTATTTAAGTGTGATTTTTTGGAGTTTTTTATTAATGCTAAAAAAGTATGGCCAAATTTTTATTTGTGTTGTTTTTTTTATTGCAATATCTATTCAACACTCTCACAAATGGATGAGGCCCTTCTATTATGAAGAGGTCATCTATCAAACTTGTGATTTCAATGAATCAATGAGAGACTTCTATTGTGAAGAGTTCACCTACTTGTGATTTCAATTAATCAATGCCAGATCCTATAGAAATTAAAACAAATTACATTGGAAAATAAACCTTAAAATTTTTCATAAAATCACACTTAAAAACTAGTCGATTTATTATTATTTTAAATTGAATAATTTATCAAAAAAAATTATTTTAACTTTTTAAATTTATAATTTATTTATAATAATTTATTTTTTAATTAAATGTTTTATATAAATAAATAATATTTTATTTTTATTTTAAATATTTAAAATTTTGTTTTAAACCCAGAAAAATAAAGTAATATAACACTTAAATTATCAAATCTTTCCATTTTCAATAATTTTTTTTTTTAAATAAATTTAATTTAATTTATTTTTATTTTTTCAAAAATAAAAAATAATATTAAAATTACTCAAACTTAAAAAAAAAAAAAAAAATTATATAAACACATTCTCATTATAAAATATAACTTTATGTATTTTATATATTGTTAGATTTATTATACATTCTCAATCGCTTAAAAAAAATTAAAGAACCACTCCATCATTATCATCTCTTTTCTTACAATAACACACTCATTATTATCACTTCCTTACAATAACACACTCATTGAAAATTACGACAGGTTCTTTAAAGGAGAGCAGATAGAAAAAAAAAAGTCATACAAAAATAATTCAATATATGCTATTTTTTTTTTAATGTAGTAATAATGTTAAGAATAATTTATATAAAAGTTAATTTTTATTATTATTTGGGAAGATAAAAAAGTGTAAAATTTTTTGTAGTAGTAGTGCTTGAATCATGTTTTTAATGGTGGAAACCATCAAAAACTTCAACATTGAAAATTACGACAAGTTCTTTAAAGGAGACCACATGATTGAAGTTTCTATAAAATAAAATTAAAAAAAAAGTCATAAAATATATATATTTTTTCAATTGTTAATTTAATATATGCTATTTTTTAATGTAGATAATAATGTTCATAATAATTTATATTTAAGTTAATTTTTATTATTATTGAGGGTAAAAAAATGTAAAAAATCTTGCAATAGCACTGTTTGAATCATGTTTTTAATGGTGGAAATAGATTCAACACCATCAAAAACTTCAAGGGCACCCAAATCTTGAAGTTTGATAGCTATAACGTGGATTTACAAAATTCCCTGTAGGATTTTATTAAAATCTTGTCTAAATTTCTATGATTTTTAGGGCAAAAAAGAAAGCTAGTTAGACTATGACTTTGGGAATTTGATTATTTTTTTTTTAAAGAAATGGTTAGTGTCTTTATATTAGATAAAGTTGGTTTGAACATCAACACATTTTTACATTTTACACTCTATCTTCTTAGGCATTGCACAAAAGAATAGAATAAGATCTTCTAACACTAGCTATCCAAATACATAGAAGGTCTAATTCAACTGGATTTATAAACCTTCCAAAATAGCCCTGAAATTTGTGCATATTTGCATATCATATAAAAAAAGGGGAGGATTTTTATTCTTCCACCATGGTTCCTGCAATTAGAGCATCACGCTTTCTACCTCATCATGGAGCTGGAGACGTAGTGTATTGGCCAAGGCCTCCCTGACTTCATTAACCATACTCTCTTGATAGGGAAATGATTTTTTTGAGTATTTTTGTCTGGTTTTTCGTTTGTATCGATTGGCATTCGCATTCACGATAGATTGTACTGTGCGTGACCGTCTATTCTTCACATTTCATTTAATTTTCCACTAACATATAGCGTCGATCATGCAAGCTAAATTTAAAGAGACAGACCGTAGAGTGCACTTTTGGGTTGTATTAAATCAGACAGATGGACATTTGTAGGCATGGCGAGAATTGCACACTGCACCAAGATATCACAATTATAAGTCAGTTGACTGGAGTATGAGAGTGCATTCCTTGATTCACAAACCAATCCACGAATCAAAACCTCGCAACACCAGTTCCATGGCTGCTGAAGAGGATCCTGCCCAAGATAAATACACTCTGCGCCCTATTGGGACCAAGGCCTTGGGGTCTGGTAATCAGATTTCTTACCACCATGGATAAAAGCCTTGAAGAAGCCATCGCTAGCAGCAACGAATTCTTCTCTCACCGTTATCTCCCTTGAATCAATTTGCAGACAATATTTGAAGATACCTCTGTGTAGAAATGCAAAAGTAGCAATAAATAATCAAAAGAAAACAGAGTCTAAAAGCTTGGACATGAACGTGATTGCTGCAGCCATATTTATATTGTCCAGACTCCAAATAGAGACCTGCGAGAAACCTTCTTTGGCAGTTGCCAGCTCAAGTAAATTTGAGGTCAGGATTGAATTTTTGAATAGAAAGACGCGGAAGAGTAACCCGTAAACATGAATGCATCATGGGTGAGAGAAAGTTGGAATGTTCAATGCCATCAACACTATTCCCTACATTGCAAGAAAAGCTGAATGGGTCATGCGATGGATTGAAAGGTATATACTTCATTATTTTCTTTGCCTCTTCAAGATGCTCTTGCTTATCTATTTACCTTACCATATCACTTCGGGTATGAAAATTTTGGTCCTATAATTTCAATTTTCAAATACTTAAATATTTAAACCAGATTCCTCAAGTTATATTTAAGTAGAAGAGCTTTGATAATCTTTGTATCTTTGTTTATAAACCAAGTCCCAGAAGCTTTTTAAATATTTCTGCCTTCCCAGGCATTCCCTAACCCTGTCATGCAATCCAAAACCTCTTTAGAAAAATAACAAACCAATTTAGACAAAGGAGTAAGTGATCAATTGTTTCTGCTACTTGTTGGCACAAACTACACCAACCTAGGCCAATACAAATTTTTTTCTGTTGACCCTCCCACTGTGGAGCCTTGTATTTAAGGTCAGCCACATAAAAATCTAAATTTTCTTTTTAGAGAGCCACCTTAGATTCCAAATGATTTTCTACCAGCTAACCAGTTATCCCTCCAAGCATTACTTACAAGTTACTCTTAGCGAGGGCTCTATAACGTAGTTTGGGTACATAAATCCTTGTTGGATTGAGAGACCATAACAGTTGGTCATCTTCTTCACCTATTTGACATAGCTATCTTCCAAAGCATTTTGTATATGATTTCCATGCTTCATATGTCTACCCAGTAATTTCTCCAAAATAGACATTTTGTACTAATTTTAGAGCTTGAAGCATTTTTTGTATATGATTTCCATGCTTCTGCCATGTCTACCCCCAGCCAATTTCCTCCGAAATGAACCATTTTTGTTGCCAATTTGCAGAACTTCCCATCTCACAATTTCTATTAGTGAAATGATTCGTTTGTTTCTTAATTCTTATATCACCCTTGGGTAAATTGTGGAGACTTTACTTCCTATCCAGGGATCAAGCCCAAGCTGGACTTTATCTTCTCTACCCACCTTCCAGATTAGCTAGTAACCAACCAGCTGAAAAGCAGAGTTCACAACTTTCGAGATAATTGATGCATTATGCACCACAACTTTCCAAATAATTAATGCATTATGCACTTGTTTGATGGGGTTCCTAACCCATTCCTCCCGAGTACAACATTTCTGGAATCATTATTATAACTGCTGACAGAAGTTCTAACTCATTGTTCTAACTGACATGCCAACTTCAACACTGAGATCATTGCTATTTTGCTTGTTCACAAAGGGTTCCTACAAAGTTTATAGTATACACAGCCATATATCTCATCGACTCACATTTTGTGTTTACTCTTTGTATCCTTTTGCGGCTACGCTTTGGAGAAAAATGTAAACTTTGGGCCCCATCCTCCTTATGCTTTTGGGCCCACTTTGACTTTTTTAGGAAGCCAATACCAAGACCTTTCTTTGTCTCTGGGTTAGGGTTAATATTATTTATAGTAGAAATCGACAAGTACAAAATCTTAACCTATTGCCAGTAAAGTTTGAATATTTTATTCTGTTGTTGTTTAAAAAGTCAAAATACTGTGTGACATGAAATGTTCATTTGGTTAAAAATGCTCACTGACATTTACACGATATACATCCATTTTAGGGTAACATCGTTTCCAAACCTCATCTTAGTGTGTTGTGCCATATGAAATGCATCCAAAGATGCAACTCTCTCTTGGAAATTAAGAGAATGGGTCCCTTATTCAAAATTGTGTTCTCCTTTAATATGGCTATCCCCTATCAAGATGACCATACAAACTAGTGTAGATTTCAAATAAGAATACGTGCTTTTAAGTTAATTAGGCAATTGAAGGCATTGTTTTCGTTTTAGATTTTACAATTTTTTTTTCTTAAACACAAGAATTTTTCTGAATTTTCCTAAATGATCGGATTATTATATCTGTGGGAGGCAGTGTAATTGCATTAGGTTCCTTCAGTACGCAGTTTGGTGCACATGTAATGGGACCAATATCATGGGAAAAATCACTAAAATATAATGGCTTCAGATTATAATGGCTTCAGAGACCTGCGAGAAACCTTCTTTGGCAGTTGCCGGCTCAAGTAAATTTGAGGTCAGGATTGAATTTTTGAATAGAAAGACGCGGAAGAGTAACCCGCAAACATGAATGCATCATGGGTGAGAGAAAGTTGGAATGTTCAATGCCATCAACACTATTCGCTACATTGCAAGAAAAGTTGAATGGGTCATGCGATGGATTGAAAGGTATATACTTCATTATTTTCTTTGCCTCTTCAAGATGCTCTTGCTTATCTATTTACCTTACCATATCACTTCGGGTATGAAAATTTTGGTCCTATAATTTCAATTTTCAAATACTTAAATATTTAAACCAGATTCCTCAAGTTATATTTAAGTATAAGAGCTTTGATAATCTTTGTATCTTTGTTTATAAACCAAGTCCCAAAATCTTCTTAAATATTTCTGCCTTCCCATGCATTCCCTAACCCTGTCATGCAATCCAAAACCTCTTTAGAAAAATAACAAACAAATTTAGACAAAGGAGTAAGTGATCAATTGTTTCTGCGACTTGTTGGCACAAACTACACCAACCTAGGCCAATACAAATTTTTTTTCTGTTGACCCTCCCACTGTGGAGCCTTGAATTTAAGGTCAGCCACATAAAATCCTAAATTTTCTTTTTAGAGAGCCACCTTAGATTCCAAATGTTTTTCTACCAGCTAACCAGTTATCCCTCCAAGCATTACTTACAAGTTACTCTTAGCGAGGGCTCTGTAACGTAGTTTGGGTACATAAACCCTTGTTGGATTGAGAGACCATAACAGTTGGTCATCTTCTTCTCCTATTTGACATAGCTATCTTCCAAAGCATTTTGTATATGATTTCCATGCTTCTGCCATGTCTACCCCGAGCCAATTTCCTCCGAAATGAACCATTTTTGTTGCCAATTTGCAGAACTTCCCATCTCACAATTTCTATTAGTGAAATGATTCGTTTGTTTCTTAATTCTTATATCACCCTTGGGTAAATTGTGGAGACTTTACTTCCTATCCAGGGATCAAGCCCAAGCTGGACTTTATCTTCTCTACCCACCTTCCAGATTAGCTAGTAACCAACCAGCTGAAAAGCAGAGTTCACAACTTTCGAGATAATTGATGCATTATGCACCACAACTTTCCAAATAATTAATGCATTATGCACTTGTTTGATGGGGTTCCTAACCCATTCCTCCACGATGCCAACAATTTTCCAGATAATTGATACATTATAAACTTCTTTGACGAGGTTCCTAACTCATTGTTCAACTATGCCAACTAGCTTTTCCAGATCATTGCTACATTACGCACTTGTTTTACCAGGTTCCTACCTAATTCCTCGACTGTACCTGGGTATATATCTCATAGACTCACAAGCCTTTTCCTTGTTTTACTCTCCAAACATCCTTTTGCAGCTAAAGCTTTGGAGAAGAGTAGCAAGCTTTTTAGGCCCCATCCTCCATATGCTTTTGGAGCTGCCAGCTTTTTTTACGAAGCCAGTACAAGACCTTTCCTTTTGTTATCTCTCGATTAGAAGAATTCATAACCCAATTTCATAATTGAAATCCAAAATAGTGAAATCTAGATACTGATAAGGTTTCAAATACTGCAACTACATATTTAAACTATTTAAAAAATTAAAGTACATGTGACATAGAATGTTCACGTTTCGGTTTTGATGCTCACTAAGCATTTGGGTAGCTTGCATCCATTTTAGGGTAACATCATTTCCAAACCTCATCTTAGTGTGTTGTGCCATATGAAATGCATCCAAAGATGCAGCTCTCTCTTGGAAATTAAGAGAATGGGTCCCTTATTCAAATTTTTGTTCTCCTTTAATATAGCTATCCCCTATCAAGATGACCATACAAACTAGTGTAGATTTCAGATAAGAATACGTACTTTTAAGTTAATTAGGCAATTGAAGGCATTGTTTTCGTTTTAGATTTTACAATTTTTTTTTCTTAATTTTTCTGAATTTTCCTAAATGATCGGATTATTATATTTGTGGGAGGCAGTGTAATTGCATTAGGTTCCTTCAGTACGCAGTTTGGTGCACATGTAATGGGACCAATATCATGGGAAAAATCACTAAAATATAATGGCTTCAGATTATATGGATTTTCAAATTTCATTTACTAACATCACATAAACATAAAGGAACAAAACAAAGATAATAAATAATAAATGTATTTTTTTGGCTAAATGAAATTATGTGCAATTTTTGAGATATATACAATTGTAACTTTTTATTGCTTTTTATTTAAAATTAACTATATTTAAACTAACCGGCAGGTAATAGCTACCATGTAGCCCTTGTTTAATCTGTGTTTTGTTTCATATTTTGCTTTTCTTTTATTTAATTTACACCTATCCTACATGAAAACCTTCTCCGTCAATTCATTTGTCATCATGCTTCTTAATTTTCATTTCAATTTAATTAAAAGTCGTCGATTCAAGTATTGAAACCTCATCCATGTCCACTGACTCTTAATACTTTGTCATGCAGACTTGATGTCTATCCTTCTCCTTTGTATTTTGATCTGCATTTGATGTTGAGCCCGTTATCCTTGATATCCTCCAAGAATAATTCCATTTATAGTTGAAATTTGAGATAAAAAATCATGGAATAGGTTTGTTTAGGGTGGAACCATTAATTCTCATTACACCAAGTCTTAGATTGAATCTATTATTGGTCATTTGATGACTTCCTTATTGAGTTCCATTTTTATATGAAGGACCTCAATTTATTCAAACTAGGAAACAATGAAAAATTAAAGTTTGCCTCAACATTGGGTCTTTTTGGGCTTGAAACACCTATTGGATTACTAACAAGGATTCACTAAAGACCATCAACTTTTTTATTTTCCTTTCCATCACTAGTTCTAACCCCTGCCAAAGAGCTAGGAACTCCACCTGATTATTGGTTGAGATCCCTATCCCTGAAGCATATTTAATTTTTGTTTTTTCATCAAGGGCAAAAAGAACCCGTTGCGCTCTAGCCTCCATGGGGTTTCCTTTCGATGCTCTGTCAAAAAAAAATGATAAATTGATTTTTTTTCCTCTGGCTCTGAAACTATTTAGGATCCTTTTGCAAAATATAGGGCTTTACTTGAGGTCTATTAATGAAGTTGTCAACATAATCCCTTAATTTAGAGATCTTGAGCCATTCTTTCTCGATGGGTGTATGTTGTCAAGCTCTCGTGGATAAAATCCATTGGTTGAGATTGTTTTTGCTAGAAATTGAATGGATTTTATTGCTAACGAGTTTGGATTAGGCCGAACATCATTAAATATTTTCTGGTTTCAGGAAAACCAAATTGTCCAACACAAAAAAATTGGGAGCATCATCCAAAATCATATTGTAACTAAATTTGATTTCCTCTCCTACGGTAGTTGAGACTTCCATGGGCTGAACATGTCATGCTAATTCTTTGAAATGGTGGTGATATATTTAATCTCTCCCAATGTGATTTTCTATGTCTACAATGAGAATGGACATTGGTGGAATAAATGTTGGTTATCCTCCTCTATTTGGGTGCATAGAACACACTTTTATGGTCTATTGATATTCCTTTTCTTTATATTTTCCATTGTGAGCACCTTCTCGTATACCATTTCCAAGAAAAACAAATTTATTTTGGGTAGACCATCCTTGTGCCATATTATGGCCCATAGCTTATTATGCGGGGGTTGTTGTAGATGACTTATTAATTACTCTTACCCATCTTTAACAATATATGTTTACATATTTCTTCCTATCCAGATTCATCAATCCAACCTTATTGTGACAATTGGAAGGAATCCTCGTAATGATTGAATCAACACAGGCCAATGGTGTTGAAGATGCATGGGAATTCCTTGACACTACCAACCAATCCAATGCCTGTTAGTGTCCCACTGTGATATGTCAGTAATACTATGGAACCCATTCTCTATCATCCATGTGCTCAATTCATTCACAACTTCGCTTTCATTCACCAATTCTATTGTACGATACAATCCTTTGAAATATTAATTCGGGACACATTCCTTGTTTGTCACCCCAACTGATATATGATCGTAGGAGAAACTACCTTGCATAACATCCATGTCTTCGACCCCTGTTTAGGCCACACTTATTGTTCAGTCCTAGTTAGCTTATTTTTATGGAAGTACTTGTGAGTGAAGGTTTGTTTCCACCACTCTAAGGAATCCATGATTAGTCTGCATAAAATTTTGGAACCCAAAGCCAAATTCATAACCTCAGGGTCCTCAATGGCCAACCCACCTTATTGTTTTGGAATATGAATTGTACTCCAATTGACCAAATGAAATTTTCTATCATTATATTTTCCTCCTTGCAACAGGAATTTTCTCAACAATCCACTGATTTAATGGATATCTCCTTTGGGGGTTAGTAGACTAGAGTCCATGTAAACTGGAAGTGAAGAAAAGACTAATTTGATCAAAGTTACTTTCCCCACCACATTTAACTAGTGTGCACCCCATGAATGAATTATTTTCCTTATTTTTTGTAATACTTCCTCTCATTCTTTGGAATTATATGGTCCCAATGAAATTGGAATACCAAGGTATTTGAAGGATCTCCATTCTAACACAACCGGGAACTCTATCACTCTGGAAATCTCACACAATGTCTCTTTTGAACAATTCCATCCATACAATTGACATTTTCTTTTGTTGACGGTTAATCCACCTGAGAGATAGAGGTATCTATCCAATATTTGTTTAAAGCAAGTTTTTATTATTTTGGATGCCCCTCCAAGAAGAAAAGTATTGTCTATGAATTGTGAATGGTTCACTCTTTTAGTGTTCCTGGAAATGCTTAGTCTCACCAATTTTCCTTTCGGTCGTGCCTTTTACAGATTTTCACTTAAACTATCTGTTAGAATGATGTATAGCAGGGGGGGAGAGGGAATCCATGTCACAACCTCTAAGAAGCTAGAAAGAATGGATAGGATTGACCATTGAATAATGGTGCAATCCAAGGTAATCCAATGCAAGCTTTTATCCATATTATGAAATATTTACAAAAACCTAACTTATCTAGCGCTGAGAAGAAAAATGAGTACCTTACCTAGTTGAAGGCATTAGTCATATCCGATTTGATTACCATGTCAGAATCTCTTGCTTATTTGCTGGAGTGTATTGATTCCTACACCAATATGATATTGTTTATTATTTTTGTGTGTTGCATGAAGCCGCCCCGATTCTCTAAGATGATGCTTGGAAGAATGTTTTTTCAGTCATGTTTCTATGATCTTGGTCAATATTTTATATGCATAATTTCATAGTGATATTGACTGAAACCTTCAAAATTTCACTGGATTTTATTCCTTTAGGGTGAGAGCGAGGAAATAGGAGTTTATGTTGCCCCCGATATTTTCTTTCCTTGTACTGTTTAGCATTCAGAATAGGAATTTTTTGAATAAATTCCATAATGTTTTGTAAAATATGATTGGTAACCCATCTAGTTTGGTCTAGATTCTAGATCACCTTCATAAATTCTTCATCTTCAATCTCTTTTGTTAGGAGAGAATTGACCGAAGCTGGAAAATTTTCTTGAATGTAGTGAAGAATCTCTTGAGCCTATTTTGGATTGACTTCTCCTTCCTCATAATATAGAGCTTGATAACGATTGCATGCTTGATTTATAATTTCTTCGAAGAAGGTTATCCTTGGTCTGACTTCTGGGGTTATTTCTTTAACCTAGTTTCTAAACTCAAAAGCTTTTGTTTGTTTGTGAAAAAAAGTCATATTTAGGTCACCAACCTTTAACCACAAATTGCGAGACTTTAGTCTCCATAGTTCCTCCTCTTGTAAAATTGTCTGGTAAATCTCCCTCATAAGTTCTTTTTCCTTTTCCAAATGCCAATACTCCACCTTGTTATTTTCAATGAGGAGTTGATGATTCTCTTCAACCACATTACACAGGATTCCAGAAGTTCAAACCTACATTATGTATTTGACTATGGAAATGTTCACGCCTTAATATCTCTTTCCTTTTTTACTCAGGAAGCTTACATATCTCCTTAAGCCATATTCTTAAGGACTGCTTAACCAATTTCATCTTTGAGTCCAAATACAAAGGAGGGTAAGCCTGATATTATGGTATTCCAGGATTGTTGCATCATTTTTATGATCCATCCTCCTGAATCCAGGCTGAGTTTAATTTGAAAGAAATGGGACTGATATCTTTCAGTTTGTCTATGACTAATTTTATTGGGCAATGGTCAGATTCTCCCTGTGCCTTGATTAAGGAAGTGCAATCCATGCCTTTTATAAGACAATTACTTTGCTCTAGGTATTTGTCTAATCGAGTCGAGATATGATTTTCTTGACTTCTTTTGTTTTACCAAGTGTATTTAATGACCTTTGGGAGGATGTCGATAAGGTCCCACTTCTGAATTATATCCTCCATGCAGTCCCTGAAAAAATTTCAGAAACGAAATTCCTTCTTTATTTTCTATCGATTTGAGCACAATGTTGAAGTCTATGCCCAATATGCAATTATGATTCAAGCCTCTCTCTTTGATAATATTCATATAGTTCCATAACTTTGTTTTCTCACCATAGAGCATCAAAGCATATACATTTATAACTAGAATTCACTCTTTGATGTACTTCCTTTCTAAAACTATAACACCCTCCTCCCACATTTACCCAAGTTAACCATTCTGTTGGGGTAAACATGTGATGAGAGGTTACTATGATTTGATTCAACCTCCTAGGTCACCTCAAGAAATTGGAACCGACATAACACAACCAATATGACCTTCTACGCATCCTATAGAGCTTTCAAGAGCTAACCTACCCTTCGAGGTAAACAACCCTTGAGGGAACGCAACATTTCAATGAATTAAACCCCCAGTCGCTCCCTTGCAAAGGCATGCATGCGACTGAGAGCTCCAGTTGCTCCCTTGCCAAGGCATGCATGCGACTAAGAGCACCAGTCACTCCCATGAGCCTGCCTGAGTGTGATTGTAGCCTCTTTATGCCAGTTTTATGCCAGCGACTGCGAGATTTAAGGATAATATCCAGGGCTAGGACCTAGTCACTACCTAGAACTTCATGGAATTTACATAAATGAAAAATAACATAGATACAAGGATACCAATGCAAATTATTAAACAAATACTTGATTGGACCCGTACTAGCCATGATCGACATTTCGTCAAACATGTCACAAATATGCATTCTATAGGTCATAATAAAAAATATGATCATAGGGGTCTTATACTTATCTGAGAATCGGTAAGAAGCATTGGTTCCTTATCACATTAGCTACATTATCATCTATTAGGTCATACATTCATTTCTCATTCATTTACGAATCATAACGTGATGAGAATCATACATTTTCTCTGTCATAAAACATATTCATAACCAACACATAAAAAACAGAAATAATGAGGATACAACAACCATAAATGTCACATATGAACTAGTAAATTTACACATAAAATACTAAGGAAAGGAACTCTTATTAATAAATGCAAAATACAACCCAGTATGGGACTACCATGTTCCACCTGACCATAGATTGGTTGAGACAAATCTCTCTTTAGCCAATCACCCCTGTGCCATATTACAAACATGAATGTGGGATTTATAACCAAAATCAACCAAGGATTCCTAAGGCTAAACCACCTCACCCTCATCAATAGAACCAATATCTACCACAATCCCCATTGGATCATTAGGCCATAAAAAATTAACATAGAATGCCAGGTTGTACCACGATCCCCATTGAATCTCTAAGCAATAAACAAGCATGGATGCCATTGGATTTATCCACCTACACCATGAGGAATTTTCCTGTCTCCTAGTCTCTAGGCTTTACCACAATCCATAATATGATCCATGGATCACTAGGCCATAATCAAGACATCAACCTCCAGGCTTTACCATATATCCCACCATTCACTAGTAAGTATTCCTAGGCCCAATCAAGGGAAACCAAGTACTATATATCTTTCCATTCCCCAGTCGAGGATTCCTCGGCCCACTGACATACACAATAACTAGATTTACCGCAACACATGTATGGTTCAGAGGTCACTAGGACAGTTTCTTTACCGCAATTCATATTTTGGTTCAAGGATCACTAGTTCATGTGTTCTTTCATCCAGATATCCACCTCACTTATTTTTGAATCCATCCGACAGTCCAAATCAACCGAAACATGATAACCCTATCACACCATGGCTATCTGGTAATTGCAAGGAAAGGCTGAAGGACACTATCACACCTGGAAAAACCATTGACAATGGCAACAAGAGAACCAATAACACACTTGCATAACCATGCATGCCAAATCTAGCAAGGAAATCACATGTTCAAATTGATACCTGCAAGTAAACTCGATGTAGCTACTTGATCTTGCACTTCCTTGCTTGATATTTGCTTCCTCTTTCCCTCCTTTTCCTTTCTTGATCCAAAGCTGAAATGCTCCAAGAAATCTCTAAGTGTCCAAGAGTGTTAGAGAGAGATAATAGAGAGGGAGATCCAAAATTGAACCGACAAAAAGCTATGAACTAATCCTCATAAGCCTTTTTATTAATTTGGCCTCTATTTTCTTCATTTTCCATTATTTTTTCTTCATTTTCCTCCTCACATTCAACCTGTGACCTTTCACCTTCCTTTTCTCCTAATTTCCATTATTTTCATAAATAAATTTCCAAAAATTCCATTTTTCCTTTCCAAATCCTTTTCCATTGCCTTTTCCAATTTCCCTAGCCATAATAACTGAAATGAACACCCACACTAGGATGTTTTTGCCCAACATTCATATTTTAATAAGTTTCCCATAGCCGTGGTTATTATTTTTCCTTTATTAACTTTTATTTACATGGAATTTTCACCGAGTTTGTTACATAACCCTCCCCCTTGGGGGAACACCATCCTCGTTGTTTAATGACATCTATAACCAACAATTTTGTTGAAAGAAAAACATACTACCCATGAAGCTTTATAACAAATCTTGTTACAGTATTTACAATGACCACCTACTAAAAACATGACAATCATACTGCTTACTGGAGCTTTATAACGCAACTCATTATGGTATTTACAATAACAACCACATTTTCTCAACCAGCAAATAACCATATTGTTTATGGATTTATAAATTTAGCTCGATACAGTATTTACAATAATATACACGTATACACATCTTCACATTTTCTCAGCCAACAAATAAAAGGATATGATGCCTTCATCTGGAACAAGGGAATTAAGAGGCTCGCATCTCCATCCTCAAAGTAATACCAAGATTCACCTCCTTCCTAGGAAGTCCAGAATCCACTTCCATAGTCAAAGTTGCATCCAATGTCGAGTGCTAAAATCTCGTGATGTTGTCCTCTCAGTGAACAATTATCGACTCATTGTTCTGGGGCACACTCCCAATGTGCATCTGATTCCATTTGGAAATGCTAATGACCAAACCAAATCCATCACTGACCTTACCTTCTATGTTAAACAGGTCCTCGGGAAATCCGGTCACCACCTTCCATGCAGTCACACACCTTCCAAGTTCCATGGCCATACCCTTCTCTACTATACAGTCCCCCAAGAGACCCCTCCCTTGGCAATATTTCCTCGCATTGGAAGATCCAAAAACCAAGGCATATATCTGCCTTAAAACCATCATACTAGTCATAGCATGTGTTGGATGATTTGATTGTGTGTTAAATCTCTGTCATTAAATTTTCAACCCGGGGTTCGTGAACTGATGAGGTATACCTGTACTATATGTACTAGGTGATTGTTTCTCAGAATAGAAATTTAATATAATGCAACAAACATGAAACTAATTACAAAGAAAATAATGAAAGAAAATGAAAAACAAGTGCACAGGTTCTTTCTCAATCACGAGTCTCTCTCAAAGACTATCTCTATGGAAACCAAAAATTATAATATAAGCTATGAAATGAAAAAGTAATTTAATCTAGTAGTCTATTATATTACTAATGTGATATTACTAAGGCATCACCCACCTAGTTGGTCTTGGTGAAAGGCTTAAGTTTACTGGTTTCAGTCCTCTAAAAAGTGCCTGGCTTAAGGCTTTTAGTTATCCTAACCTCCCCCCCTCGCAGAAGACCTCATTCGATTGATTGCTTGAGCTTGAGAGTAAGGGATTGTTTAATAAAGAAATTTAGTAAGCTTCGGAAGAAAATCACTTGGTGAGATTACTAGTGTGTCAATCCAATCCAAATAGAAGGAAATTAAATCACTCTTAACAAAAAAACATTAATGAAATAAACATAAAAACATATAATCAAAACAACATAAAAGAAACTAAAATAAACTTGCATAAATGAAATAACATGAATCTTTACAACAAAGGAAAGAGGTGTGCAAGTTTCAGTTGATTGGGGGCCTCCACTCCTCAACAAGCATACTGAACGATTATCAAAGTAGCAACATGTATTCCATAAAATGAAGTTGGAGAAAGTTCCAAAGATATTACAATAATTAAACTCCCTTCCTCTCTATCCTCACTTTACAAATTACATCTTCGATGGAACACCTTTGAATGAAGGATGCAGTCCTATTTATAAAAAAAAATAATATAACTAATCAACGAATGTAGGTCTACAAATCTCTCCTAGATCCACAATTATATATTGCGGTTACAAAAAATTACCTAAAATTATGAGATACAAATCCTCTCACACATATTTAGGAGATACATATCAAAACATCCATGATTCTTCTCCTTTGAATGTGCTTAGTCAATGATTCAAATCTTCTACAAATATTTCGCAAATCTTCATGAGTTGAAATTGAAATTGAAATTTGTGGTTGAGTGGCCAAATAAGACTCTTCTAGAATCTTCAAATAGGCCTACAACATCATAAAAATCATCCCTATCCTAGATATATATGAAAACATGCTAATTTACTAATTTAATCATAAATTCTCTTAAAATAATTAAAATAAATTACTTGGAAAATAATAATGATAAAGTCATGTGATCATGCAAATGGTATTAATGTAGGGTTATGGAGATGCAAAATATGGTAAAGAGCTACAAAATATGGTAAAATGATACAAATGAGGGTGAAATAGGATGACATTTTGGAAGCCCAACAACATGCTCAAGGAAATCAATGGACACTATTGAGTACTAGTGTCCCACAATGGCCCTGCTCTTGAAGTGTTTTACCATAATACTCCTGCCTATTTCAATTCCTTTTTGTGGCTGCTAATTCTTGAAGTAAATTTCAACCACCCAACTGGGAATTCCATGTTTTCCTGTACCAAATACATAACTCCCATTAGATTCAAAATAAATTAAATAAATTCATGCCATACCTTATCAGTAGCTTTTCAACAAGGTACACCTGCAATTTTGTTTACTTCCTGTCACAACAAGTCAAACTAGCTCTTGACCAAATCGTCATGTAAAAACATATCACATATGGTTAGCTCAAAACGAAACCATCATAATCAAAATCATATATCGCATTTAGACATCATAAACTAGAATTATAGATCACATGCCTAATAAAACTGAAATAAAATATTGATACTTATCCTTTAATCGATCCTTAGCTTCTACTTTTATCCTTTTCGTATGCACACCCGATCATTTTCCACACTTAGAAAACACCCAGTGGCTTTTTCTTCAACCAGGTACACATACACATAGTGTGCATCACACACATGCAACCAAACATGACATACAACACCATACCATATACATGCACCTACACTTGACATACAACACATACACCTACATCTGGTGTACAACAAAATACATACACATGAATCTGGTTTACGACACAACACATACACCTACACCTAGTGTACGACACAGCACAAGACATACACATACACCTAGTGTACGACACAACACAAGATATACACATACACCTAGTGTACGACACAACACAATACAAATGTCACGATGCAACGACTACGAAATTCACATATAGAGTACCACATGTACACAAAATAGCATGTACAACATGCACACAATACCACATGTAAAATAGTGCCACATGTATAACATGTACATAGTACAACCAGTATACAACACCACCTGCACCACATGTACACAACACCACTTGCACAATGTGTACACATTGCCACATGTACACAACACCACCTGCACAATGTGTACACAACACCACATGCACGACATGTACACAACACCACTTGCACACAACACCCCATGTACAACGTGTACATGACACCACATGTACATAGCACCATATGTATACTCATACACACAACACCACATGTACATAACACCATATGCACAACATGCACAACATGCCATATGTACACAACATCACATATGCAACATGCAAAAAGCACCATCTATACACAACATCGCATATCCAACATGTACATAACACCATCTATATCTATAATTGCATAAACAACATGTACACAACGCCATCTATACATAACATTGCAGGTACACAACAATAGGTGTAACATGTAAAACATAAACACAACAATAGTATTGCACATCCATAGATCACACACTCACTCTACCAAGCAAACTTGATTCTAGGGTCCTTTCACTATTCATGCATGTTCCAACATGCCACTAATCACATTTCTTCCATTCTGCTGATGTATTCGTCAACATTACCTATCCACAACATAAACATAGGCATAATAAAAACATATAATATCAATTCATATACACATGATATTGTCCTTGTATATATTTCAAGGCTACTCTTCCCAATTGATTCCTCATAAACCAGGAACCTCTTCATACCATTCACCTGCATAAGTAATCATCCTCCAAGAGAATGATTCCTAATAGCCATGTTAGACAAAAAATCACATACATACATACATATATATCCATATAAACATTGACATGAAACAATCATGATCCCTTACTACCTAGTCAGAAAATTGCATACATACATACATACATACATACATACATACATACATACATACATACATACATATATATATATATATATACATGTGAAAACTAGTATAAAACAATCCTTACGGCCCTATCAATCAACAACATACATACATACATATATAGATATATAACATCAACATAAAGAAATAATGATCTCGCCAGACAAAGACATACATACATGCATATATACATATATAGACATAATGATAATAATGACCATAACATAATTACTAGATATCATAATGTTGGCTCGAAGGGTCCTCACCCAGGTTCGGAGGTTAAGGTTTACCAACAAACCCCTATTTTACTGGCCCTTTCGGCAGTGACCTGCTTGCACAGGCCAAACTCTCACTCGAAGTAGTATGGGAGGGTGCTAGAACTAGGTTTCTGCACCCTGGGAGAGGGCAGGTAAGTCAGGCAGAGTTGCATTCGACTTCACAAATATTAGATCCCATATTACAGAACCCAGATCTATTAGTCCCTTCGCATCCATGTGTGAAATACCATGCAACAAATAACAGATATAGGATAACAAAGCAACTATCATAGCTATTCTTGCATAAAGTCCAATAAACAAATTCAGATCAATTGTCGATGCAACATAAGTACTTAGCACAGTTATTTGCGGAGCTCAATATAGAATTATGCATGCCATAATATATCTAGATCACAGTATAACCAAGTAACACAAGTACTTTCGCAGCTTAAATCAATGACACAGAGCGTACATAATCAGATATCATAGATTCAATAGATTTAGAGATTTCAACATCCTTTCGCATTCATTAATCCTTCAGATCCTTTTAAAATACCCAAAACCCAACCTGCGCACAAAGCAGCAAGGTCCGCACATAGCAGGACTGAGGATCTCCGTGCACACAACCAGTAGGAGTCCTTTCCCAAAAACCTAGAACAGATCTACTAATTCGCAATTCGCACCAATCTTAGTTCAAGTATGTCTTACAACTCAAAAAGGTTCAACTACTTATACTACTTTAGCCTATGCATCAGGTGGTCCGCAAACCGTGGTTTGCAGACTCTTGGTCTACCCTTGACCCACTTACAATGCAATAGGGGCTTTGACCCACCCCAAAACCCTTGCGTTAGACTAAATATAATAAAAAATATACAAAAATGGACCAGATTCGCAGCTCTTGTAGGAGACCCTGTTCCAACAGTCCCCCAACACAATCTTGTGACTCGTCCTGAGTCACTGTGGTGGTGGGGTCTCCACCTGCACGCGCGGTGCATTGACAGCTGTGACTAATGGGGGAAACACTTCTTGACTCTAAGTAGCAGCCCTCTGTGCAACATCTACAAGCTTCTATGAGGTCGGTCCTTCTGTCGTAACCGTGACACTCTCCAGTGTCTATTTTAGTCACTTCATAGCACCATCACTGTCCTATGAAAGCTGGAGGGCTGCAGTAGCCCAAGGCTTCAAGCGTTCTCTGATAACATGCTTCTTATGGTAGAGTCCCTCGATCTCAGCTTGGAGGGTGTTGTTGGTCTGTAATCGCGCCAAATGCTATGCATGGACCAAGGTAGGTAACGTAGCCTCGATCTGCTTGAAAGCTTCCTCCTTTTGTTGCAAGTCCTGATTAATTTTCCAGAGAACCGGATCGCACTCGATCTTGGTCCAAAGATGCATGGCATCCTCGAGTAACTGGGCGCCTTGAGAAATCTGTCCTGTAATGGTGTTGGTAGCCTCGGTCATTAGCGCAGTGCGCTAAGCTCATACTTCCGGGGATGTTTCGGGCTACAGTTTGGCTTGTAAGGCAGAGATTTGCTACTCCAACTATATCTTAATGACCTGCATTTCCATCCTGGAAGCCTTCAATGCTGCGACCAATCCTTCCACTTTGGCCCGGGGGGTGGCTGTGGCCGGGATTTCTTCTGTAACCTCTATGCAGAGCTGGTGGATCAGAGTTTCGAGCTCTGCTTGCTGCGTGAAAAAAAAGAGTACTTCTGTGGTCTGTTGTGCAATGTTCTGTTCAGCCATACCAAGTTGGTGGTGTACTTGTTGGTCTCGGTGGTGAATCTCCTGAAACACTATAGTGTGGAGACCTTGTAATGCTGCGTGGGGTAGCTTGGCAAGATTCAACTGCACCCCTGCAATTGCTTGGAGCTAGATCTCTTGGGCTGGTGAACTGATCACAAGGGCGGCGCTAGGTAAGGGATAGAGACGACTTTCTTTTGTGGCCAGCATTGTACAGGTAGATGCTAAGGGAATTCGTCCCTGAGCCACGCTGGTCTGTATTGAGTCTATCTTTAGCTACAAGGTTCAAAGCTCTTCCTAGATGGCACTGATCCCAGCCTTCTGGTGCTCCTCTAAAGCGACCCATTTTTCTTCTATGGCTAGTGTGACGACATCTGTGATTTGTTGGAGATCTCCATCTGTCAACGTAACCGTTTCATCTCTTTCCTTCCACTGGGCGCGCTACTTCTTTCAAGGTCCCTTGACAGGCTCACCTGTTTGCTTCGTACCTCTGCCATTCACTTCCTCCGTGCCTAGCTGTGAATCAACCTGGATCTTAGCCTCGATGTTCTTCGTGGTGGTCTGCGTAGGCTGTGTGTCCTTTTTCGTGGCTGCGCCTGAGTCTTTCCCTGTGCTTCCAGTCTCCTTGGCGATAACAGGTGGGGGTACCTGTGTCGTGCTAGTACCAGCGGTGCCCCTGGCACTGGTTTTGAAGCCTATCTTCCAGGCAGGAGGCCATAGCGCAATTACGTTGTCAATTTCCTCATCTGCTACCATATACAGAAGTGACGTCCAGGTTTTATCCTTTTGGCTGCAGATCTAAATGTTGTTCGCGGTAACCTGGCATGCTGCGATACTCTTGTACTTGTCATATACTGTGGGGGACATCCGTGGTCGAGAATTGATGGTTGTGGCCACGCTACTCTAGAAGAGGACCCAGAAGACTTGGTTATCTTCTATGCATTGCGCATCCTTGGAATCCCACAAATGGGCATACCAGGCCCCTTCGCACATATTTGGAGGGAGCTCGGGGAGGACCGACTCCGCAGGGGTTTCCCAGGCAACAAGTGCTATTAGAAATAGTAGCCAGGTTTAACAGAAGACTTTCCCCTGCTCCTACGATTCACAGACGTTGGCTAAGAACTCGTCGCATAAGTATTGGACCCAATTGAGGCAGATCCCCTTCGCACATTGACCGGCTAGCCTAAAAACATAGGCAGGGATGGTTGTGACTTGGCACTTCCGCATTAGCTTGCAAGCTAGTAATATGGTACCCATCTGCATAGCCGGAACGCTGATGGATTTTATGATGAAGCCCCATGTATTCCTTTCCACATGGTAGGTCTTACGCACATATTTAGCGGTGTCCCCTTCATATTTCTTTCCCACACGCTCTAGAGGGTGTGGCCCGTTCATGGGAAGGCCCATGATTCTATGAACCAATGCAGCATCTATGGGGACCCTATCTCTAATCCACAGGCAGCCATTATGAATTAAGGTGAGCAGCTGTCAGGCCAATCGATCTGTGACGTTGTAATGGCCAAAGTGGGGCATATGCAATAGGTTGAAGAGCCTGGATCTGACCAATCCACTTACCCAGTGCTAAGGAACGACTACGACCCCATCATCTGCGTAAATTGTGTCGTAGTACAGTGTGGGGGTCAGCTCGGGGAAGGCTCGTAGTTCGCCAAGTCGTGATCATCGAATTTAACTTCATGGAGCTTCCCACAGGGGTCACTCAGGACAGGGACCTCCCCCGGGGTTAGCGGCGTCTGCAGATAGGTAACCAGGCCATCAAGGTTCTTTGGTGTGTGCATCGAGGGCCTGCATGGGCAGATGAAGGGAGGTAACCAGTTGATCGGATTGGCAGGAAGGGCTTCCTCCTACGCACCCTGAGCTTGGGACATTGCTCGCGAGGACTTAGCATGCCTTGGGGAGGTCCTAGGCTTCCCTGAAGCCCATTTTGCATCTTTGGGGAGGCTTCCCTAAGCCCTGTGCTTGCTCTTTTCCCTTCCTAGTGACCATCGTTGAGGGCACTTCTTCATCCTCAGATCCGATCTCCATTACTTCCTCAACTTCTGGGGTAGTAGGTGTCGAGGGCTCAGCTGGGTTAGTGGGTGTCATCCTAGCGTAGAAAATGAATCCCGACTCTGGGTGGCTACTATCAGTAGGGGGAGGTTGATCTGACATGAGAGGAATGGTGTAGACCCGAAGAATCTTACAGCTCAGGCTCGCGTGAGATAAAGAGGATAGGGCCAAGTTATGAAAGTGAGACGAAACCCTTTTTTGAGCTATCCGGTTCTTTTTATAGCGTTTGCAGGCATCCAACGGTAGGGTAAACTTGACTTGGAACTTACCATCAGGTAAATGGTAAAAAATCCTCAAAATCTGCTTCATTAAATGCCAGCGTCCCACTCCTTTTAATGGTAACTTTTTATTTTTACTAGAGGTTACTGTGCCAATGGCTAGTTTTCGCACCTCCTGTGCACTTGGCATCCCTGCTACGCTTGGTTCAGACACCTGTGCCTCCTGCACATCTTCCCCCAACATAGGCTTAAGCCCTATGTACTTCAAACCCAAAGTTATGTTCACTCGGCTTGTGTCGTCGCAACAGAACCAGGCTACCTTTGTGAGCAAATCTTTTAGTGGTGCTATGATCATTGCATATTTCCGAACAAAATTTCTGTAATAACCTACGTGGCCGAGAAGTGAGCGCAGCTACCACTTTGTTGTGGGAGCTGGCGGATATATAATATTCGCATCCCCAATTTTTCCACCGTGGGGTGCGTTTCAATTCTATCCGTTCGCAGCTCTAGTGTCCGATAACCATGCACAATATGTTCAATTCTGAGCCCGGACCCTCTCGTGGATCATTATTACATTATTTTAGGGCTAGGCTGCAATATTCGATCATGCTTGGTGTCCGCGACTCCCAATTGGGTATTTCAGGTGCGATACATAGGTACAATTAACCCCATGAGACAATGTCAATATTCTGCAGAGCTGCGCCAAGCGCCTCTGTCCCACCTACTAATCCAAATGTTCCTAGAAATTCATCCCTCAAAGTCTCCCAGTGGCAGGTGCACCGATGGAGCTCTACATCTAAGTACCATACAGTGGGAAGTGGTCCCAGGGCATGAATAAGCAAATGAACCCACTCCTGGGTAATCCTATCGCACCATTGTTTTATCCAAGCGAATAGATATTCGCATGGATCTTCGAGTCTAAGGAACGTTTTGATTCGCATGTCGACTGGGGCCTCAAATCGTAGGATCATCATATTCCGACACTCCTCCCAATCTTGGAACACCTCCTCATGCGTTAACCACCATTATGCAGGTGATCCATGCATGGAAAGCTTACAGACCCATAGCCGTCGTTCTTGGGGAACCTCAGCTTCAAATGCCTGCAAAAAGTTCCTAACATTACCAAAACCATCGAAATAAGATATATCTCTTACCTATGAGGATATGCATAGGAATTTCTTCGTGATTCGAAGACATCGCAGTGCAGAGACATCATGTAACCAGTTTTGCCAATTCTCTATCTCCCCATCAGAGTCAGAGAAACATTCACTGTCTTTTTCCCAGCAGAGTACCCCATCCACCGCGGGGTTGATCCAATCCTCATCTCATGCAGTCAACTTATAGATATGATCCACATCCTCTTCGTCACGCACTAGTTCTGTGTATCGTTCGCCTTCCGCCGAATCTAATGGTACTATTACCCTTGTACCGTTATTCTCGAATACCATGCTTCACTTCTTTAGGTTAATGATGCCTCCCATATCAATGGCCCAATCCAAGCCTAGGAGCGCAGGGTAGGGGTCTGCATCTTCGACAATCTAAATTACTTCAAAGTTAGCCCAGACCCTAACCCCTGCGATATCCACCACAATCTTCGATAGTCTTCCCAATGGAATGATCTTTTGTTGATTGGACATACGCAACTGGATAGTAGACCATTCCAACTTAGGCTCCCCCATTCGTTGCCAAGTCTATTTAGGTAATACATTCGCATCTGACCCTAGGTCCAAAATAACCTACCATCTCGTAATCACCGATCTGTGCAGTCAACCATATCTCCCTACCGGTGTGTTTCTTATACCTATAGAGTTTTTGTACATCCTTGACTTCTAGAGGGAGGATAGGTCATGTTGCGCAACTATCTATTAATGCTTGAATATTTTCCATAGCCTTTGGGTTGCGCAGCAGCTTCATACATGCCTGTAAAAAGGGTTTTACCTCCTCATCTGCCTTGAGGTCCTCAGGCTGCTGCGAAGTAGATGCCTATGCCTCAGCAAAGTCTTTGCGAGCTGCGACAAATGTTTCTTTCTCCTTTTTTAGATCCAAACCTTCCTGTTTGCTAACTACTGGTCTGATCAGAGGCTCGATTGTAGTTTTCTCCCCAGGCCCTCCAGTGGCCATCCCACTGCGTGTTACGACATTCACTCTTGGATCTTTGTCTCGTAGCTTGGCATTAACCCTCTGCACATTCTGCGTAGGTGTCAGCTGCTTTTCCTACATCTTCGCTATCAAGACTAGATAGTTTTCAATCACATGGTCCAGCTGCCTGCAATACCGGCAGGATTGTCTTGCAAGGGTTGGACAGTCCCTGGAAAAGTGCCCTACCTCTCCACAATTATAACAGATGAGTTTCCCTCGTCCCCGACCTACGCTTCCACCTCTTCTGCCTCCCCTGCCTCTTGCTGGAGAGCCCCCTACACTCGAGAGTGATCTAGGTAAAGATCGGTCCGATTGCACCCTAGAGAGATTCCCCCGATCGATCATCAAATCATACGTCCGACAGTTCTGTTCATCATGTCCTACCAACCTGCAGAACCTGCACCATTTCCGTTTTACTTCTGGGATGCACGCAACAAGGCGGGAACAATGGTTCGTGTCATGCAACCCTACAACGTGGTAATCATCGCACCATAGTGCCAGCCCACTTGATCCTGCTACTTCCCTAGGGTGTAGTGGACTAGATCCCCCAGCCTGCATGTAGTCTGTTAACAGCGGGCAGTTATCCATGGTGTGACCATTCTTCCTACAATGTATGCACCATATTTTGGGGCTAGCCTCTGCACCTCGCTCCTTTCACAGGTTCTGGATCTCCATGTGCATCGCCTCCAGTTGTCCTTGGATCTGCTGGACGCTTAGTTGGGCATCCTCTCTAGGCACAACTTCTAACTTCATAGCGACCTCCAGGGCTTTTTTCGGTGATTCGAAAGTTTGGTGACGCATAGGTACGCGCAGGTGAGGTAGCAACATAGAAATTAACCACTCCATGTGTTGTCTGTTGTCGTACTAAAATCCTCCTTTCCTGATCACCTTCTTCAGCCATTGATCAACCTCCCATACAGATTCAGAAGGCCCTTGCTTGAAATCTTTTAGATCGACCACGATTTGAGAATAGGACTTAGGCTTCTTGAACTGTTGTTTTAAGGCATTCTTGACCTCTTCGATGGTTGAGTTTGCATGTTGTCCAATGTATCCCATGTACCAATCCAAAGCTCTTCCTTTGAAGGCAAGGGACAACTGTGCCCTCTTCACCGCGTCACTAGCTACGTTCTGCACAGTCCATACTGATTCTGTGACAAACCAGAACTGCTCCATGTCCTCATCTCCCACACCCTTAAAGGTAAGAAATTTCATGTGCGCAACCATGTCATCTTCTGTTGGTGGAGGTGTAGGTGAATTCTTAACCCTACGCTGATTTGAAAGTGGTGTGGCTGGAGAAATATGCGCAGCTGCTTCTCTTACCAAGATGTCAATAGGTCTACCTCCTTCTAGGTTGGTCCGATAGTATTTGTCGCTTTGCGTCATACTTCTGTCCAGATCAGCGGTGTTGCACAGATGAATCCCTCTTGCGGACAAGAGTGATCTCCCTAGTATCCTAAGGATATCTAGAAACAAATAGACAGATGTAGATCATTTTCTCTAAAATATTTTGCTTAAGAATTTCTCATTAACTACGAATAGATACTCCTACCTGAAGTCCAATGCTTATTTGGTCTTCAATACAATCGCTTTTTCAATCCAGTCACTCTGGAAGTTATCGATCCAGCATATAAGATCTGCAATAAAAAATAGGCAAACAAGATCAAAAGCATCTGCGAAATATGATAATTCGAAAGCAATAATCTATCTTAGTGATCAAGGAGTCTAATAATGAAATCATTCAAAAGATAGATGAACAACTCAATGAGAAAATAGAATCCATTTGTATTAACTTTGAATAAAAGAAGAAACCTTACAACCTTAAAGCCTTGATGTTTGTACAGGTTCTTCCGGGGTCCCGAACAGTCGTTTTCCGCAATTTGACAAGAATCCAACTCTCTAGATAAATATAAGACTATGTCCATGAGTATGTAATCTCTCTCATGCCAATGATTCCAAATGTGGAGAGTATAATTCTTTCATCAATTCTCTTCTATAAGCTAAGAAGTAAGTATCAACTACTAAGTATCAAAAATTACCCTTGAGACTGAAACTTGGTATCAATTTATAGCTGAAGAGAGGTAGTTTCAGCTCCAAAAAGGAAGGGATAAAGCCCTATGATTATGGGATTTTAGCTCCAAAAACCAAGGGATAAATCCATTTATGAAGGGATAAAGCTTCATTAATGGAAGGGATGAAGCTTGACCAAATAGTGCTTCTAGAAGGCCCTAGCTAGGAGAATATTCAACCAGCTGGGCTTCTAGAACTTAATTTTCTCTTTATTTTACCTTTTACAAGGGTCTGCAGTTTTTATGAGCTTAACGTGTGGGATGTGCCACATTTTTTATAGCAATTAGCTGTGGTACCACAAGGAATGACTAGGAAAAGTGCGAGAGTAGGCTTTTTAGGATTTTTAAGAGCTTCTTCTTGTTCCAAGACTTGATTTGGGGAACTTTATGTTTTTAGACTTCTGAGGGAGCAATAAATAGGTAATGATGAACCCATATAGACAACTCAATTTCATGGTGAAAATTTTTAGTATAACATATTGCCCCCTAAAGTGTGAAGTCTGAAGAGCTCTGAAGAATTCTAAAGAGTGAAGTGCTTTATCATTCCAAGGATCGGGCTGCAGGCAAACCGGTTGAAACCCTGAAAAAAAATTCAATGCAAGCATATATATATATATATATATAGATATATATATATATCATCGCTGACGTAGCCATTCCCATACTCAGATCAAAACTAACTACATGTTCTGATACATAAATGATTTTAGAATTACATGAAGAGTAGACACAACATGGATGTAGCCATCTGTTAGAAGTACTCTAATGTATAATGAATAATAAAATTCCTCGCAGCCTGGATGGTGGAAACTAGATCCAGGGTCTTGATTCCTGCTTCTCGAACTAGTACGATTCTACCCATGCGATTGATTGTGTCGAAGTCGAACATGGTAGAAACCACTTTATTACTAGCCAATGATGTGAACTATTAACAAGTGTGAGAGAAACCACCAATAATGACAATGGTTCTCAAAGTAATCAGTACAATCTATGAAATGTGAATTTGTGAGCTGAAGTCGAACATTTCACAGAATCATTCGATCGAAGGTCAATGATGCAACCTGTTGTCGAAGGAGAGAAACCTTCCATTAGGGCATGCATATTCCAAGGTACTGTAGGATTCTAAATCAAATTTCTAGAGGATGAGCTGTCGTCAATAAAAAGTGACCCGTCGTAGGAAAGCCTACGACACGAAACCAATAGGTCAAGTTTTGAAGAAATTTTTAGCAAGGACTGACTCAGGGATGGTCAACACAAATGGAGACAAATGTTTGCAATGAATGGTTTATTAAACTGATCTCTTGATCACATAATGACACTGAAGATGGTTACGATTGACCTAAATCTAATACCCAGAAACTGGTTGAAGATTTTCAATGTGGTTTGATTAACTGTTTGGTCAAAGGATTTTCCCAACCCAAAAATGAATGTGACAAAAGTGTGTTGTTCAAGAGTGGTATACAACTTTTTGAAACAAAGTGTGACAATTGGATTTATTTTCTCTCTTTTCCCCCACCATTTAGGGCAAGTACCTCTTTATTTTTGACAAGCTTGAGGAGGATAACATTTGCTTGTTATATAAATTCATCCTTCAGATGAGTCCAACTTAGTATTAAAATCGAACCCTAAGGAGTGGTTCGTTCCTGTTTATAATTTACAGGTCCTTTACTGTTAAGTTTTAACAAGTCCAGTATAGGTGAAATTAGGTTTTTTTCAATTTTAGGGAGTCAGAAGAAAAAATTTAGAAAACTTCGTGGGTGGCCTTTTTCATAAATTTAGTCTCTCAAGCCCGAAAAAGAATAAAATAATGTAGGAGAGAACTCTATTGACCATGAGTAGTCAATGTATACCTTTTTCGTAAATAGTCCATTTCATTCCGGAAAAGGGGTAAACTTATACTGAAGGGACAAGTGTTCATTTCCTTTAACGAGTTCGAATAGTCAAGTACTCAGCAATATTTTCTTGTTTAAAGAGTCTGAAAAGGGCTTAAAAGAGGACTTCATGGTTTCACTTTTTCTGTAAGTTTTAACGAGTTTGAAAAAGTGATAAAAACTTACTCATATAATGTTGTTTTTTCTGTAAATTTTAACGAGTTCGAAAAAGTGACAAAAAGCAACTCATTTTCCAAAATGATTATTTTACCCGAAAATCCTGTATTCTGCACAAAAACCAAAAAATTAAACATACATGTTTTAGATAAGTAAAAATTATTTGAAAAACAATCTTTCAAAGTAGAAAATAAATAAAATATTATTTTATTTATTCAAAAAATATTTATAAAAATTAGTTTAACCAATTCATTTTTACCATTTGCATCCAGAGTGAAAGTTGAGAGCTTTTGGTAGAAAAAGTTCTGAAGGAGATGTCAGAAGAACCGACTGTCCGAATCCAAAACCGTTGACTCCAGGTAATTAACAATTCATTTCTTTTAATTTTTGTCCATTTACATTCTCTTTTTAGGCTTTAGAATCATTTTTTAGGTTTAAAATAGGTTCAAAAAATCGCTCTCAGGGTCCCGCAGGTAAGACACACAGTACTTGCGGACCTCGATAATTTTCCAAAGGAAAATTATCAGGGTCCTGCACTTTTCATGTATAATGTGTGCGGTAGCTCGCACTGTCTTCATGCCAAAAGTGCGGAGGTGCCGTGAACAAAATAAAAATATGTTTTCTCTCAAATTAAGCCAAATTTTTCCATTCTAATTGGATCTAATCTTTCAAAATGTCTATTGCAGAGTATCCACAATGCTTGAATGGAGAGAATGTGAACGTGAGGCAGTAGATCAGGCAACTATGGAAAGTTTACCCACAATGCGTGTTTTGAAAAATTGTGGATTATACAAATATTGGGCAATGCAGGGCATGAGGGCTCGAGTAGAGCTTTTGACATGGTTGGTGAACAGGTGGGATGTTCAAGAACAATGTTTCATTATCAGTGATCACTGGCTCGAAATTGAGTTGGAGGATATATACTTCCTTACAGGTTTTTCCAAAAGAGGAGAACCTATTTCCTCGTTTGGGGCTAGGCAAGGTGGCCAGTCTATAGCTAGCTACCAACAAGAATTTTGTAATGAAGAGGTTGATCCAAAAGACAACCGTATTGATATAAAAACCATTATCCGTCTTGAACTCAAAGTGGTTACATTCACAGTGGCTAGATTGTGTGGGAGTGCAGCTCCACACGTGGCTACTAAAGCCCAGATGCAGATAGCGGTTGAATGTTTCAGAGGCACCGTCTTCAACTGGTGTGAAGGAGTATTGGCTAATGTAAAAGGCCAATTGACCATAGCTAAGAACACAAAGTTGAAAGACTTTGGATAAGGAGCTATTGCAGTTTCTTTTGCTCTGGAGAGGATTCCTTCTCTTGCCCCTCAGCTTATCTTGGTTGATGCTGGTAGAGTCAGAGAGCCTCGGATGGCCTGTTGGGTACAAGTCATGGCCTGTCATGGATAGGGTTTTGGGATAGTTCGATTTACACATGCATACTTTCATTGGCTACAGAACCAAATCTTCTCCATTGAAGATTTTCTGTATGCTAGGATATATTTCCGTGGCGATCCCGATATGCCTCTTCCTCCAAGAACATAGTGGGATGAGTCAGGTAAATCAATCACTTTGATGTGTTTTTAACTCTAATTTTTATTTTGTTTTCAATCGTCTTATTACTGATGAAAAAAATCTAAATGCAGATGTTGGTCCACGAAGACCAGCCAATCTCCGTCGCTTTGAGAGAAAGAGAACAGACGCTATTGCACCACCAGAGAATCAGGCAGCATAGATTCTCACTGATTTAGAGCAGAACCTGGAGAGGTTAACCAGAGATTTTCCAGAGACTACTATGGATGATATTTCTTTACGCCTCTAGAGGCATGTTGCTGGTGTTCTTGGCCAGTTTCGGTGATATATGCGTAGAGTGGAATGTGCGTTAGTGTATTATCATGATCATCACCATGGATAGTGGACAATCATCGCAGATCATTGTATTTTTACTTTTTGTATCACTACCTTTTGGATCATAAGGTGTTTTAAACCTATGGTCCTAGACGATGTAATATTTTTTGAAACACAAACTCTATCTATGATATGACTACTTTCAATGGCTATCTTGTTCAACACTTATCGAATGTTGTTTTAACTTACTGTTTTAATGTCGAAATGTCTATTTATAACATTATTAGCTAATGCATCAGCCAATGTATTTAAATTTCTCGGAATGTGTTGATATTCAATGTAATCAAAATGTCTTTCCAAGAAACGAACCTTTAAGAATAATCTCAGTAACACTGGATTTTTAATTGCATATACTCTGTTTAAATGTAATACAATGAGTTCATAATCTAACCTAATGATTAAATGCTGAATGCCAAATGAAATGGCATCAGATAATAACTCAATCACTGCGCTATATTCTGCAACATTATTCGTTGTTTGACTGAGGCTTACCCCATGGATAGAAACTAACTCATCGGTGGGTGAATAGATGACCCAAGCCACGGAAGAAATATTTCGTGTACTATGACAGGCACCATCAGCAAAACCAATGTAGGCTTGAAGGGACGTTGACATCTGCAATATCAAGAGTAATCAAGATAAGCAGGAATAGTAGTCAATGCAAACTTTTAACTAGACACACTCATCTAATCTAAAGAAGCTAATCTAGAAAAAATAACTAATATACATGTAATATCTTCACAAAAAATCAAGCATAATATCTCTTTAGATAAAGTCCATTTCTGGGTTTACCTAAATAGACCCCGTCATAATCAATCAATTCGTAAGCCCCTTTTGCAAGCACTTGCTTGACAATATAAGGACCATGCCACATAGGTTCAAATTTTCCAGCTCCTAGTTTATCGTTAGCTTGGTCATATACCAATACTAGGTCACCTTCTGAAAAAATACGAGGTGTAACACTTTTATCGTACTGAGCTTTAATGCATTTTTTATGAGCTTCGGATGCCAATGTAGCGATGCACCGAGTCTCATCTAATTGCGCCAGTTACAAAAAACGTTTTTCCTCCTCAGAGGTAGCTGGTAGTAACTCTATGGTTAATTGGAGTGATGGTATTTTGCATTCAATCGGTAACACAACTTCTAAACCATAGACCAATTGAAAAGGAGTGAAACCTATTGCGGATTTTGCTGAGGTTCGGTATGCCCAAAGTGCTGAGAAAAGCATAGTATGCCAATTCGATTTATGATATCTGATTATCCGTTTAATCATAGTGGTTAAAACTTTATTAATAGCTTCAACCTGACCGTTAGCCTGCGGGTAATATGGAGTAGAACTATCATGATGCAGGCCAAGCTGGTCAGAAATTTTTGTCATCATAATGTTTTGAAAATGGGGTACACTGAATTGAGCAATCACATGATTGAATACAAAAGTAGCTGCAGCTTTGCCATCTGCCGCAAATGTAGGCATCGCCTCGGCCCATTTGGTAAAATAATCTACTGCTAGAATAATATACCCATGCCCCCCATCTGAGTGAGGGTTACATGTAATGAAATCAATGCCCCATTTTGTAAAAGGATCGACAACAATTATGGGGTAAAGAGGAGTGAGTGGTGCACGCATCTTTTGATCAAAAATTTGACAATTGTGGCATTATCAGACTGCAAAAATATAATCTTTAAATAATGAAGGCCAAAAATAACCAGCGCGCAATATCTTTTGGGCTGTGGCATACCCAGACATATGACCGCCACATGCTTCAGAATGATATTCATTCAAAACTCGTTCAACCTCTTCATGAGTTAAACAGCGTCAAAATACAGAATTTGCAGCACGATGATAAAGAATGTCTCCAAAAATATTGTATTGCTGGGATTGGTAACCGATCTTTCGTCAATGTGAACATGAAAGTTTAGGCCGAAAAGTTTGGGTTTGGAGATAAATGATGATATCTCCATACCAAGGATCTAACTTACTGATAAGAAATAGAGATTCATCAGCGATTGGATGCTTTACCACAGTTTCTGTTTCAGTATTTGGGAAGTCACACATTAGTTCCGCGAACACTAGTGATTTCTTTGATTTGGATTTTTCAAATTCTAAATCAAACTCTTGAAGGATAACTATCCATTTGGAGTATTTTCCCCCGAGTAATTGTTTAGTCAAAATGTACATCATCGGGTTACAGTTAGAAATCACAGTTGTTTTTCGTAACAAAACGTAATGACGAAAATGTTAGACAACTTGAACTGTTGCCAAGGCCAATTTTTCCACATGTGAATATTTAATCTCTGTAGGCTTTAGATTTTGACTAAGATAGTAAATCACATGTTCATTTTGGAATTCATCTTCCTGAACTAAGACCATTCCAATAGTGGAATCAAAGGTTGCTAAGTATAAAAAGTAATCTTGGCTATAATCTGGTGGATGCAGTAACGGTGCATGGGTCAACACGTGTTTTAATGCATCAAAATATCGGTCAACAATCTCATCCCAAATGAAAGAAATAGTTTGTTTCAAAAGCCTGTTAAAAGCTTTGATTAACTCAGCATAGTTCTGGATGAATCTACGGAGAAAGTTTGCTTTCCCTTGCAAACTTTGGAGTTGGCAGAGTGAGGAAGGAGGAGGTAAAATGATAATGGCCTCAACCTTCAAAGGGTCGACATGGATGCCTTCTTTCAAAACGACAAATCCCAGTAATCTACCAGATTGTACACAGAAAACAGACTTGTGTGGATTCAAGAGAATCTTATAATACCTACATCTCATAAAAATTGCTCTTAAGTGAATAGGATGATCTTCCCTGTATAATGAATGAGCAGGTAAATCATCGAGATAAGGTTGCACAATTTTTTTAATGTCATGAAAAGAATAGGACATTGTCCTTTGAAAAGTTTCCCCAGTATTCTTTAATCCAAAAGGTAATTTACAGTAAGAAAACGTTCCCCAAGGACAAATGAATGTTGTTTTTGGTTGATCAACAGGGAGTATGTTTATTTGATTGTATCCGGAAAATCTATCCACAAATGAATACATTTCATTTCCAGCACAATCGTCAATAATGTGGTCAATATAAGGAGATGGATAATTACCTTTAGGACAAGCTTTGTTAATGTCCCTATAGTCAACACATACTTGTATTGTTCCTTGTTTTTTTGTAACAGGAACAATATTAGATACCCAATCCGTTAACGGGATCGGATAAATAAAACCTGCTCTTAGTAATTTCTCAACTTCGGCTTTAATGGCGGCAACTTTTTGTGGATGTATCGGATGTAATCACTGTCTAACAGGTTTAGCATCTAGGTAAGTCTTTATTTCATGAATGACAATGTTGGGATCAATTCCTGGCATTTCTTCATAAGACCAGGCAAATATGTCGCAGAATTCTTGAAATAGGCTTTATATGTAGAAATTTCATCTGGTGTACATGAAGCACCTATATGAATGTTTTCAATAATTCTGGGTTTTACTGAGATGTCAATAGGAATGGTAGAAGAAATATTCCCCAAATTTACTTCAGAATCCAGATTTGTGATCAATATTGGACTCTGAGGTTCTTTGACATAATGAGCTGTAAAAATAGAGGAAAAATTATTTTCAAATTTATCAAGCTCAGATAAAAATGATGACCTATGATGGAGATCATCAAATAGTAACTCATCTACAGACGAGAATCCACGAATGCTTTCATCAATATGAAACACTTGTTAAAGGATCAGGAATTGATGTTATAGTTGAGCTTGATGTTGAAAATGATTCTTCCCTGATCACATTCATTGGATCATTATAAGTTGATAAAGAATCGGAAAATGACTGTACTGCTTGATATGCTATCTTAAAAGGAGTCAAAGGCATCCCGCCATTGAATGAATCCAGTTCTGATTATGAAGGCACTATCCAAGGATCAACAAATGGAATAGTGCTTGATCTAATCATATTGATATTAGCAATATTATGCGGTATGTTAGGTGGAGGCATAGAAAAAGTCCCCATTAAAGCGAAATATTTGATTAAAACTACTCCTACATCCTCATAAGGGGTAGTCCTTTTTCCTACGCACGGAATACTATCAGTAGAAGCTGGGTCAGAAGAATAATATGAGAGTTGATTGACTTTCACAATCTTTCCTTGATGAGGAAACATAATTATCCGAAAGACGGATGACACGATAGCAGTCATAGCATAAGACCAACTTTGACCTAGAAGAAGGTTGTAATCCAAAGGGGCTTCAACTACTTCCACATCTAAATTAATGGTTTTCCCTTCAACTTCTATAGGTAGATCCTGTAAAATTCCGAAAGGATGGAATCCTCTTCCGTCAAAAGATTTGAGGATTGTTGGTGACTGGTTAAGAGTTGGAGAACCGAGTGATTTCCAATAGTTTAGCGACAAGATACACGTAGATGCTCCTTCATCAATAACAGTATGAAATAAATGTCTATTTTTGACTAGTATTGGGATCTGAAAAGCCATTTGATGAGGGAGACGAGGTGTAAAATTTTCTAAATCGAAGACCATGAGATTTGAATCCTAAATATCTACGGCTCCAATTGCTGATAAGATAAATTTCCTTTGTGCTGGACATGATTGCAGCACTTCCAAGGCCGACATTTCAGAAGGAGAAATTGATAAATCCTCCACAATGTTGTAATTCTGAGCAGCTCTCGCATGTGGATTGCAAGCTAATTTACGAAGTACACCTTTGGTAGGCAGTTTGATTACTGAATCGGGATTCGGTTTTTCGATATGCAATAGATCAGAAACCGATGGAGATGTAGCTGGTGCAGAACTATAATTTTCTACTTCTTTACCAGCAACAGGGTTTTTACTACCATAATCTTGCGATCGAGCCGCAACCATAAAAATATATGTTGATGTATTAGAAGAAAATCCAATCATTTTTCTATCTTGAACAGGAAAAGGATCCTTCAAAACAGCAGGGGTAGATGAAACGTTGACGAATTTAGATACCTCGTCCCTATGCAGACATTCCTTGTTGAAATCATCCTTGTCATAGATAAGACAAGGATAAAGAGGTTTCCGTTTATCATCTGTTGATTCATTTTTATTAGTTTTTTCCTTGGGAGATGAAGTCTGTTTATTCTTTTTATTCCCTTTCTTCTTTTCGCCAGCTTTTGATTTTGCAGTAGATGAATATACAATGTGACTATCGGCAGAAGTTTCCAAGGAAGATTCTCCTTTTGGTGATTCAGGTAAAGTTATTATGGGAGAAGTAACCTTTGAAGATTTCTTCTTACTCTTAGTTCTACTAACTGAAATGATTACACCATCAGCGGCATGAGACCCTAAAGGAGTTGTTGTTATCTGACCAAGATGGGGTAAAGCAGGAATTTTCTCGTACAAAGTTCTAGACTGGGTATATACCAAGTCAAGATACTAGGCTTGAGAAATAACTTGTTCTTCTGTGACAACTCCTACATTGGCTCCATATTCAGTGATCTTTGGTAGAAATGATTTGACAAACCATTTTGCCAATATTTGATCCGAGATAAAAAATTTTACTAAACGTCTTCTACGTCTCCATTCATGAATATGATCTAATATGTATGTAGATGTAGATTGTTTTAATGAAGTTAATAATTCTGTTCGATTGTTGTATCTGATTATAAATTGAAAATGAGTTAAGAAAGAATTTGCTAGAGCGTTGAAATTGGTAAATGAGCCTCGTGGTAATTCAATGTACCATTTGGCAGCTAAGCCTATTAATGTTCTCTAAAAAAATCTAAGTCGAATGGAATTGTCGATTAATGAGTTGGATGCACACCAAAGGTGGTAATTCATGACATGGTTAGAAGGATACTCTCCTGATTTTCCTTCAAACTTTGGGATATCACTGGGCAACTTATGCGGCATAGGTGGCCAATACGGATGATAATAGACAGGATCATTCGTAAGGCAAGATAAATCTAGTAAATCTAAAGTTTCTATTAATGGAAATCGACGGGTAGGGTCTTGTTGATAACCTTGTGAGACTAAACCAGTCCCACGAGGAGGATATCCAGGATAACCTAGAATAGGTTGTGCATTTGGAATCAGAGTGCCCTCTAGATAACCAGGAATAACTGGACCATACTAAGGTTGAACAGGTGTCTGATATGTATACCCAGGGTACGGTTGTTTCGGGTAGACTGGAGTTTGAACAGGTCCATATTGATACGGCCCTTGATACAGTTGATAAGTAAACTGAGGTTGAATTGTTATAACTGTACTGTGCCAGGTTGTCCTGTCAGCATCTGAACAGTAGTCTGAATTGTAGGTCCAGACTATGGACTAGAAACTTGAGGAATTTTTACTGATGTTTGAGGGGCGGATGTGATAGGAGCTGTGGACACCCCAAGAATAGGTATGGTTTGTTGAACAGAAGTCTGGGCAGCAGTTTGGGGAAGATTTAAAGGTGTACTCGGACCAGGTTGTTGAATAGGACAAGATGAAGATGTTTAAATGACAGGCTGGACAGGTTGTTGGGGTTTATTATAACCAACTTGTTCTCCATCTTGGTAATAAGGTACTTTCATATTTGGTTGTAAATTCTGTTGTAATTGAGATGGATCCCACACCATTCCAGGATATGAAGGTCCTAATGAAGGTTGTACATAAGACGAACCTTAACTTGGTTGAACATATGGTTGATAATTGACTGGATAATTTCCACCTCCTTGTAACATTTGTTTTTCTGGGTAGAACTGTTGCCCTAAAGGAGGCTGCAATCCTTGAACTGGGTACTGCCCTTGAGGTTGATATTGCCTTGAGGCACGTACTGACCTTGAGGCTGATACTGTCCCTGAGGCTGATACTGACCCTGAGGTTCACCTTGGGGTATGTACTGTCCCTGAGGTTGATACAAACCCTGAGGTATGTACTATCCTTGAGGTTTCCCCCAGGCTGTATTTGACTATTTTGAGATTTCCCCCCAGGCGATACATCACTACCTTGAGAATCGGGGTTTGGGATATTTCCAGACATCATATAAACTTTCTCATTGTTCATTGTTGATTCACTTGGGCCAAATGATGACATTGGTTTGTTAGGAAGAGGAGATGCTCTTGAGAATGTACCAAAGAACGACTGATATCCTACAGGAACAGACAAACCACCATACAAAAATGTTTCTGGCGATTGAGTAAACATAGATGACTCACTATACATGTTTATCTGAGGTCTATAACCTATTGGTGTATGAAAAAAGGGAATTCGGGGTGGCGAGTACTAAAGACCAACGTTTTTTAGAAAATCTGTCAATGAAGAATACCAAGCGTCTTATCTAAAAGGACCGTAGAAAATTGATTCACGTTCTCTAAGTTCTAAAGTTTCCTGAGTTGATGAAAGAATAACTTCCTCCTCTATATCAGTGATTTCTTCAATACTAATGAGACTAGGTGGAAGATCTTCTGTAATCCGATTTCTTACTCTATGTGAATCAATATTATTGGAAGTTGGAGTAGTGAATTCTAAAGTAGGTTTTGATGTAGCAGGCTCAATTTCTAGTTCAGAAATTTCAGGTTCTTCAGGTGATAATTAACTTGTTGTAGAAGCAACTTCAGTTAATTCGGAAATTGAAACTGTTTGTGGAGTATGTTCCGCTATTTGCGGTTGATTTACTTCAGAATCAGGATGAATAATTATAGATGATTCTCCCTGTTCCGTTAATCCAGTTCAACCGATAACATTTGGTATCAGAGATTTAAGTCCATCTAGTTGGCTTGGTGTGTATTTAGGGGGCTTCCCCTGAGTTCTATGTGATCGTCTTGGTAATTCGGCCATGATTAAAACTTTTAACACACGAAAACAATGAAAAATTCAAAAAAACCCTAAATCCTCTTAATCAAAATGAATCACACGCCTATACAAATCTAAGAGATCAATCCACACAAAACCAGTAGATTCCCGCACTAAAAACACTAGTTGGTGATGAAATCCAACATCGTAGAATTTTAATGCAAAAATGGCGGTTGGAACAGTTACCCTGACAACGTGCTTAATGAAATAGACCAGTGCAAGTTTCTCCACTTAAACCATCTCGAGTGAAGATAACCCTCAGGAGAGTCCAAGTGAGTCTAGCCGACGTCTTTTCCAGGTACAGTGGGATCTCCCCTCCACCGTCACCTTGGGAAAGAATCCTAAAGTTTATGGCCACTAAGGTCACCAACGGGAACACATATACCTGGGGAAACAGTCTACAATACAATATACACACAAGGGTAGAGTAACAAGCTCAATCCCCTTGAAGGCTCCTTGACATAATCCAAGGTTTACCGACAAGTGACCCCAGGCTCCTCGACAATGGTCAATCTGAGGTTTACCGTTTTTAATACGTGCACACCTTCTATCATTCCCAATGAGATAGGTATGATTACCTCACAGGTTTGGATATGATCTCATGCTTGAATCCTTTAGGAGGAGCTTCCCATAGCATACATGCTACAATTGGATTTTCCTAACGCAAGATCGACTACTTGTTTGTTTGCCTTGGAGAGTTAACTAAAAACTATACCAAGAAACTAGCCTAAGCTATGTTGGTGAAAAGAGCCCTATAAAATATAAAATTTCTAGATTGATTTTAATTAAGAATTATTTTTAATTGGCAGTTTATTAGGACAATAGGTACATAAATGAAACTTGATGATGTTTTAATGACCCGACTCAAAATTTGCTACAATGCATCTATATGATAAACAACTCATTTCTTTTCAATGAAGTCTATCTAGAGGAAAGAGTTGATAGATTTTCAGAAACTTTCAAAATATCAATTCTTTCTTTCCTATATGAGAAACTTTGAAAAGAAGACAATTCAAGGATTCCAATTCCAAAAAATATCTTTTGCTCAAAATGAAATTCCTTGTATCATTTAGATCAGAAACAAAACAAAATTCTTCCAAGAGAAAAACTAAAAAAATACTAAAATAATGAAATTTAAAACTAAAAGAAATGTCTAATCTTGAATTTTATCTAAAAGTTGGAGGATGTTTAAGCCTGGTTTGTAATCTAACCAAGAATTTTATGCTTATTTCAGCAAGAAATCAAAGCATCCAAAAGTAGTTTTAAAATGAAATTCTGTCCTTATCAATCTAAAGGTTTTATAAGTTTGCAAATGAAAATAGAATCAAATTTTCATAAGAATAACAATTGCATCAAGTTCAATGTCTCAATAGAAAAGTAATGAAATACCAAGTAGCTGAGGTATACAAAAGTTTCTGATTCAGAGCAATGGGAGGACTAGGGAAATTGTTTATTCATAGTATGCAAACCAACTGAATAGATCATTTAATCACAGAAATTGCTGAAACAAATTTTTCACATTAGTCTTTGACAGTCAAGAAAAATTGGGTAAAGAACAAAAATCAAGTAATGGGATGCTAGAAAACAGAATTTCTACTTTTTCTAAAATTTTCCAGAGATCCGCAGTTTTTAATAAAACAACCTGCGGTATCGCACTTTATTATACAAAAGATTGCGGAGTCTACCACTCTGTTTTAAAAGAAAAAGTGCCAAAGGTAGAAAAGTAGAGGAAAAATAAAAATACAGATTTACAGTCAGGGATACTATTGAGTTTTCTATCCAATCAAGTTTTGAACTAATCTTAGCCAAAGAAATTTCAAAAATAAAACCAAAAATGGAAGAAAACTAAGTTCAGAATTCCCCCAGTGGAGTCGCCATTTTATTGCACAGATGAATCCCTCTTGGGGACAAGAGCGATTTCCCTAGTATCTTAAGGATATCTAGAAACAAACAGACCAATGTAGACCATTTTCTCTAGACTATTTTTCTTAAGAATTTCTCATTAACTACGGATAGATACTCCTACCTGAAGTCCAATGCTTATTTGGTCTTCAATACAGTCACTCCAGAAGTTATCGATCCAGCATATAAGGTCTACAATAAAAAATAGGAAAACAAGGTCAAAATCATCTACAAAATATGATAATTCGAAAGCAATAATATATCTTAGTGATCAAGGAGTCTAAGAATTAAACCATTCAAAAGATAGATGAACAACTCAATGAGAAAATAGAATCCATTTGTATTAACTTTGAATAAAAGAAGAAACCTTACAACCTTAATGCCTTGATGTTTATACAGGTTCTTTCGGGGTTCCGAGCAGTCATTTTCCTTCGTTTGACAAGACTCCAACTCTCTAGATCAGCATAAGACTATGGCCATGAGTATGTAATCTCTCTCATGCCAACGATGGAAAATGTGGAGAGTATAATTCTTTCTTTAATTCTCTTCTATAAGCTAAGAAGTAAGTATCAACTACTAAGTATCAAAAAGTACCCTTGAGACTGAAACTTGGTCTCAATTTATAGCTAAAGAGAGGTAGTTTAAGCTCCAAAAAGGAAGGGATAAAGCCCTCTCATTATGGGATTTTAGCTCCAAAAACCAAGGGATAACTCCATTTATGAAGGGATGAAGGTTCATGAATGGAAGGGATGAAGCTCGACCAAATAACGCTTCTAGAAGGCCCCAGCTAGGAGAATATTTGACCAGCTGGGCTTCTAGAACTTACTTTTCTCTTTATTTTACCTTTTACGAGGTGTCCATAGTTTTTATGAGCTTTACGTGCGGGATGTGCCACATTTTTTATAGCAATTAGCTGCAGTACTGCAGGGAATGACTAGGAAAAGTGTGAGAGTAGGCTTTTTAGGATTTTTAAGAGCTTCTTCCAATTCCAAGACTTGATTTGGGGAACTTTATGTTTTTAGACTTATGAGGGAGAAATAAATAGGTAATGATGAACCCATATAGACAACTCAATGTCATGGTGACAAATTTTAGTGTAACAGATTGCCCCCTAAAGTGCGAAGTCTGAAGAGCTTTGAGAATTCTGAAGAGTGAAGTGCTTTATCATTCTGAGGATCGGGCTGCAAGCACACTGGTTGAAACCCTAAAAAAACATTCAATACAAGCATATATATATATATATATATATATATATATCATCGCTGAGGTAGGCATTCCCATACTCAGATCAAAACTAACTACATGTTCTGATACAGAAATGATTTTAGAATTGCATGAAGAGTAGACACAGCATGGACGCAACCATCTGTTAGAAGCAGTCTATTGTATAATGAATAGTAAAATTCCTCGTAGCTTGGATGGTGGAAACTAGATCTAGGGTCTTGATTCCTGCTTTTCGAACTAGTACGATTCTATCCATGCAATTGATTGTGCCGAAGTCGAACATGGTAGAAACCACTTGATTACCAGTCAATGTTGTGAATTGTTAACAAGTGTGAGAGAAACCACCAATAATGACAATGGTTCTCAAAGTACTCAGTACAATTTATGAAATGTTAATTTGTGATCTGAAGTTGAACATTTCAAATAATCATTCAATCGAAGGTCAATGATGCAACCTGTCGTCGAAGGCGAGAAGCCTGCCATTAGGGCATGCATATTCCAAGGTACTGTTAGGATTCTAGATCAACTTTCTAGATGATGAGTTATCGTCGATAGAAAGTGATCTGTCATAGGAAAGCCTACGACACGAAACCATTAGGTCAAGTTTTGAAGAAATTTTTAGCAAGGACTGACTTAGGGATGGTCAACACGAATGGATACAAATGTTTGCAATGAATGGTTTATTAAACTAATCTCTTGAACACATAACGACACTACAGATGGTAACGATTGACCTAAAGCTAATACCTAGAAACTGGTTGAAGAATTTCAATGTGGTTTGATTAACTGTTTGGTCAAAGGATTTTCCCAACACAAAAATGAATGTGAAAAAAGTGTGTTGTTCAAGAGTGGTATACAACTTTTTGAAACAAAGTGTGACAATTGGATTCATTTTATCTCTTTTCCCCCACCATTTCTGGCAAGTACCTCTTTATTTTTGACAAGCTTGAGGAGGATAACATTTGCTTGTTATATAACCTCATCCTTCGGATGAGTCCAACTTAGTATTAAAATCGAACCCTAAGAAGGAGTGGTTCGTTCCTGTTTATAATTTACAGGTCCTTTACTGTTAAGTTTTAACGAGTCCAGTATAGGTGAAACTCGGTGTTTTTCAATTTTAGGGAGTCAGAAGAAAAACTTAAGAAAACTTTGTGGGTGGAATTTTTCATAAATTTTGTCTCTCAAGCCCGAAAAAGAATAAAATAATGCAGGAGAGAACTCTATTGACCATGGTTAGTCAACGTATACCTTTTTTGTAAATAGTCCATTTCAGTCCGGAAAAGGGGTAAACTTATAATGAAGGGACAACTGTTCATTTCCTTTAACGAGTTTGCATAGTCAAGTACTCGGCAATCTTTTCTTGTTTAAAGAGTCTGAAAAGGGCTTAAAAGAGGACTCCATGGTTTCGCTTTTTCTGTAAGTTTTAACGAGTTCGAAAAAATGATAAAAACATACTCATATAATGTTGATTTTTCTGTAAATTTTAATGAGTTCGAAAAAGTGGCAAAAAGCATACTCATATTCCAAAATGATTATTTTACCCAAAAATCCTGTATTCTGCACAAAAACCAAAAAATTAAACATACCTGTTTTAGATAAGTAAAAATTATTTGAAAAACAACCTTTCAAAGTAGAAAATAAATAAAATATTATTTTATTTATTCAAAAAATCTTTATAAAAAGTAGTTTAACCAATTCATTTTTACCATTTGCATCTAGAGTGAAAGTTGAGAGCTTTTGGTAGAAAAATTGCTAAAGGAGATATCAGAAGAACCGACCATCCGAATCCAAAACCGTTGACTCCAGGTAATCCAAAATTCATTTCTCTTCATTTTTTTCCATTTACATTCTCTTTTTAGGCTTTAGAATCATTTTTTAGGAGAAAAATAGGTTCAAAAAATCGCTCTCGGGTCCTGCAGGTAAGACACACAGTACCTACGGACCCCGATAATTTTCCAAAGGAAAATTATCATGGTTCCACACTTTTCGTGTATAACACATGCGGTAGCTCGCACTATCTTCATGCCAAAAGTGCGGAGGCGCCGTGAAAAAATATAAAAATATGTTTTCTCTCAAATTAAGCCAAATGTTTCCATTCTAATTGGATCTAATCTTTCAAAATCTCTATTATAGAGTATCCACAATGCTTGAATGGAGAGAACGTGAACATGAGGCAGTAGATGAGGCAACTATGGGAAGTTTACCCACAATGCGTGTTTTGAAAAATTGTGGATTATACAAATATTGGGCAATGTAGGGCATGAGGGCTCAAGTAAAGCTTTTGACATGGTTGGTGAATAGGTGGGATGTTGAAGAACAATGTTTGATTATTGGTGATCACCGGCTCGAAATTGAGCTGGAGGATATATACTTCCTTACATGTTTGTCCAAAATAGGAGAACCTATTTCCTTGTTTGGGGCTAGGCAAGGTGGCCAGTGTATAGCTAGCTACCAACAAGAATTTTTTAATGAAGAGGTTGATCCAAAAGACAACCTTATTGATATAAAAACCATTATCCATCTTAAACTCAAAGTGGTTGCGTTCACAGTGGCTAGATTGTGTGGGAGTGCAGCTCCACACATGGCTACTAAAGCCTAGATGCAGATAGTGGTTGAATGTTTCAGAGGCACCGTCTTCAACTGGTGTGAAGGAGTATTGGCTAATGTAAAAGGCCAATTGACCAGAGCTAAGAATGAAAAGTTGAAAAACTTTGGATATGGAGCTATTGCAGTTTATTTTTCTCCGGAGAGGATTCCTTCTCTTGCCCCTCATCTTATCTCGGTTAATGCTGGTAGAGTCAGAGAGCCTTGGATGGCTCGCTAGGTACAAGTCATGGCCTGTCATAGAGAGGGTTTTGAGATAGTTTGATTTACACCTGCATACTTTCATTGGCTACAGAACCAAATCTTCGCCATTGAAGATTTTTTGTATGTTGGGATAGATTTCCGTGGCGATCCTGATATGCCTCTTCCTCCAGGAAGAAAATGGGATGAGTTAGGTAATTCAATCACTTTGATGTGTTTTTAACTCTAATTTTTATTTTTTTTTCAATCTTCTTAGTACTGATGACAAAAATCTAATTGCATATGTTGGTCCACGAAGACCAGCCAATCTCCGCCGCTTCGAGAGGAAGCGAATAGACGTTATTGCACTGCCAGAGAATCAGGTAGTAGAGATTCTCACTGATTTAGAGCAGAACCTGGAGAGGTTAACCAGAGATATTCCAGAGACTACTATGGATGATATTCCTTTATGCCTCTAGAGGCATGTTGCTGGTGTTCCTGGCCAGTTTTGGAGATATCCGCGTAGAGTGGCATGTGCGATAGTGTATTATCATGATCATCACCATGGATAGTGGATGATCATCGTATATCATTGTATTTTTATTTTTTGTATCACTACCTTTTGGATCATAAGGTATTTTAAACCTATGGTCCTAGACGATGTAATATTTTTTGAAACACAAACTCTATCTATGATATGACTACTTTCGATGGCTATCTTGTTCAACACTTATCGAATGTTGTTTTAATGTCGAAATGTCTATTTATAACACTATTAGCTAATGCATCAGCCAATGTATTTAAATTTTAAGTATGAAGGGTTTTCACAGTGCATTATATTAGATATTATTTTTGGGATTCAGCTACGTTAAGAAAATCATTCATATATGACTATTTCCATGAGAGGTAGTCGTAACTGACTAATTTCTCATGATTTTTGAATCGTCCACTTAGCACTCATTGCATTGGGTGATGCTCATAGGGGTGAAGAAGTGGGATTGAAACTAGTGAAATCAATCACATAGCATCAACCATCACTTCCGGGGCTTGCACCCGGTAACTAGGACTTCGCGGGAGGTCACCCATCCCAGAACTCCTCTGGCTCAAGCGCGCTTAATTGTGGAGTTTTCCCCACAATCAAGCCCACTTAGCTTGCTACCCCATTTGCAAAACCTTAGCAAGTATTGTGCCTCATGAACCATTATGAGGCACAATACTTGCTAAGGTTTTGCAAATGGGGTAGCAAGCTAAGCGGGCTTGATTGTGGGGAAAACTCCACAATTAAGCGTGCTTGAGCCAGAGGAGTTCTGGGATGGGTGACCTTCCGGGAAGTCCTGGTTACCGGGTGCAAGCCCCAGAAGTGATGGTTGACGCTATGTGATTGATTTCACTAGTTTCAATCCCACTTCTTCACCCCTGTGAGCATCACCCGATGCAATGAGTGCTAAGTGGATGATTCAAAAATCATGAGAAATTAGTCAGTTATGACTACCTCTCATGGAAATGGTCATAGATGAATGATTTTCTTAACGCAGTTGAATCCCAAAAATAATATCTAGTATTTAAATTTTTCGGAATGTGTTGATATTCAATGTAATCAAACTGTCTTTCCAAGAGACGAACCTTCAAGAATAATCTTAGTAACACTGGATTTTTAATTGCATCTACTCTGTTTAAATGTAATACAATGAGTTTAGAATCTAACCTAACGATCAAACGCCGAATGCCAAATGAAATGGCATCAGATAATAACTCAATCACTGTGCTATATTCTACAACATTATTCATTGTTTGACCGAGGCTTACCCCATGCATAGAAACTAAATCATTAGTGGGTGAATAGATGACCCAGGCCGCGAAAGAAATATCCTATGTACTACGATAGGCACCACCAGAAAAACCAATGTAGGCTTGAAGGGACGTCGACATCTGCAATATCAAGAGTAATCAAGATAAGCAGGAATAGTAGTCAATGCAAAATTTTAACTAGACACACTCATCTAATCTAAAGCAGTTAATCTAGAAAAAATAACTAATCTACATGTAAGATCTTCACAAAAAATCAAACATAATATCTCTTTAGATAAATTCCATTTCTGGGTTTACCTAAAGAGACCCCGTCATAATCAATCAATTCGTAAGTCCCTTTTGCAAGCACTCACTTGAAAATATAAGGACCATGCCACATAGGTTCAAATTTTCCATATCCTAGCTTATCGTTAGCTTGGTCATATACCAATACTAGGTCATTGAAAAAATACGTGTAACACTTTTATCGTACTGAGCTTTAACACATTTTTTATGAGCTTCGGCTGCCAATGCAGCGGTCCGCCGAGTCTCATCTAATTGTGCCAGGTACAAAAAACGTTTTTCCTCCTCAGAGGTAGCTGGTAGTAACTCTATGGTTAATTGGAGTGATGGTATTTCACATTCAATCGGTAACACAGCTTCTAAACCGTAGAGCAATTGAAAAGGAGTGAAACCTGTTGCGGTTTTTGCTGAGGTTCGGTATGCCCAAAGTGCCGAGAAAATCACAGTATGCAAATTTGATTTATGAATTCTGATTATCCATTTAATCATAGTGGTTAAAACTTTATTAACAGCTGCAACCTGACCATTAGCCTACGGGTAATATGGAGTAGAACTATCATGGCGCAGGCCAAGCTGGTCAGAAAGTTTGGTCATCATAATGTTTCGAAAATGGCTCCCATGATTAGTAACAATAGCTTGGGGTACACCGAATCGAGCAATCACATGATTGAATAAAAAAGTAGTTGCATTTTTTCCATCTGCCGCAAATGTAGGCATTACCTCGGCCAATTTGGTAAAATAATCTACTGCTAGAATAATATACCCATGCCCCCCAGCCGAGTGAGGGTTACATGTAATGAAATCAATGCCCCATTTTGTAAAAGGACCGACAAAAATTATGGGGTGAATAGGAGCGGGTGGTTCAAGCATCTTCCGGTAAAAAAATTGACAATTGTGGCATTTTCGGACTACAAGAATACAATCTTTAAATAACGAAGGCCAAAAATGACCAACGCGCAATATCTTTTGGGTTGTGGCATACCCAGACATATGACCGCTACATGCTTCAGAATGACAGTCATTCAAAACTCGTTCAGCCTCTTCATGAGTTAACAACGTCGAAATACAGAATCTACACCACGACGATAAAGCGTGTCTCCAACAATATTGTATTGCTGGGATTAGTAACAAATCTTTCGTCGATGTGAACGTGAAAATTTAGGACGAAAATTTTGGGTTTGGAGATAAATGATAATATCTTCATACTAAGGATCTAACGTACTGATAAGAAACAAAGATTCATTAGCGATTGGATGCCCTACCACAATTTCTGTTTCAGTATTTGGGAAGTCACACATTAGTTTCGCGAACACTAGTGATTTCTTTGATTTTCATTTTTCAAATTCTAAATCAAACTCTTGAAAGATAACTATCTATTTGGAGTATTTGCCCCCGAGTAATTGTTTAGTAAAAATGTACATCATCGAGTTACAATTAGAAATCACAGTTGTTTTTCATAACAAAATGTAATGACGAAAACGTTGGATAGCTTGAACCATTTCCAAGGCCAATTTTTCCACATGTGAATATTTAATCTCTGTAGGATTTAGATTCTGACTGAGATAGTAAATCACATGTTCATTGTGGGATTCATCTTCCTAAACTAAGACCATTCCAATAGTGGAATTAGAGGCTGCTAAGTATAAAAAGTAATCCTGGCTATAATTTGGTGGATGCAGTAACAATGCATGGGTCAACACGTGTTTTAAAGCATCAAAAGATCGGTCAGCGATCTCATCCCAAATGAAAGGAATTTTTTGTTTCAAAAGCCTGTTAAAACCTTTGGTTAACTTAGCATAGTTCTGGATGAATCTACGCAGAAAGTTTTCTTTCCCAGGCAAACTTTGGAGTTGGCAGAGTGAGGAAGGAGGAGCTAAATTGACAATGGCATCAACCTTCAAAGGGTCGATACGGATGCCTTCTTTCGAAATGAAAAATCCCAGTAACATACAAGATTGTACACAGAAAACATACTTGTGTGGATTCAAGTGAATCTTATAATACCTACATCTCATAAAAACCACTCATAAGTGAATAGGATGATCTTCCCTGTATAATGAATGAGCAGGTAAATCATCGAGATAAGGTTGCACAATGTGTTTAATGTCATGAAAAGCATAGGACATTGCCCTTTGAAAATTTTCCCCATAATTCTTTAATCCAAAAGGTAATTTACAGTAAGAAAACGTTCCCCAAGGACAAATGAACATGGTTTTTGGTTGAGCAACAAGGAGTATGTTTATTTGATTGTATTCAGAAAATCCATCCATGAATGAATACATTTCATTTTCAGCACAATCGTAAATAATTTGGTCAATATAAGGAGTTGGATAATTATCTTTAGGACAAGCTTTGTTAATGTCCCTATAGTCAACACATACTTGTATTGTTCCTTGTTTTTTTGTAACAAGAACAATATTAGACACCCAATCCGTTAACGAGATCGGATAAATAAAACCTACTCTTAGTAATTTCCCAACTTCTGCTTTAATGGTGGCATCTTTTCGTGGATGTATCGGACGTAATCACTATCTGACAGGTTTAGCATCCAGGTAAGTCTTTATTTCATGAATGACAATTTTGGAATCGATTCCTGGCATTTCTTCATAAGACTAGGCAAATATGTCGCGGAATTCGTGAAATAGGGCTTTATATGTAGAAATTTCATCTGGTGTACATGAAGTAAAAATATGAATGTTTTCAATAATTTTGGGTTTTACTGAGATGTAAATTGGAATGGTAGAAGAAATATTCCCCAAATTTACTTCAGAATCCAGATTTGTGATCGATATTAGACTTTGAGATTCCTTGACATAATCAATTGTAAAAATAGAGGAAAAATTATTTTCAAATTTATCAAGCTCAGATAAAAATGATGACCTATGATGGAGATCATCAAATGGTAACTCATCTACAGAAAAGAATTCATGAATGTTTTCATCAGTATGAAACACTTGTTGAAAAGGATCAGGAATTGATGTTGTATTCGAGCTTGATGTTGAAGATGATTCTTCGCTGATCACATTCATTGGATCATTATCAGTTGATAAAGAACCAGAAAATGACTGTACTGCTTGATATGCTATCTCAAAAGGAGTCAAAGGAATCCCACCATTGAATGAATCCAGTTCTGATTATGAAGGAACTATCCAATGATCAGCAAATGGAATAGTGCTTGATGTAATCATATTGATATTATAAATATTATGCGGTACGTTAGGTGGAGGCATAGAAAAAGTCCCCATTAAAGCGGAATCTTTGATTAAACCTACTCCTACATGCTCATAAGTGATAGTTGTTTTTCCTACGTGATGAATACTATCAGTAGAAGTTGGGTCAGACAAATAATATGAGAGCTGATCGACTTTCACAATCTTTCCTTGATGAGGAAACATAATTATCCGAAATATGGATGAAACAATAGCAGTCATAACACAAGAACAAATTCGACCCAGAAGAAGGTTGTAATCCAGAGGGGCATCAACTACTTCCAAATCTAACTTAATGGTTTTCCATTCAACTTCTATAGGTAGATCCTGTAAAATTCCGAAAGGATGGAATACTCTTTCGTCAAAAGCTTTGAGGATTGTTGGTGACTAGTTAAGAGTTAGAGAACTGAGTGATTTCCAACAGTTTAACAACATGATACACATAGATGCTCCTTTATCAATAACGGTATGAAAGCAAGGTCTTTTTTTGACTAGTAATGGGATCTGAAAAGTCATTTGATGAGGGAGAAGAGGTGTAAAATTTTCTAAATCGAAGACCATGAGATTTGAATCCTGAAGATCTACGGCTCCAATTACTGATAAGAGTAATTTACTTTGTGTTGGACATGATTGTAGCACTTCCAAGGCTGACATTGCGGAAGGAGAAATTGCTAAATCCTTCATAATGTTGTAATTCTGAGTAGCTCTCGCATGTGGATTGAAAGCTGATTTATGAAGTACACCTTTGGCAGGTGGTTTGATTACTAAATCAGGATTTGGTTTTTTGATATGCAATGGATCAAAAACCGATGGAGATGTAGCTGGTGCAGAACTAGAATTTTCTACTTCTTTACCAGTAACAGGGTTTTTACTACAATAATCTTGCAATCGAGTCGCAACCATCAAAATATATGTTGATGTATTTGAAGAATATCCAATCATTTTGCTATCTTGAATAGGAAAAGGATCCTTCAAAATAGTAGGGGTGGATGAATCTTTAACGAATTTAGATACCTTGGCCCTATGCAGACATTCCTTGGTGAAATGATTCTCGTCACAGATAAGAAAAGGATAACGAGGTTTCCGTTTATCATCTGTTGATTCCTTTTTTATTAGTTTTTTCCCTGGGAGATGAAGTTTGTTTATTCTTTTTCTTCCCTTTCTTCTTGTCGCCAGATTTCGATTTTGCAGTAGATGAATCTACAATGTGAATATCGGCAGAATTTTCCGAGGAAGATTCTCTTTTTGGTGAATCAGGTAAAGTTATTATGGGAGAAGTAACCTTTGAAGATTTCTTCTTATTCTTAGTTGTACTAACTGAACCGATTACACCATCAGTGGCATGAGACCCTGAAGGAGTTGCTATTATCTAACCAGGACGGGGTAAAGCGGGAATTTTCTCGTACAAAGTTCCAAACTGGGTATATACCAAGTCAAGATACTGGGCTTGAGCAATAACTTGTTCTTCTGTGACAACTCCTGCTTTGGCTAAATCTTCAATGATCTTTGGTAGCAATGATTTGACAAACCATTTTACCAATATTTGATCCAGGATAAAAACTTTTACTAAACATATTCTACGTCTCCATTCATGAATATGATCTAATATGTATGTAGACGTAGATAGTTTTAGTGAAGTTAATAATTCCGTGCCATTGTCGTATCTAACCGGCAACTGAAAATGAGTTAAGAAAGCATTTGCTAGAGCATTGAAATTGGTAAGTGAGCCACGTGGTAATTCAATGTACCATTTGGCAGCTAAGCCAATTAGTGTTCTTTGAAAAAGTCTAAGTCGAATGGAATTGTCGATTAATGAGTTGGATGCACACCAAAGGTGGTAAGTCATGACATGGTTAGAAGGATCCTCTCCTGATTTTCCTTCAAACTTTTGGATATCACTGGGAAACTTATGCGGCATAGGCGGCCAATACGGATGATAATAGATAGGATCATTCATAAGGTGAGATAAATTCAGTAAATCTAAAGTTGCTATGAATAGAAATCGACGGGTAGTGTCTTGTTGATAACGTTGTGAGACTAAACCAGACCCAGGAGGAGGATATCTAGGCAAACCTAGAATAGGTTGTGCATTTGGAATCGGAGTGCCCCCTGGCTAACCAGGAATAACTGGACCATACTAGGGTTGAACAGGTGTCTGATTGTATACCCAGTGTACGATTGTTGCGGGTAGACTGGAGTTTGAATAGGTCCATATTGATACGACCCTTGAGACAGTTGATAAGTAAACTGAGGTTGACTTGTTATAACTGTACTGTGCCAAGTTGTCCTGTCGGCATCTGAACAGTAGTATGAATTGCAGGTCCAGACTGTGGAATAGAAACTTGAGGAATTTGTATTGATGTTTGAGGGGCGGATGTGATAGGAGTTGTAGACACCCCAGGAATAGGTATGGTTTGTTGAACAGAAGTCTAAGCAGCAGTTTGGGGCAGAGTTACAGGTGTACTCGGACCAGGTTGTTGAACAGGACCAGATGCAGATGTTTGAATGACAGGTTGGACAGGTTGTTGGAGTTTATTATAACCAACTCGTTGTCCAGCTTGGTAATAAGGTACTTGCATATTTGGTTGTAAATTCTGTTGTACTTGAGATGGATCCCACACCATTCTGGGATATGAAGGTCCCAATGAAGGTTGTACATAAGAAAAACCTTAACTTGGTTGAACATATGGTTGATAATTGACTGGATAATTTCCACCTCCTTGTAACATTTTTTGTTTTGGATAGAACTGTTGTCCTAAAGGAGGTTGCAATCCTTGAACTCGGTACTTCCCTTGAAGTTGATATTGACCTTGCACTACTACATTTGGCGCAAATTCCGACACTTGGTTCCGACGCTTTTGACCAAATGTCGGAAATTTCCCCAATTTTTTTCCATCCCGCTCGAAATCGTCGCTATACCGACGTCTATAGAAAGGTGTCGCAATACCGACACTTAGAAAAGTGTCGCCATTGCAACGTTTGGAGGAAGACGTCGCATTGGCGACACTATGGCCCAACGCGTCGCTATTGCGACGACTACAAGTGCGACACAATGTCTAAGTGTCGTAATTGCGACGTTTGGAGGCCTTCGTTGCAATAGCGACTCCTTTTCCGCCGTCGGTATAACGACACTTATATGCGTGCTAAAATACAAAAATGAAACTTATTTGCACGCTACATAAAAATGATTTTATTGTTTCGTATCCGTCGCAATAGCTATATTAACGTCTGATATCACGCGCGCATCCGCCCTCGGCTCTTGCAGAACATCATTCTCCCTCAGCTCTTGCAGAACAGAATTTTCCCTCAGCATTCGCCCTCAGCTCTTGCATAACAGAATTTGCCCTGAGCATTCGCCCTCAGCGTTCGCCCTCAGCTCTTGCAGAACAGAATTTACCCTCAGCATTCGCCCTCAGCGTTCGCCCTCAGCTCTTGCAGAACAGCATTCACCCTCAGCTCTTGCAAAATGGTAAGTTCTTACTGCAGGCCCTTCCTCCTATAGTAGGGTTGACTCTATTTGGGTTTTTTTGGTCAATTCCATTGGATTGTGTTAGGCCGTAGGGTTCTCTCTAGATGTCAAGAATCAAGATTCAATACCCTCTATTATCTTCATCACCCAATACAAGATTTAAATTTTTCCCAAAGAAACGCTTATTAATTTGGCAGCCATTATTTCTCCTTGCTTTAAAAACCCTACATTTAAATGAAAACAAGCATTGCATTTCAACTACAAAATCTATTAGTGTTCAAATGTACATGTGTGCTACATTAACATCTGATATCACGCGCGCATTCGCCCTCCGCTCTTGCAGAACACCATTCGCCCTCACATATTCGCCCCGAGCTCTTGTAGAACAAAGATTCGCTCTCGCCTCTTGCGTAACAACATTCGCCTCGCCTCTTGCAACAAACATTGGCCCTCGCCTCTTGCAAAATGGTAAGTTCTTACTGCAGGCCCTTCCTCCTATAGAGGGTCGACCCTACAGCCTAACCAAATAGCTCCACTTGAGAAAACTTTTCATAATCTTGGGGCTGGATATACTGCAGAGCAAACAATTGTAGTTATCATTCGTGCTCCAATATATTAATATACTTTTTACATTGAACTGAAGAAAGGGAAACAAGCAAATGCTACCCATCATACAATGCTTTGACATAAGAGTTTTGAGTGACATACTTGAAAAAAGAACTCATCGACTGATATTTATAATCATTTGAGTTATTCAAGTTAAACACAATGTTGCTACATTAACGTATGATATCACGCGCGCATTCGCCCTCCGCTCTTGCAGAACAACATTCGCCCTCAGCATTCGCCCTGAGCTCTTGCAGAACAACATTCGCCCTCAGCATTCGCCCTGAGCTCTTGCAGAACAGCATTCGCCCTCAGCTCTTGCAGAACAGCCTTCGCCCTCAGCTCTTGCAGAACAACATTGGCCCTCGGCTCTTGCAAAATGGTAAGTTCTTACTGCAGGCCCTTCCTCCTATAGAGGGTTGACCCTACAGCCTAACCAAATAGCTCCACTTGAGAAAACTTTTCATAATCTTGGGGCTGGATATCTTTCTTGAGCAAACGATTGTAGTTATCATTGGTGCTCCAATATATTAATATACTTTTTACATTGAGCTGGAGATAGGGGGAAACAAGCAAATGCTAGCCATCATACAATGCTTTGACATAAGAGTTTTGAATGACATACTTGAAAAAAGAACTCATCGACTGATATTTATAATCATTTGAGTTATTCAAGTTAAACACAATGTCAAGAATCAAGATTCAATACCCTCTATTATCTTCATCACCCAATACAAGATTTAAATTTTTCCAAAAGAAATGCTTATTAATTTGGCAGCCATTATTTCTCCCTGCTTTAAAAACCCTACATTTAAATGAAAACAAGCATTGCATTTCAACTACAAAAATCTATTAGTGTTCAAATGTACATGTGTGCATCACTTGTGTAGGGTATTCCTTTTCCACTTTCACATTATCCAAGAATGTGTGTAGTATAGTTCATATTTTTGTGATTTAGATTATCTTGAAAAAGGAAAGGTAAATTATTTCCCATGGAAAAAGAAGGTTTTCCCTTTTTACTACTGGAAATGGTACAAAAAAGTTCCATTTATACCCGAAACTCCTATGAAATAGGAACCAAATAAAGGCCATGTCCTCAATGGACATCATTTGGCTTTGAAAATGGCCATTGCACCGTGTTGTTTCTTATATTACAGCACGATAGTTTCTTAGGTTATTTCTTGTTTCTTGAGATGAAAAACAACCAAAGAAATCGTGAAGATCCTTTTAAGAAATAAATGACCATTTCTCAATCATATCTCAACTATTTTTTATTTTAGTCAGTGGTTGCTTACTTTGAGAGAAATTTGACACTTTTATAAGGAATATAACATAAAAACACATGGGAAGGAATTGATGATGTAGATGACCTTTAGTTGTTGTCAATTAAGAATTGATAATACACGATGCATGTTCTGTACTACAAACTAGATTCCTTCTTGGAGTTAGGACACAGAGTATTGAATCAAAGTTGTAGTTTCTAACTTCTTGTATTGGTTCATCAATCTTGAAATTCGGACATTGCATGTCTTCATTGCTTCATGTTTGAATAATTTGCATCATATCGTACAATAGGAAATTAGAAATTATGATTATTATTACTTTATGGATCTGTTAAGTTACTTTTAAGTTTGCATGGTTTAGTGTGAAATTATTCTAGTCCCCAAACACATATAATCAAGGAATTATAACGTGATTTCAAACATTAAATATCAACAAAATCGTTTAAAGGATATTGAGAGGAAAAAGGTGATGGAAGATAGAAAGTGCCTTACTTAAATGCTCTAAGGATTTTTCAATAGTTGCTCCAAAAGCTTCACTTCAAGGCCCTTCAAGATCGTCTCCAACAATGCTATACCATCGGCTTCAACAATGTTGCTCCAAAAATGTCCTCAAGGTCTTCACAACAAGTTTACTAGAAGTTTCTCCAACAATATATTCAATAAGGTCTTCATTGTCAACTCGTCTCTTGTTTGGGTGCCTTAATGTGCAATGACATGTTTCCAGGACTGAATTCAATGCAAGGCATATTTGAAACTCTAACTTTGTCATCTGGTGTCTTATTAGAAATTATTTCAGTTTTCATTTTGTGTTTTTAAGTTAGATATTGTTTTCAAGTTTTTACATTTATAATTTTATTGCAATGTGGCAGACTGATCAGGGCAGTACAGGAACAACCCCGAGATGGGATGATCGCGGAAAGAGGCCAGCGGAAGAACATGTAAAGTGCCAAAATTGCTCTATCTTCAGGTATTTTAGTTATTTACATAATTGAAATAATATTAATTTTGTTCAAATATGCAGACACCTAGCCATGGTACGCCTGATGATTCCCTCTTTGAGGAAGAGCTTTCTTCATCCCTATCTCCAGTGTTCTTGTTGCAAAAAAAGGCACGAAATGCAAGGTCGGAATTTAATACTTTGATAGACGCACCTCAAACACCTGAAACATAAGAGAAGATAAAACAACTTATGAGCCAGCTAGAAAGATATAAGGTAATAATAAAAAGTCAAAAGGATATTTTTTTTGTTCTGCATGAGATGAATTGTGATAGTTTGATTTTTAATTTTTACATTGACTAAACTAACAAAAAGTTCTTTTGTATGTAGCGTTTTCTGGCACTTGCTGAATCCGGTGTTGGTGGTAGTGGGACATAAGGGCAAGAGATTGCCCAACAACCCTCTTGTACACCTTCTACTCCTTTAGGTGCCAGGCAAGAAACACACCCTGCCCAAGCAGACACCCAGCCAACCGCTGAACGTGTTGGCAATGATGAGGTTGATATGGCCAACTACATTATTGCGTTTCCTGGAGCTACACGTGTCAGCTCCACAGGGACCATTAATGGCACATTGTTGGTGAACGATGAAGGTGTCCCTATAAAACATGTACAACTCCCAGGTAAATTTTAATATTTTAACTATTTCATGTACTTTATCTAAAACATATTTATCACGATTTTTATTTTTAAATTAATGATAATATCTTTTTTTTCTGTGTAGGAAACAATGAGTTCTACAGGTATCTGGAGAGCCATGCGTTGGTAATTTTTGGCCCAACCATACGCACGGGGTGGAATTCCCAGAGTTCCAACTTGAAAAAAGAACTTCTAGATTATCTAGAAACCCTTTTTGGGGTCGGCATATTTGACAGAACAACGGTGGCTCGGGTAGCCGTCAAATATTTGAAATATACTAGGGACACCTATAGGACGCAATTGCAATTTAACCCTAGATATGAGCGTCCTCTCACAGTTCCAGAGAGTGAGTGGAGAGCACTCATCCATGACGGAAAAGAGAAAGGGGCAAAGAAAGAAGGAAAAATGCCAACTGGACCCGCAAGGTAAATTACAACTTTAATTCAATAGCTTTAATTTTATCTATGTCTAAAATAAAAGTGTGCTACGTCATATCTGACTTTAATATTTTGATGCTAGGTTTCCTGACACCTCAAAGGCAACCAAAGCTAGGATTGAAAAAAAGGGCCATCACAAGCTAGGCCAGGGCGGCTACTTGAAATTGGCCACAAGAATTGTAATTAAGTAGCTAAACATCTTATAATTAATTGTATCGCCTTCCAACGTTTTTTTAATCCTATCAAATATGATTAAAAATACACAATCATATGTAATGTAGGGTGATGACTTCGGAACAGAAACTACAGAGGAAGATAAAAATATCTCTTTCCATTTCGGCTATCAAGCCGTAGTTGAACGTCGCATAAGCTTGGGGCAGGTCCCAAGATCCAGAATGCCCGATAAGGTAAAACATTAACCTTTCAATATGTTTGTTTTCATCCATAAATTTAATGTCTAACAACTTTGTTTAAATCAGGGGAGAAACACTACCGACAACGCAAATAACCCAGTTTTAGAGCCAAATGTAGATGATCCTCATGTGCAACCTGATCATTGTAGTAGGGACCAGGCCGACAATGCTACTATCAGTGAGGGCCGTGACGGTAATTAATTTCCACTTATATTTTTTTCTAATTATACCTTGATGGTTGTCCTTATAACGTTTTTGTTTAAATGACAGAGAATGTTTCCCTTGAGGATCTTACCACCAGAGAGGAAGACAGGGAAACAGTCCCAACGAGGACAACTGGTGCACCAGGTAAATAATCTCATTACAATTTTTTTTATTAATATTACCGACCTAGTTCAATGATATTTAAAAACTGACAATTAAAATTTAATATTATCTGTTTTTGTAGGCGATGCCCCGTCACTGGATGAGACCAGACATCGTGACTACGCAACTAGGTCAGCGGCGACAACTGGTGCACCAGGTAAATAATCTCATTGCAATTTTTTATTAATATTACCGAACTAGTTCAATGATATTTAAAAACTGACAATTAAAATTTAATATTATCTGTTTTTGTAGGCGATGCCCCGTCATTGGATGAGACCAGACATCGTGACTACGCAACTAGGTCAGCGGCGACAACTGGTGCACCAGGTAAATAATCTCATTGCAATTTTTTTTATTAATATTACAGAACTAGTTCAATGATATTTAAAAACTGACAATTAAAATTTAATATTATCTGTTTTTGTAGGCGATGCCCCGTCATTGGATGAGACCAGACATCGTGACTACGCAACTAGGTCAGCGGCGATAACTGGTGCACCAGGTAAATAATCTCATTGCAATTTTTTATTATTAATATTACCGAACTAGTTCAATGATATTAAAAAACTGACAATTAAAATTTAATATTATCTGTTTTTGTAGGCGATGCCCCGTCACTGGATGAGACCAGACATCGTGACTACGCAACTAGGTCAGCGCCGACAACTTGTGCACCAGGTAAATAATCTCATTGCAAATTTTTTTATTAATATTACCGAACTAGTTCAATGATATTTAAAAACTGACAATTAAAATTTAATATTATCTTTTTTTGTAGGCGATGCCCCGTCACTGGATGAGACCAGACATCGTGACTACGCAACTAGGTCAGCGGCGACAACTGGTGCACCAGGTAAATAATCTCATTGCAATTTTTTTTATTAATATTACCGAACTAGTTCATTGATATTTAAAAACTGACAATTAAAATTTAATATTATCTGTTTTTGTAGGCGATGCCCCGTCACTGGATGAGACCAGACATCGTGACTACTCAACTAGGTCAGCGGCGACAACTGGTGCACCAGGTAAATAATCTCATTGCAATTTTTTTTTAATTAATATTACCGAACTAGTTCAATGATATTTAAAAACTGACAATTAAAATTTAATATTATCTGTTTTTGTAGGCGATGCCCCGTCACTGGATGAGACCAGACATCGTGACTACGCAACTAGGTCAGCAGTGCGAGTCGAAAGGCACGAAATAGGAGTAGAGCATGATGATATTGATGATGTAATTAGGAGCTTTAAAAATAGGAAGAAGAAAAAGAAAATTCGATAATGTAAAATATTGTATTATTATAAGACAAACGTTACCAATGACCATACTTGGAACGTTTTTTGCATTATATAAAAAACTCATTTATCATACTATTTTTATGTCAAGCATTAATTGCAATGTTTCCTTGCATACTTTTTGTTGAATTGTTTTTTTTATTAGTTATTGAATATTTTTTTTTATGCTCATGAAAGTAAAAAATGAAATATAGATTGGGTATTGGGGAATTGAGAGTGATGTGAGAGGGGGGGGAGGGGCCATAAGAGCTTCCACCTTCACGTGGTTGGCCCTATTTAGTAGAGAATAATTTATTGGAGCGATTTAATCTTGGAGCAAACCACCCTCGATCCAGTGTAGCAACAAAAAAGTCACTGTTGACTTAGTTGCTACTCTTTCAGATCGTGGGAGGCTTGTTCCAAGTTCATGCGACTCCAATAAATTTTTCTTGAAACGAAGAGGAGCTTATTCAGGTATGTTTTGACATTTTCAGCATATGTTCTAACATTATCATAAGAATGCATCTTAGAGTAAAAAATACTACATCAATTACTTGTATTTATTGTATAGATAATGATGGATTTTAATTGACTTGGCAGTGCAGGTACAAATCCTCTTGCATCATGAGCAATACAACTTGTCAACCAGGGTCATGTCCAGGATATTTTTGCTTGTGCGCTTGACCAGGTTCGTAATGTCACATTTTGTAAGTTCCTTTACGGTTCATAATTCAATATTAAGCTTGTTCACGATTATTATCTAGGTTTTTTGTATGTGTTTTTTCATCTATTTGATTGTAAGCAACTATGCATGTTTCCTGTTGTTCACTATGATTTCTCCCATTACCACTCCCGGGATGAATCCGACTTTATTGTTACATAGGTTACTTTATTGTTACTATGATTTCTCCATTTACGATTTCATAGGTTACATCATGTAAAGTTGTCAATCTCGGGTTGGTGATGAGCTTTAGTTCTCCAGATTTGGGGCTTTTCTGATATTTTCTCCCTCATGTCATTCCTACATCACCTCGTTGTTTGAGCATGCGAATTTTCTACCACTTGTACCAATTGGCACATGTCAATCCCTGAGTGGTGCCACATTTCACCTATTTTCAGTGAGAGTTTAGGGTTTCTCTAACATAGCTTCAGAAATCCGATTCAGTGCCTGCTTGAATATTGTCACATAATACTCATGGTTTGGATTGATGAGCATGTTTTGAATGGTTGGTTGATTCATAAGAACCACCCATATAGTTATCTTGAGATATTTCAGAAGTTTTCTCGGGTTTCATTTTTCACCGTTTCTAGTGGGTGGGATGGTGTGGGGTGATCCATCAATATTGGTGCTCTTGTAGTAGGGAATTTGGTTTTGGGGATATAAAGGAGCATTTGATGTAGATATCCCATTGGATGCATTCATAGATGGGCACGAGAGGTCAAGAATTTAAATTAAAAATATACAACCTCTAGCATGGCAACCTGAAGGCCGCGAGAGACACTGGTTAAAGATTGTTTTGTGCTGGCCTTAATATAGTCGTGATTTCTTTCTATTATCTTAATGCAAATATATAGTCCGGTCTCATTAAAATGAGGATTGTGGTTGTATTTATCTTTGGTTGTTTCTCTCTTAATGCTCCAGAAGTTGCCAAAAGTTTCGATAGTTGTTTAGTTTGCCTGTTACAACTTAAAAGTGGTTTTTAGCAATGGGAGTCATGTTTTTTAAGGTTCATACTAATATGAAGATCTTGTAATTCTATATTCTGCATAAGAGAAGATGGCCTCTGCTTTGGGCAGTATGACAACAATTGCCACATCTACCTCATTGGGTAACAATGGAAAGGGGAAGAAGTTGGGTGCAATGTTTGATAATTATGGCAGACAATTGTCTTCTCTTTCAGTTTTTTCACCCATTTCCTTTAATCGCTCAAGCAGAAGAGGGACTCTGAGATTACGCGACAGAGAGAAGGTAGTTAATACAAGAGCTATGGAAAAGGATTTGTACTTCAACAAGGATGGCTCAATGACAAAAAAATTGCAGGTCAGAGAAAAAATTATGTTTAAAGGAAGGTCCCCTGCACGTGAAACTTCACTGCGGTGGATCTTTCCTTGTCCACTTATATTCGATTTTAATGTGTTATTTTAATTTTTCATGGAGGGTTGTTATTTTAGATGTGTGCTTTGGTTTTCTTTTTAACGTTGTATTAGTTCCCCTTCTTAAATGTCTTAGATTTGGTAGGCATAATTTGAAAACTCAAAGGTGAAAGGAAACATATTTGTTACCCAGTGGTCTAAAAGGAAAGGGTTATGGCTGAGTCAAATTTTATTGTTATTGGCAGTGTAATGAAATGTATCTCAATGCTATGGTTTTGGCCTTTTTATTGGTTGAATTAGAGGACCCAGTTGAAAATATTGGGGCCAAGTAGGCTGGTTTTCCTTTTTGCTGATGGTTTGGTGTATCTAATTGAATTAGTTGCCTAAGGTATTTTTGTTTGCAAACTCCTTTTCATTTTTCATATAGTATTGGCCTTGTGGAATACATTTGATTGTGTGGTCTTGTTAGATCTACAACATTTGTAGTTGTTTAGTCTTATGGCCGAGGTGCACTTTTATTATAGAAATAGTTGATGCAATATTGTCATTTAATCCTTACTGCAGGGTAGCATGTTGAGAAGTTTCTTGTGAAACATTTGGTATTGAAAATGACACTTGATCCTATACAGCATCATGCACTTGACTTCAAAATTCATATTCAAAGTGTGCCAAACAATTCTTGCAAAATTTCAAATATTTATGTTGTTTTAAACCATTATCTTTTTCATGTATTGGATGCTGAAAATGTGAAAAAGACTTTGGTATGAAACCAACTGGTGAATAATTTCCAGCAAAAAAACCACTTCCAAGACATGATTTAGAAGTAGAACATATGTACTTATGTAGCATAGAAATATATCCTTGATGCATTGTCGATGTTTGGCTAGGGTTATTTTTGGAGAAAATAACTCCTTATTCCTAGAATAGTGATCTTCAATACAAGTAAATGCCAGAGAAGAGAGATCATCGTGTGACGCAAAAAAACTGAAATTGGACCCCTAAGGAGAGCTGGTGTGTCTACAATCACTCTGTCAGCATTTTCCCCTAGTTTACCCCGTTCTTTTCCTCCAGCCTGGGTCTTCATTGACTTCTTCTTTCTTCGGGTTTATTTATCAAATTCGTAGAATTTGATAAATAAATACCATCAACAATGGTTGGACTTTAATTTATATTCCCGACTTTATATTATCTCCAAGCCTTATAACCAATGTTTAACTTTCAACACTTTGTATTTATACTCCACGTTTCCTTTTAAATAAATAACTTGTAATGAACTTTCGGCTCTATATTTCACCACCCAGCCTTACAACAATCACGCTCCAGACTTATGCTAATTATCCGCCAATCGTTTAATTAAAAAATTTCATTATACTTCGGCCCCACCTATATATATCAATAACCAATCAAACACTCGTATCATACCTGGCTATCCTCCGCACACCTTAGTTAACCTCCGGGCAAGTTCAACGTGCGACCACCGTCCGATGGCCCTTCTCCAAATCAACGACTCTTGGCAATTTCGCTCGGCTTCCAACGTCAGGCTTTAACGTGCAATGGCACGGGTTAAACGGTGGTTTTCCGGGGGTCACTTCGCCACGTGTCGCTTTCCCTATGGAATCTCTCGCGAATAGGAAATACCCCCTACTCCACAAAAGCGGTGCGATATGGGCAACCCGCTTTTGTGATTCCGCTCGTGGTTTTGGTACAGGGCTTGACCACGGGTGCAAGTCTGGTTCCGCTCTCCTTTTTTTTGTTAACTCATGTCCAATCCTCGGGTCAGGTTCCGAAAGCACAACAATCTTGTCTCTTTATTAAGCGGGATTTTTATATTTGAACAGTGTTCACGACCCCGGTTCTCTTGAGTCGAGCCCGCCGGACTTCAAACGGCGATAAACCATAATTCAAACCAAATTCAAATTCCAAAATAGCCTGCTGACGTCGGCCAATTTTGTGACGCGAAAACCAAATGAATTCCACCCTAATCTTTTTCGAGTCCGAAGTTGGCTGGCGTACGGAGGGAGAGTTGTGACGCGAATTTCTTATCAAATTCGCCCTAATCTTTTTCGGGTCATTTTCATTGTTCCCCGCCACCCTTTTGACTTTGTAAATAAAACAAATTGCGTGTGCGTCATTTTCATTGTTCCGTGCGCTAGCCAGTCTTCCATGCAACAAAATTCAAAAACCAACTGTTAACGCTTGCTGACCGTTACCTTGCTGAAGAGAATTGAAGCCGAGTATTTCAGGGTTCTTCTGTCATAACCAGCGCCTGTTTAAACACGTTTCATTTCCCGTAAATAGGTATTTATTCCAATTCCCCGCTAAAATCTGTAAAAAATCCTGGTTTTAGTTTTAATTCTGCACTAAGGTCTGAAAAGAAGTTCAGTTTGGTCTTTTTCGTTCCCAGAACTGCAATTATATTCCCAAAACTGGTAATTGTGCCCCTTTTCCATAAGAACCTCAAAATTCCATTTCTGAATCCACAAGAACCAGAAATGGAAGTTCCTATAGCTCTGAATGTCGTGCCCATCAATGCCCCTCACAAGGAATTGGATTATTTGCCTTTAGCTGATATGGATTTTCAAATTAAGGACTTGCGTCTCAGTGAGAATCCTCTTCGAATATTTTGCCGCTGCAGAGAGAATTATTTGAATGGTTCTGACATCTTTGGACTTTGGGAATCAAATCTTCCTAAGTACCTTCTCCCCTCAGTCCATATTTTTCCCGAGTTAATCCATTATTGCTACGCAAAGTATGATCCCAACCAACGAGCAGTTTTATCCCCAAGTCAAAATGTCCTTTTCCCAAAAACTGCTCAGTCCATAAATGAAATGCTACAATTCCAACCTGGTCAAGCTCTCACTCCCCTGTCCATGGTTGAATTACTTGAGAAATCTACTAAGTTATCCCATGAAGAGTTAAATCGCCTATGCCAAACCTTCATGTTACCAAAGCATCAACCTAAAAACCCTCCCCCTTATGGTTATGCTTTCTTTACTGATGAGGGTAGAGTTATTTTAGACATGATATCTTCCATAATGGGCTTCAATACTAGTGAGTATGTTGATCACTTAACCCTAGTATTGTTATCCATTTTTACCCCTGGACAGCCTCCTGCTGTCAAGTACGATTTTGCATCTTATGTTGCTGACAAAATCCATGATCAGTTCATGAGATTTGAGAATGAGAGAGTATTTAAGTATTCTTCTGTCATATATCATCTCATGATTTACTTTCAGTCAGAAAATTTCCCTTTTTATGTTAAGAAACTTGATGCCAAAGGGAATCCTAGGTCAGTCATCTTTTGGTCTGCCATTACTCACAATTCCTCTGATTTTCCTTATTCCTATAATGAGTTTGTCGACCTTTTTGTTCATCCTGCAACTACCTTGTTGACAGGAGTCTCTCCTCCTAGAATTAACAATGAAATCAAGAAAATCCTTCAGCTCTCAAAGCATTACAAGATAGGTGACTGATACCTATATCAAAACTACACAGAGATCAGGATATATGGATGTGAATTATGCCCATTCAAACTGCCCAAGTATGTCCCAATGAGACTCTTTGCATTAGAATATTTCAGGCAGATGAATAATTCAGATATAATTCATTTTTGCAATGCAAAGAAAAAGGCTCAACTCGGGATCAAGAGCCAATTAGGTCCCTTCATTTGTAACTCTAGGGAAGCTGGACAGGAAGCTGAAAGGATTTTAGAAGACCATCTCAGACTACAAAAGAGTTTCTACTGGGTGCCTTATGATCCAAACAACTTTATCTGTGATAGAAGAATGAAAAATAAACAGTCACCATACATCCATCAAAGAATCCCAAAAATAGAACAATATGCTAATATGGATGAATGGACAGAAGGGACATTGGTTGAAAATGATAGTGATCAGGTCAACGTTGAAAATGTAATGAAAGATCTTGAAAAGATACTTGACCTAGATTCTTTTGGACAGGTGCAGGGATCTTCTTCAGCCAGGACTTTACAACAAAATTTGCAGGAGATTAGTACAGTAGCAGTAGAATCTAAAGGAAAAGAAAAGGAGTCTGATATACAAATAATTGAAAATTTCATAATGATAGCGCAACCAGAGACTTCTAAAGAACAAGGTCAAGGACAAATTCCTCCTACTCAGATCAGTGAGCCAGAAATTTCTATTTTACAAACTCCTCTGAATATAGAAAAGGGAAAAAAGAGAGAGGTTGAAACAAATACTCCTATTGGTGGCTCTTCTGAACAGCAAGATGTTAAAAGGCAGAAATTAACTCCCCTTCCAGAAGATGAATCATTTCAGGAAATCCCTGACAGCCAGGGAAGAGAAGACAGTCAGCAAACAGATACAGGTAGTGGGACATCCACTAATTTTCAAAAACAGTGAATACAGAGGCAACAAAGTGCAGAAATATCTTCTTTCAAACCTCCAGTAAAAACTGCCTGGGACATCAAAAGAACATTCACCAATATAAAGGCTAGGAACGATCCACTTAGACTTAAAGTGTACAACCAATATTTGAAGATGGCTCCGAAAAATCAAGAAATATTGATGTCAGCTTATGACATCCAACAGGGTAAGATGTTAATGAACCATTTGAAGCCCAAGGTGTGGCAACCTCAGACAGCTGCAGATTACGTTAGGACTAATTTTGAAGTCTTAGTAAAGGATATCCATCCTTTAGATCAAATTGAGCTACACAAGCAAACAGGTGAGATGATTTATTCTACTCTGACGGATAAATCAATGATGACCCATAATTTGCAGGATTCTTTGGATAATACTAATACACAGTTGCAGCTTGAAAAAGCCTCCTCCCAGGCTAAGGATAATAGAATCAAAACTTTAGAGGAAATAATTATTGGTTTGGATCATAATCCTAAAGATGTGAAAGGTATTGAAGCTTTGATCAAGAGAAAAGATGATGATATTGCAGCTCTGAGAAAACAATTAAAGTTACCGGCCTCAAGACATCCACAGACTGCAGAAATCATCAAACAAAATTCTAAGGAAGAACTAATGGATTTTCTCTTAAAATTGAATGAGCAACTTACTGCAACTGAAAAAGAGCTTGAGAATGCATTAAAAGATAAGCAGGCAAATATTCTAGTATCTACAGCAGGAGTAGTGACAGGTACAGCAACAACAAGTCAGCCAGCAGAATTGTCACAGAGCAACACTGCAAATTTGAACACTGATGAATTAACAAAGTCGATGGAAGATATGAACATTCAGGCCATAGAGCTTCACAAAACAAAGGAACAATTGGCCACTCTAGAACATAAATATGATCTTTCAAAAATGAGTGTTGCTGATAAAACAAGAGAAGTGAACAAATTAGAAAAAACAGTCAAAGCATTGGAAAAGGATCTCACATTGGAGAAACCTTTAAAACAAATAAATGAAATTCTTTGGGATAATATCATTCAATCAATAAAGGATGTTTGGTCCTCAATTCAGATAATGGATGAACATAATAACTTAGTTAAATTGGCTCTGGATGAGATTGAGAGATCAAGACAAGAGTTGGGAAATATGCCAGAAGAGGCCAATAGACTTATACATTTTTTGAATACTCACACTAAGAATCAACTTGCAGAAATTAGTATTCAAGACAGGACCGGAACAATTCTGGAAATAAAGAAAGTTTTTACTAAAAGAAATCTGGTACAGAATTTAGAACAAAGGTGCTCAGATATGCAAGAAGAAATCATTGCCTTCAGAGAAAGATTGAATATTTTGTTAAATAGAGGATTGCCCGGTCCTATAGTTGCAGAAGATAAGCTAATGGACCTTGATAGTTATGTTGAAAAATTGGACAAATATGCTGATAATCAAGCTAGTTCTTCAACCAGTTCATCAACAGCAGCATTGCCTATAGGGAAAAACCTTCATGACAGATTGGAGAATTTATTTTATCTTGAGCATGAAGTAAATCATTTGTTCCCATATCAACCTGATTTATTCAGACATATTGAGGCTGATGAAACACTAAGAAAGTTGCAAAGGACCAGAGTGCCAGAAGTTCAATGGTGGGAAGAAATGATGGAACTTTTGTAAAAAAATATCCTTACATAAATTTTTGCCTATTTACCACAGTATATCATGATAAAAAGGATAAAAAGATGAACAAAGGTCAAAGAGTATCAGTGAAATGAAATAATCAACATAGAATTACTAAAGAGGACAGCAGCAAGCCAAGATATAGGGCCTGCCTCCAGCACATTCTTAAAAGAAGGAAACAGCACAACATTAGTTATCATTTTTCTTATCTACGAGACCATCTGTCTCTATATTGTTGTAATGACTTCATGGACTATTTTACTTCATATAATATATTAAAAACATCATTTTTTCTCTTGTGAAAAAAAAAATGATTAATGTTTATCACTCTGCCTTCAAAACTAGCGATGTTGGTCTATGTTGTTGGTTTATTGATATGTTCTGATGGTCTTCCTCACATGATTAGCGTTTTTCTCTGTTCATGGATTTTGGGTACTTTAATTTGTATTTGGAACAATGGACGTCGGTATTCTATCTGTTGCTTTACTATTCTACATACTGCTATTTCACTTTCTTATAGATGCCTCGGGCATATTTGGATGCTTTCTCGGATTGTCGATAATCTCCATGTGGACCGTTATTGGGTTTAATATCAAGTCCCTGTATGTGACATGGGGTATTTTTCTATCACTGTCTGGGGTGGGACTTCCACATTTCTGGATGGATATTTGGGTTCCAATCTTCAGATGTGAAAATGTAATGACTTCATGGACTGTTTTACTTCATATAATATATTCAAAACAGCGTTTTTTCTCGTGAAAAAAAATGATTAATGTTTATCACTCTGCCTTCAAAACTAGCGATGCTGGTCTATGTTGCTGGTTTATTGATATGGTCTCATGGTCTTTTTATATTTGGGACATATCACACTCCTCACGTGATTAGCGTTTTTCTCTGTTCAAGGATTTTGGGTACTTTAATTTGTATTTGGAACAATGGACGTCGGTACTCTATCTGTTGTTTTACTATTCTACATACTGCTATTTCACTTTCTTATAGATGCCTTGGGAATATTTGGATGCTTTCTCAGATTGTCGATAATCTCCATGTGGACCGTTACTGGGTTTTATATCATGTCCCTGTATGTGACATGGGGTATTTTTCTATCATTGTCTGGGGTGGGACTTCCACTTTTCTAAATGGATATTTGGGTTCAAATCTTCAGATGTGAAAATGCAATGACTTCATGTACTGTTTTACTTCATATAATATATTCAAAACAGCGTTTTTCCTCTTTTAAAGTTTCATTTTTTTTTTTTAAATTGAACCTTCCGTCGCAATTCCGACGTCTTGTAAGCATCGGAATTGTGACAGTTTACAAACGTCGGAAGCGCGACGTCCAAAACGTCGGACCACATTTCGTCGTAATTGTGACAGTTTACAGACGTCGGAAGAGCGACGTTCAAAACGTCAGACCACATTTCGTCGTAATTGTGACAGTTTGCAGACGTCGTAAGAGCGACGTTCAAAACGTCGGACCACATTTCGTCGTAATTGTGACAGTTTACAGACGTCAAAAGAGCGACGTTAAAAATGTCGGACCAAATTTCGGCGGAAGTGCGACAGTTTATAGAGGTTGGAAGTGCGACGGTTTAGGAGACGTCGGAAGAGTGACGCTTGTTTGGAAGTGACGAAAAAGTGTCGATACTGCGACACGTTTTAGTTGTGTCGGAACTGCGACGGTATGGTAAACCACGGTTTGCCCGCCCTCTAACTGTCGCTCTTGCGACGACAATGTGTTGGAATAGAGACGATTTGGCCGTCGGAATTTCCGCCAAATTCTCTAGTGTTGAGGCACGTACTGACCTTGAGGCTGATACTGTCCCTGAGGCTGATATTGACCATGATGTTGACCTTGGGGTATGTACTGTCCCTGAGGTTGATACTGACCCTAAGGTTGTACTTTCCTTGAGGTTTCCCCCTAGGCTGTATTTGACTATTTTTAGATTATCCCCCATGCGATACATTACTACGTTGAGAACCAGGGTTTGGGATATTTCCAGACATCATATAAACTTGCTCATTGTTCATTGTTGATTCATTTGGACCATATGATGAAATTAGTTTGTTAGGAAGAGGAGATTATCCTGAGAATGTACCAGAGAGCGACTAATAGCCTACAGGAACATACTGACCACCATACAATAATGTTTCTGGCAATTGAGTAAACATAGATGACTCACTAGACATGTTTAGCTGAGGTCTATAACCTATTGGTGTAGGAAAAAAGGGAATTTGGGGTGGCAAGTACTGAAGACCGACGTTTTGTAGAAAATATGTCAATGAAGAATACCAAGCGTCTTGTCTAAAAGGGCTGTAAAAAATTGATTCATGTTCTCTAAGTTCTAAAGTTTCCTGAGTTGATGGAAGAACAACTTCCTCCTCTATATCAATGATTTCTTCAATACTAATGAGACCAGGTGGAAGATCTTCTGTAATCCGATTTCTTACTCTGCGTGAATCAGGATAATTGGAAGTTGGAGTAGTGAATTCTAAAGTAGGTTTTGATGTAGCAGGCTCAGTTTTCGGTTCAGAAATCTCAGGTTCTTCAGGTGATAATTCACTTGTTGTAGAAGCAACCTCAGTTAATTCAGAACTATTTGTGGAGTATGTTCTGCTATTTGCGGTTGATTTACTTCAAAATCAGGATGAATAATTATAGATGATTCTCCTTGTTCCGTTAATCCAGTTCTACCGATAACATTTGGTATCAGAAATTTAAGTCCTTCTAGTTGGCTTGGTGTGTACTCAGGGGGCTTCCCCTGAGTTCTACGTGATCGTCTCGGTAATTAAGCCACGATTAAAACTTTTAACACAAGAAAACAAAGAAAAATTCAAACAAACCCTAAATTCTCTTAATCAAAATGAATCACACGTCTATACAAATCTAAGAGATCAATCCACACACAAACAGTAAATTCCCGCACTAAAAACACTAGTTGGTGATGAAATCCAACATCGTAGAATTTTAATGCAGAAATGGCGGTTGGAACAGTTACCCCGACAACCTGATTAATGAAACAGACCGGTGCAAGTTTCTCCACTTAAACCGTCTCGAGTGAAGATAACCCTCTGGAGATTCCAAGTGAGTCTAGCCGATGTCTGTTCTAGGTAGAGTGGGATCTCCCTTCCACCGTCACCTTGGGAAATAATCCTAAAGTTTATGGCCACTAAGGTCACCAACGGGAACACATATACTTGGGGGAACAGTCTACGATCCGATATACATGCAAGGGCAGAGCAACAAGCTCAATCCCCTTGAAGGCTCCTTGACATAATCCAAGGTTTACTGACAAGTGACCCCAGGCTCCTCGACAATGGTCAATCTGAGGTTTACCATTTTTAATACGTGCACACCATCTATCGTTCCCAATGAGATAGGTATGATTACCTCACTGGTTCGGATATGATCTCGTGCTTGACTCCTTTAGGAGGAGCTTCCCAGAGCATACATGCTACAATTGGATTTTTCCTACCGCAAGATCGACTACTTGTTTGTTTTTACTGTCTTGGAGAATTAACTAAAAACTATTCCAAGACACTACCCTAAGCTATGTTGGTGAAAAGAGCCCTAGAAAATATAAAATTTCAAGATTGATTTTAATTAAGCGTTATTTTTAATTGGCAGTTTCTTAGGACAATAGGTACGGAAATGAAACTTGATGATATTTTAATGACCCGACTCAAAATTTGCTACAATGCATCTATATGATAAACAACTCATTTCTTTTCAATGAAGTCTATCTAGACGAAAGAGTTGAGATATTTTCAAAAACTTTCAAAATATCAATTCTTTCTTTCTTATATGAGAAACTTTGAAAAGAAGACAATTCAAAGATTCCAATTCCAAAAAATATCTTTTTCTCAAAATTAAATTCCTTATATCATTTAGATCAGAAACAAAACAAACTTCTTCCAAGAGAAGAACTAAAAAGTACTAAAATAATGAAATTCAAAACTAAAAGAAATGTCTAATCTTGAATTCTATCTAAAAGTTGGAGGATGCTTAAGCCTGGTTTGTAATCTAACCAAAAATTTTCTGCTTATTCCAGCAAGAAATCAAAGCATCCAAAAGTAGTTTTAAAATTAATTTCAATCCTTATCAATCTAAAGGTTTTATAAGTTTGCAAATGAAAATAGAATCAAATTTTCATAAGAATAACAATTGCATCAAGTTCAATGGCTCAACAGAAAAGTAATGAAATACCAAGTAGCTGAGGTATACAAAAGTTTCTGATTCAGAGCAATGGGAGGACTAGGGAAATTGTTTATTCATAATATGCAAACCAACTGAATAGATCATTTAATCACAGAAACTTCTGAAAGAAAATATTCATAGAAGTCTTTGACAGTCAAGACAAATTGGGTAAAGAACAAAAATCAAGTAATGGGATGCTAGAAAACAAAATTTCTACTTTTTCTAAAATTTTCCAGAGATCCGCAGTTTTTAATAGAGAAACCTGTGGTGCCGCACTTTATTCTACGAAATATTTCGGAGTCTACTGCTCTGTTTTAAAAGAAAAAGTGTGGAAGGTGGGAAAAGTAGAGAAAAAATAAAAATACAGATTTACAGTCAGGGATCCTATTGAGTTTTCTATCCAATCAAGTTTTGAACTAATATCAGTCAAAGAAACCTCAAAGAAATTTCAAAAATGAAACTGAAAATGGAAGAAAACTAAGTTCATAATTCCCCCAGCGGAGTCGCCATTTTGTTGCATGGATGAATCCCTCTTATGGACAAGAGCGATCTCCCTAGTATCCTAAGGATATCTAGAAACAAACAGATAGATGTAGATCATTTTCTCTAGACTATTTTGCTTAATAATTTCTCATTAACCACGGATAGATACTCCTACCTGAAGTCCAATGCTTATCTGGTCTTTAATACAGTCTCTTCTTCAATGCAGTCGCTCCAGAAGTTATCGATCCATCATATATGATCTACAATCAAAAATAGGAAAACAAGATCAAAAGCATTTGCGAAATATGATAATTCAAAAGAAATAATCTATCTTAGTGATCAAGGATTCTAAGAATTAAATCATTCAAAATATAGATGAACATCTCAATGAGAAAATAGAATCCATTTGTATTAACTTTGAATAAAAGAAGAAACCTTACAACCTTAACGCCTTGATGTTTATACAGGTTCTTCCAGGGTCCTGAACAACCATTTTCCTTAGTTTGACAAGACTCCAACTCTCTAGATCAGCATAAGACTATGGCCATGAGTATGTAATCTCTCTCATGCCAACGATGCCAAATGTGGAGAGTATAATTCTTTCAGCAATTCTCTTCTATAAGCTAATAAGTAAGTATCAACTACTAAGTATCAAAAAGTACCCTTGAGACTGAAACTTGGTCTCAATTTATAGCTAAAGAGAGGTAGTTTAAGCTCCAAAAAGGAAGGGATAAAGCCCTCTCATTATGGGATTTTAGCTCCAAAAACCAAGGAATAACTCCATTTATGAAGGGATGAAGGTTCATGAATGGAAGGGACGAAGCTCGACCAAATAGCGCTTCAAGAAGGCCCCAGCTGGGAGAATATTCGACCATCTGGGCTTCTAGAACTTACTTTTCTCTTTATTTTACCTTTTACGAGGGTTCTCAGTTTTTATGGGCTTTACGTGCGGGATGTGCCGCATTTTTTATAGCAATTAGCTGTGGTACCACAGGGAATGACTAGGAAAAGTGTGAGAGTAGGCTTTTCAGGATTTTTAAGAGCTTCTTCCAGTTCCAAGACTTGATTTGGGGAACTTTATGTTTTTAGACTTCTGAGGGAGCAATAAATAGGTAGTGATGAACCCATATAAACAACTCAATGTCATGGTGAAAAATTTTAGTGTAACAAGCGATCATTCACTTGGTGTGGCTACACAAAATACTTTTTTCACACAATAATATCTTAATCAACAATGCTAAAGTCTTCAGAAACTTACCCCTAAATCCTTTGAAGAATCTCTGCTCTACTTCGGAGTAGGAGACGAATTAATCGATGGAAAATTATGTCATGAATCCTCCTAGAACACTATCCACCCAGTGATCCACGGTGCGAGTGATGGTGTTATCAGCCTTCTCTAGCTTCTCGATCAATTCTGGGGTCCATTGTGTGACCCGCTCGTCCTTCCAGCACTTCTGAAATTAAACCAACCTTGCAAGCCACTCTTGGAGCTCGATTGCAATAGTTACGAAGAAGATCTCGTAGATCTCTGTGAAAATATACCTATTTTTCCACTCTTCGGTGTTCAACCTCTTACTGCGGTTTTCTTTCACTACGAATTCTTGAACTTGCTGTTTGAACCATTCATCAATTTATTTTCTTTCAAGTTTCCAGTACGGCCTTGGCATTACCTAATCCCTCTCTCAAAATGCTCCTAGTCCCAGCAACGGAACCATTTGTTGGCTCAAAGGGTCCTGACCCAGGTTCGGAGGTTAAGGTTTGCCAACAAACCCCTATACTACTGGCCCTTTCGATAGTGACCTACTTGCGTAGGCCAAACTCTCACCCGAAGTAGTATGGGAGGGTGCTAGAACCAGGTTTCTGCACCCTAGGAGAGGGCAGGTAAGTCAGGCAGAGTTGTGTTCGACTTCACAAATATCAGATCGCATATTACAGAACCCAGATCTATTAGTCCCTTCACATCCACGTGTGCAATACCATGCAACAAATAACAGATATAGGATAACAAAGCAACTATCACAGCTATTCTTTCATAAATTCCAATAAACAGATTCAGATCAATTGTTGATGCAACATAAGTACTTAGCACATTTATTTGCGGAGCTCAATATAGAATTATGCATGCCATAATAGATCTAGATCACAGTATAACCAAGTAACACAAGTACTTTCACACCTTAAATCAATGACACAGAGCAGACATAATCAGATATCACAGATTCAATAGATTTAGATATTTCAATAGCCTTCCGCATTCATTAATCCTTCAGATCCTTTTGCAATACCCGAAACCCAACCTACGCACATAGCAGCAGGGTCTGCACACAACAAGACTGAGGATCTTCGCGCACACATCCAGCAGGAGTCCTTTCCCAAAAACCCGGAATAGATCTACTAATTCGCAATTCGCACCAATCTTAGTTCAAGTCTGTCTTACAACTCAAAAAGGTTCAACTAATTATACTACTTTAGCCTACGCATCCAGTGGTCCACAAACCATGGTTTGCGGACTCTTGGTCTACCCTTGACCCACTTACAATGTAACAGGGGCTTTGACCCACCCCAAAACCCCTGCGTTAGACTAAATATAATAAAACATATACAAAAATGGACCAGATTTGCAGCTCTTGTAGGAGACCCTATTCCAACACATATCGTCAAGGTTAGGAGAACTCTCTTTATCCATGCAATGCATGCACAACATTGATAACAATAGTTCCCAACATAGCCAAGGAATATGACCCCACAAGTCTTTTCACTTTACCTTACTTTATTACCTTTCTCATGATTATCCTGCCATCGTCCATTTACACCAATACACCTAACCAATCCAATTCACTATCATACTCTTGCCTTCAAATGTACTTGAGATTTTTTTGAGTCTTTCATCACCTATTGTGTTTCATTCAACTCTCCCCAAGCTCCATTAAATTTCCTCCTTACCAACCAATTCCAAAGACCCTCAAAACATAAAAGGCAAGAACAAAATCAAACAAGAATAAAACCATGAAAGCTAGTAGCAATATGACACCACAAACAAAGTGGGAAGGCCTTGGACCAAAAATAAACAAAGTTGCAAATCAAGCGCAACAAATCGCAAAATAACAAAAGCACAAGACTGGTAACAAACACCATGACTCAATCCCCCATGATTCCCAGTGCTTCCAAGGGAAAGCTCAACCCATGCCTCCTTCAATATTTCATGGCAAGTTCCTTTTCCATGCAATCCATGCATCACACTGCCATAAATACATAACTTTCAGTGTAGAAATAAATTTAGCAATATACCATTTATCTTACCTTGTTGTGCCAAGCATGTTTCCTTGTAACTGAACACATCCATGCCATCTCTCAGGGGACTCCAATTCCCTTGACAAATCGAGCCATAATTGGAAACTAGTTGGTATGCCTATCAAATACATGTTCAGGAATATAACACATATCCACATAATGTACAAAAAAATCAAGGTTAATAAGACTTCCCATATGCAAAGCACTTATTTGTTTGGGATTGTGGTTTCCAAACATAGCAAAAGGAATTTTAACCCAATTCCTTTCTTTTACCTTTTCCTTGCCGCAATTGAGTCTTACTATGTATTGTCACATCACCCAATTGTTAGTTATATAAACAAATCACCTATTACCTTTTCATACTAATGCCAAGCATGTTTCCCTACAACTGGTCATACATGTTTTCCACATGTTCCAAAGATCAAGACAACATATCTAGTAATTGAAATGAACCTTTACCAATACTATCAACTATGTCATAATCAACAGTCAAATCTTAGGCATAAATCATAACACTAAAACTAGAACTCACTTGCACTCATGTACATATCAGTTGTCTCAACACATAATGTGTTAGTACAACCACCTTATAAAAAAATCATTCCCTCATGCAATCTTATAGACACATACTCATATCATGCAATTAATCAAACATTCAATCAAATTGTAAACATACCATGTTAAATAAACCAAATTGACGACATAATAAAACTCCTACCTAAATGTATTTCAGGGGAGGCTATTGTTGGGTGTCATTTTTATACTCATTTCCTACATTTTCTTCCCTCATTTCTACCCTTTTGACCTCCAACCTGGGGACCATACTTGCCTTTTTCCTTTCCTTTATCTTGAAACAACATAACTTTACCTTGTTTCAATACCTTTCCATTCTCGTTAATTATTATGATTTATTGTTCCTTTTTTGTGGCTAACTGTGATGAACACTGGGAGAAGTTTTTTGTCCTTTTCGCTATTCTTTCAAATACTATTTCAGGCATAGGGATCTAGGACATACAAGCACATAGAACTAGTTGCAAGCATGTTTTTACATGGCATTGCTACCACACATAGAGTCATCACCTTAGTTGTCACATATTTTTTCGTTACATCGCGATGTTGTTACAAATCCGATGCTATAGTTGCGATGTTGTTTGCGTATTTCTAAATTTTGGATGATGATCTGTCTTCGAAAGATGTTACGCTACAGATGTCACATTCCAATGATAGTTGTGGGATTTATCCTGTATTTTTATTTAGAATAAATTCTTTAGGTAGTTTTTATTGAAATTAATGCTTTTCCATTCAGGATTTTTATTGAGGGAATCACTTGTAACTATATTTACTTTATTTTGATCAACATGAGAATCAAGAGATTCTCATTGACTGATCTATTCCTCATTTTCTAGATATGTAATTATTATATAAACACTCAGACCTTCAAGGTCAGGAGTTTTTAGCATGAAACAATATCTCCATTTTGACATTGTAACTTTTGATCATCATAATATAGAATATAGTGTTACTGTTGTTACATGTGTTGATTGATCTAATTCTCATTTAGTTCTCATTTCTTCCTATGCCCTACTAGGGAGGAAGGGCCCTCATCTTTAGCAGGGATTGCAGTCGTATGGTAGTTATATTATATCTTATATTTATTTCTGCATATTCGTGGAGTGACATTATTGTTGTGCCAGCTGTAAGTAGATCTGCTTCAATTCCAGGTATTTATTATACTGTTACACAGATCCAATTAGAAGTACCAGCTGGTGTAGTTAATGTGTGGCACGCTAGATACTGGTTTATCTGAAGCGTGATTACATTCTTGTAGATCCTTTTTATTCCTACATGAGTGTTAGTTTCAACAATTGGTTCAGAAATGATTTCTTCTTGTTTTATTTCCACTTCTGGTATGGTGTATTGGAACAGACAGTGCAACTATCATTGAATTAAAAGATGTCACTGGTCAATTAATTGGCCTTGGAATTCGTAGGGCCAATTAATCCTTCATCACAGTAGAGGTGATACATTTTTTTCTGTTTTAACTAGAGCTATAGAGCAGGTTGTTTTAGATTTCCTGTTTGAAGATATTTTTGTTCGTTTAGGGATACCCACAAAGATAGTGACAGATGGGGGGCCCCAATTCACATCTCATCTAATTTAGAAGCTGATTTAAAAGTATGGAATTCATCACAATATTACTTCAGACAATCATCCAAAAGTAAATGGCCAAGTTGAGAGTACCAACAAAGTTATTGAGGGAATTTTGACAAAGATAGTAGCTAGCCACTAGAGAAATTAGGCTGAAAAAATTTCAGAAGTACTTTGGGCCTACATAACAACATGGAGGAATACTACGAGCTTCTCACCATATGAATTGGTGTACGGTAAGAATCATTTATTCCCCATAGAGTTCGAAATAAAAACACTGAGAAAAAAATTAGAGGTAAATCGGGATTTGAGCACAGCACAAAGAAAAAGGTTTAATCAGCTTAATGAGTTGGAGGAGAAATAATTGGCTTCCATTTAGCAGACAGAGATCATTCAACAGTAAAGAGCTAGATGGCATGACAGGTTCATTAAAAAGAAGAAATTTCACAAAGGATATTGGGCTCTCTTGTACGATTCAAGATTCAAGTATTTCAATGGCAAGCTCTGCACCTGATGGCTAGGTCCTTATGAAGTAGATACAGTCTTTTACAATGGGATTGTAAAATTGGTTACCATAGATAGTGCTAAGACATCGTTACTAGTTAATGGGAACCACCTGAGGTTATATCATCAACCTGTTTCGAAGGATTCATTTATTAACATTGTCGCAGACTATAATCTTCATGTTATAGCAGCTGGGGGACATTCCCCTGTGCTACTCAAACTTTGATTTTTCAATAAGTGTAACAGCTGAAAACCACTTTTGTGGCGGCTATTACACCTGTTTAATATACATATACATATACATATATATATATATATATATATATATATATATATATATATATATATATATATATATATATATATATATATATATATAAAAATATATATATATATATATGATAATAAGAATCTGACTGTGAAAACCTCTTTTGGGGCGCAGTCAGGCAATCCGGTAGCAGTTGAAAATCACTTTGGTGGTGGCTGTTACATTAATTTTTTTTTTTCAGAACATCATCTTTTTTTCTTGCATATTCTACATGATGTTGTTACACTTTTTTTCTCAGTCTTTTATTTTTCCTAAAAATAACATTTTATGAAGGATAGCGCATTGGTTGTCTTGGTTGTTACATATGTAACAACCGACAGCTTTCAACAACGTTTGAATATTGGTCGTCGTCCTGACACGCAAAAATTATTACGATAGTTTGAAGGTGACCTCCATGACCGCTGGAGCAATTACGCCATCACATCAATTTCCTCCATGTCTTTTCAGGTACGTCACCGAAAAGGTAACATTATCATCCTCTAATATTTGATGATTATGGCAAGTTAATGACAGTCCTTTTGGTGGATGTGGACTGTCATCATCATTAAAGTTGGGGGGGATGAATCTTGTCATAATTATGAACAAATTTGTTAGCTTTTAAAGCTGCCATTAATCTCACGATTTACTAAATTTAATACCATAGAAACCAATCATGATCAGATCTTGTCAAAAAGGATATTTTTACGTGAAGTACGAAGCTCTCCATAATTGGGAATTAATAGAAAGAATGTGTGGGTATGAACCATCAATTCAAAACATTTTCACCTCTCAATCACCATGACATTCCATCATCTCCCTCAGCTGGAAGTTCTTGCACCCTTGGTTGAAAATTCTTAACCCGAAGATAACAGAGCAGGTTGTTGTAATATAGTGAGTAGTGCGTTGATACCCTGGCTAACTGAGCTAAAGGAAGTAATTAGGTATAACAGAACAAGATGGGCGGGATCTGTGGTGAGGTACGAACTAGATTCTATTGAGGCATTACAAAATTGTACGGAGGTGTATCAGATATTCAAAGATGTTGGGTGGCTCGAGTATTTTCAGAAGCTGAAGGGTTCAGATGAAGCAATTGTGATGGAGTTCGCTAAAAATTTGAACAACTATCAGACCAAAGTCAGTGGTTTGTAGATTGAAGTACTAGAGGAGGTTGTTTCCCGAGTAACAACACTTCCAGCCAAAGGTAAAAGGTGGTTCAACAGAAAGTTCAATGATCCTTCTCTGAAAGAATATTTCCTTGAAGGTTAGGAGAAGCTTGAGAAGAAAGGAAGATGGGTCGACAGGCTGTCACTTCCCCAACCTTGGGAAGATGTTGCTCTAAATTTGATAAAATATATCACCTGTGAAGGGAGGTCCATGATTGTTTTTAATTATAATTTCCCATTATTGAAACATCTTCAACATCAATAGAGAATAAACCTTCCATATTTCCTGTTGGGAAATATCAATTATATGGTTGTAGCAGTCAAAACAACAACACACCAAGAAGCTTGTGTTGCCAATCACAGTATCATCAAGTTAATTGTGTTGGATGATTTGAACTAGAAAGGAAATATTTGGGAGGAGTTCAAACAAAAGAGGCCCAAAACTAGCCGAGGAAAACAAGTTGGGACTTCGGGAGAGATTCAGGAGGAAGATAGAAGCTGAACTTGGTATTCTAAGTTCAGAATTGAGAAAATGCCCCTTGATAAGTTGATTGGAGACAAACAGCCCAAGCAAAGGGTGAAAGTCAGCATGCCTGCAGAACCATCATCTACAACTGAAGAGCAGGAGGGGGTGGAAGAGCTAAAAGAATAAGAAGAACAACCTCAATAAGAGGAACTCTCCTCATCAGGTAGGAACGAAACTCAGACCATGCTTACAGAAATTGAGAATTTAAAGAAAGAAAATGAACAATTGAAGCGTAAAATAGCTAAAGCTAGGGAATCAGAAGCCTCAGGGTTAGATACCCTAGTTGAAGCTGTTAAGAAAGTCGGGGGGGGGATAAAATTCTAGGATCATTATGTGTGGCATGTTCCCAAGAATTAGCAGCAGCAGGATACAAAGTTTCTCAGGAAAGCACCTTCTTGAGGGAAACCCAAACAAAAACTTGGGAGGCTACTCCACAAGAACCTGCTGAAGATATTGTTTCTTCATAAGAACCAAGAGTTAAAGCATATCCTCCCACAATAATCGACCTAGAAGCTAACACATAAGAACCTGTAGAGGCCACTACTGTTACAGAGGAACCAACAGTCGATACAAAGGTTGACCAAGGCGAAAATAAGAGGACTGATACACAAGAACCCACCTATGGCATTGTTTTTCCAAAAGAACCATCAACTAAGGTGGAGAAATCCCACCCTAGAGAGGTTGTCACACCCATAGTTGATATTGCATGTAGTGGAACACCGGGCCCTGATGAGGGATGGAGTTTCGAAAATAATTTATCGATCTCTGAGTTGCAAAGTGGAAGCAGGAGGTACTTTCTCTTCAAAATGGAGTGATCTCACTGGAATTACATCAAAAGAAAATAAGTTCCCTGCAGGAAAAATGGGTAGAGAAAGAATTGAAGAGGAGCTGGGGGAAATGGAAACGAAAGGAAGCTGCAAAGAAACAGGAAGAATAATTATTGCTATTACAGCAGCAGGTTCAAGATTTAACTATTGATATACATAAGCTTCATGATCTTGCCCTCAAATTTTTGGGGTGCATTCAGAATTCCCCATCCTACCCTATTTTTATTTGGGAGCGTTATTATTTATTTCAGCTGAAAGCTATCATGGAATACAAGCCTTGTGTGGGCACTTCTACTCACACTTTTCTTGATGTTTTTCGCACCAACGATTTTGATGAACAAAGCTTGTTGTGCGAGTTGTTTCTGCATAATATTATTTGTGAGCATGTCAACATGCAGATGGTAGAAACTATATCCTCATATATGGGAGACCTATAGTTACGTGCCTTCATTTCATTCATGAGAAATAAAATCGAGTGGCATCTGTCCGCGAAATCAATGGAGACTAATGAAAAGAAGACAATGCTATGGATTAGAGATGAACTAGGTTGGGCCACTGAACTGAAGCGTAAATTTAAAATCTTTTTGAGTACTCTAGGGTTGAGGGAGCCAACTGCTACCTATAGAATAAGAATCGTGGAGTTCTGTCTCAACCAGTTTTCACAGATGAAGAGTCGAGTGCTGAAAGGGTGCCTCAAGTGCACAAAAGAAAGTATTGTCGAGTTACAAGAAGGGGATCCTTTTGTATTCCAAAATTTCGTAGTTGTTGTTACACATATACCAGAATACGCTCGGGTGGTAAAATCCCTTGGTGCCTTCTGGATTGGATTAAAATTTAGATTTCCTTTGATACGGTTTCTAGTGGAAGAATACTAGGACCACTATGCGTTGAGCAATCACGACGAAGAGTCCTAGCCAAGACAGTTGTTTTCTACTCATGGGTACAGGTCTCCAGACAAAGACACAGTCGGCACCTACAACTTCATCGACCTACATTAGAGGTATAATCGGAGGAGCTAATATTTTTGCATGAGGACATGTAAACACTTTAGCTGGGGGGAGATGTTGGGTGTCATTTTTATACTCATTTTCTACATTTTCTTCCTTCATTTTTTCCTTTATCTTGAAATAGCATAAATTTACCTTGTTTCATTACCTTGCCATTCTCATTAATTATTATGATGTATTGTTCCTTTTTTGTGGCTAACTGAGATGAACATTAGGAGAAGTTTTTTGTCCTTTTCACTATTCTTTCAGATACTATTTCAGGCACAAGGACCTTGGACATACAGGTGCATAGAACCAGTTGGAAGCATGCTATTACACAACATTTCTACCACATGCAGAGTCAACACCTTGGTTGTCACATCTTTTGTTGATACACCGTGATGTTGTTACAAATCCATTGCTACAATTGTGTTGTTGTTTGCGTATTGCTAAATTCTGGATGTTGATCTGTATTCGAAAGCTGGTACACTACAACTGTCGCATTCCAATGACAGATGTAGGAGTTTTCTTGTATTTTTATTTAGAATAATAGCAAGTTCACGCAGTTTTGATTGGAATAAATTCTTTCCCATTCATAATTTTTATTGAGGGAATCGGTTGTAACTATATTTACTTTATTTTGATCAGCATGAGAATCGGGAGATTCTCATGGCTGATATATTCCTCATTTTTTGGATATGTAATTATTATATAAACACTCAGACCTTTAAGGGTCGGGGTTTTTTTTTACATAACAGTATCAACATTTTGAAATTGTAAATTTTGATCATCATAATAAAGAATATCGTGTTGTTGCTATTACATCTGTTGATTGATCTAATTCTCATTTAGTTCTCATTTCTTCATGCACCCTGCTAGGGAGGAAGGGCCCTCCTTTTTAGCAGGGATTGCAGTCGTAGGGTAGCTGTATTATATATTATAATTATTTATGCATATTCATGGAGTGCCATTGTTGATGTGTCAGTTGTAAGTAGATCTTCTTCTATTCTAGGTTTTTATTATACTATTACACAAATCCAATTAGAGGTACCAGCTGGTGTAGTTAATGTGTGGCGCGCTAGATACTGGTTTATCTGAAGTGTGATTACATTATTGTAGATCCTTTTTATTCCTACGTGAGTGTTAGTTTCAGCAATTGGTTCAGCAACGATTTCTTCTTGTTTTATTTCCACTTCTGGTATGGTGTATCGGCACAGACAGTGCAACTACCATTGAAATAAAAGATGTCCCTAGTCGATAATTTATGTGTACCATCTTAGTCATTTAAAAGTGATTAATATAGTCCAACAACTATCGTGTCTACACAATTAATCTAGTTCAACATGATATAACTTCACAACACATCCACTCAACATAAATAAGGCCATGATATCCATAACAATAACTAGCTAACATTTTCACATCATAAGCTCATCAACAATTTCCATTCATGCATAACAATCACATATGCATAGTCAGTCTAGATTAGAATGATACACATAACATCAAGATCTTAAATGCAATAACCCTAATCATCAAGTTAAATAGCATATAAGAACACTAAGTTAACATATTACATAGTCATCAACAACATATAACGAAATCCTCAATTTAACTAACATATAACATCAACAACAATATATATAACAACAATTTACTATCCTGCATGACTATCTAATGCATGTGCAGATGACCGCACTTAAATAGCATCTACCATGCATGTAACCAAAACAATAATAGAATTACAAGTATATAAGTAACCCTAATTCATATAAAAATACATTAACTAACATACCTATATTTCAAACACATCATACCTGTATGACGATATGCTCTTACCCTAAAGTCTTTTGTTACAACCTCGCTCTAATATTCTACATCTCCTACTCTATATTAGCCAACATTTCAGCATCATATCTTTTCAACAACATCGTGATGACATAATGACATACAATGAGTTCACAGTGCATGTTTTAACTACTATACATGCATAACTATAACCATGGAAATGCATGCATAACAACATATGACATGTGTCCTAGAAAATGCATATACAACCGACATGCATTCATGACAAACATATCCCAACAACATCATCACCAACTTCTACATGGAGACACAGCAACAAAAATGACCCTCACCATGCATACACAACAAGCACATAGATCACAAGAATAGATAACATATATGCCACTGACATGTATGCATGAAAAACAAATTTTGCCCATCCAGTCCAAGTGTTGAAACATGCTCTGATACCACTCTGTAACACCCTCCTCCCACATTTACCCAATTTAACAAGTCTAATGGGGTAAACATGTGATGAGAGGATAATATGATCTTATTCAACTTCCTAGGTCACCTCAAGGAAGTTGAGTCAACACAACACAACCAATTTGAGCTTTTACACATCCTATAGATCCTCCAAGAGATAACCCACCCTTCTAGTTGACCAACCCCTAAGGGAACTCAACATTTCAAGGAATTAAACACCCAGTCGCTCCCTTTCCAAGGAATGTATGTGACTGAGAGCCCCAGTTGCTCCCATGAGCTTGCTTGAGTGTAATTTTAGCCTCTTTCTACCAGTTCTATGCCAGTAACTTTGAGATTTAAGGCTAATTTTCAGGGTAAGGAACTAGTCACTACCCATAAGTTCATGGAATTAACATAAATTAAAAATAACATAGAGACAATGATACCAATCCAAATTTTTTAATAAAGACTTGAACAGACCCCTACTAGCCATGACTAGAATTTCATTAAACATGTCAAGAATATGCATTCTACAAGTCATAATAACATATCTGAGCATAGGGGTATTATACCTATCTGAGAATCACTAAGAAGAATTGGTGCTTTATCACATTAGTTGTGTTATCATATATTAGGTCATATATTCATTTCTCATTCGTTTAAAAATCAAAAAATAATGAGAACCATACATTTTCTCTTTCATAAAACATATTCATAACCAAAATATAACAACAAAAATAATGAGGATACAACAACCATAAATGTCACATATTAACCAATACATTTACACATAAAATACCAAGGAAAGGAACTATTATTAATGAATGTAAAATACAACCCGGTATGGGACCACCATGTTCCACCTGACCATAGATTGGCTGAGCCAAATATCTCTTTAGCCAATCATCCTCGTGCCATATTCCAAGCAAGAATGTGGGATTTATAATCAAAATCAACCAAATATTCCTGAGGCTAAACCACCTCACCCTCGTCAATAGAACCAAGATACCGCAATCCCCACTGGATCACTGGGCCATAAAAAATAAACATGCAATACCATGGTTTACCATGATCCCCACCGGATTTGTAGGCCATAAAAAAGCATGGATGCTACCAGATTTTTCCACCTACACCGTGATAAATTTCCTATCTCCTAGTCTCTAGGCTTTACCACAATCCACAATCCAATCAAGGGATCACTAGGCCATAATCGAGACACCGCCCTCTAGGCTTTACCATATATCCTGCCATTAATCGGTAAGGATTCCTAGGCCTAATCAAGGGAAATCTCCTCTAGGATTTACCATATATCTCGACATTCGCTGGTTGAGGATTTCTAGGCCCATCGAGGCACAAAATACCTGTATTTACTGTAACCCACATTTCGGTTTAGGGGTCACTAGGTTAGTGGCTTTACAACAATCCACGGTTAGGTTCAGGGATCACTAGGCCATGTGTTCTTTCATTTAGATATCCACCTCACTCATTTTCAAATCCATCCAAAAATCTAGATCAACCAAAACATGAGAACCCCATCACACCATGGATATCCGGAAATGGCAAGGAAAGGTTGAAGAAAAATGTCACACCTGGAAAAACCCGTGCCAGTGACAAAAAGAGAACCAAGAACATGCATGCATAACCATGTATTCCAAATCTAGCAAGGAAGTCACACATACAAATCGATACCTATAAGTAAACCCATTGTAGTTGCTTGATCTTGTTCTTCCTTGCTTGACCTTTGCTTCCTTTTCCTATCTTGATCCAAATTTGAAATTCTCCAAGAAAACTCTAAGTGTTCAAGAGTGTGAGAGAGAAAGAATACTAGAGAGAGAGCTCCAAAACTAAACTAACGAAAATCTATGAACTGGTCCTCATAAGAATTTTTAATAACATAGCCTCTATTTTCTTCATTTTACATTATTTTTCTTTCATTTTCTTCCTCACATACAACCTATGACCTTTCACCTTCCTTTTCTCCTAATTTCCATTATTTTCATAAATAAATTGCTAAAAATTCCATTTTTCCTTTCCAAAGCCTTTGCCAATTCCTTTTCCAATTTCATTAGCCATAATAATTGAAATGAACACCCACACTAGGATATATTTTAAAAACATTTAGCTTGGAATAAGTTTCCCATAACTGTGATTAGTAATTTTTCTTTACTAACTTTTATTTACATGGAATTTTCACTAGGGTTGTTACAAAAGCAATTGCAATCCAGTTCGAAATTTGCATGTTATCTATTAAATTGAAATAGATATCTAACCAAAAGGTACCTATACCTCCAGATGATACTTTGGAGCTTTGAGAGATGTCGCTTCCTACTCTCCAGAAAGTTTTGGCTACAACAAAGGATTCCTTTTCTTATAAATTAGTTTATTGAATGAACAAAACCCACGATTTCCCTTGCTTGACGAGATATTTTACTAACAGATATTTTTTGGGACTCCCTAAACCCCAAATGATCGATGAAAATATATTCATAATTTATTTAAACAAGAATGAGATGCTCCTCCTCCATATTTTGGTGATTCAATTCCCTTTCTTGATCTTGGCTTTAGAATCATTGTGATTACTGTTTGATTTCCATGTTTTTTATTAAGATTTTTTTCGTGTTCTCACACTATTTTTTCTGTGGTCTCCCCTTCCTTTTCTTTTTTCTCTTTATTTTGTGGTTGCTTCCATCCTCTTCCTACTCTAAGTCATGTGCCATATTTCCAGTGATGACCCCAATTAACATAGCTTCATTAGCCTCTCTGGGGGGATCCATACTGGCATGTAGTTCTACAGTCAATTGGATTGTGATCCCAATAATAGACTATACTTCTATTATAGGTTGTTTTGGGAACTTTGGAACCATAAAATTTCAATACATGGGGAATCCAAAATTTCATGTATTTCACCTTCTTCTTTCTCCAATGGTGCTTTGATCTCTCCCACGTTACTTATATGATCTATGTGCTCTTGATAATTCTGAAGGACATGGCAAATGGATTCGCTGAAGTTGAATCTCCATTGTTTCTAGGAGGATTTTGAACTTTTCTCGCTGCCACTTTCTATTTTTTTCCTCCACGATGTTGGGTTTGCCATTTCTTCAGTTGGTCTAGTGATGAATCTGAGACCTGATTTTGCATTTAATTTTTATAGTCTCTAGGACATTTCCTGTACCCATGGCAGTATCAGCACTTGAAGGGGATTTGTTCATATTCAAGGCTTTGATAGTGGATCCAACTCTTGAGCATAAGATTGATTTATGGTGGAAACAATTTTTTAAAATAAACTTCAACACATATTTTTGCACATTAAAACTAGGAGAATTTAGTTATTCTTTGTCAAGATATTTTTCAACTCCATTTTCAATGGTTATGAGGAATTCATCACTCCAACAAGAAAGAGGAAGTCTGGGAAGTTAAACCAAAAATGGAACTACATTCAACATATCCTCATCTAGGTTAAAGTCCAGAGACCATTTGTTTAGGTACATTCCACACGATCCAAAGAAATAAGGTCCATTACTGAAGATCACATCCTTTTCTTCCTTAATTTCAAACAAGAATGCAAAAAAATCCATTCCTGCATGCATATATAGTGTTTTTTCCCTTCATTTTTAGCCTCCAGTTTTTTGCGATGTGAAAATTTCAAATCTAAAATCCTATTCCAGCAAATGGAATTTATTTTTCTAAATATTGTTAATTATTTTAACAATTTATTTGCTACATAAAATATCAAATAAATCACACTACAATCTTCACAAATAAAACTATGGATATAATAGTGTTGGAAATTGAGAAAATACTAGCACACACATACATAAAATGACACCGTTATTTTTGGACAAATGTCCGCAAAAAAATCCAACTTGGGAAAACCAGTGCAACAGCTGAGGGTTTTTATTATTAAGTAGCAATGAATTCTGAGTAAAATTTATGGATTCCCAACTAGAAATCCAATCAGAAAGTCTCTGACATAAATATTTAGAGAGAAAATTATCTCACCCCACAAGAAATCCTGACGCTGGATTCTACAGAAAAACTGGTCGTCCAAACCACAACGTAGGCCCCTTTGCACTACCTCTTGAACGTGTGTCTCAAATCTACCTTTGAGAAAGGCATCTAGCCTACCTCTACTACTTGAAGTGAGTCTCCAACCCTCTAGAAATTGAATCGACCTCCTCCTCAACTAAATCGAATTGCTATGCTTGAATGAATACATAGTCCTTGAATTGCTTATGCATGGATCACACCTGTCAATTGTTTTTTCCTCTCCGAATATGGAAAAATTCCACTAGATCACTGTCTTTGCTTCCTTGCTGAAGCTTGAACTCTCTGGTAAATTATTGTTGCTACTTTGGAAAATCAAATTCTCTAAGTGTCTCTAGTGTATGGGTGAAATATCGAAGTTGGGAAACACTTTTTGGTGGATGGCTAGAATTTGGATGAAATTTTTAATTTCTTGTCTGAGAAAATAGTCAACTCAATTTCTCGACCAAGATTTTTTAAAACTCTCGTCCGAGATATTTTTAATGTTTCGCCCGAGATTTTGATTGGGCTTGACCGGAGTTAAAATACTCTCGAACGAGAGTTAAGTATTTTCTCGTCCGAGAGTTGTATTGACATAAAATCTCGGGGAAAATCTCAGACAAGAGTTGTAAAACTCTCATCCGAGATTTTTATTCTTATAAAAAGACCCCAAAATTCCTATCTCGCCTGGAATTCTATACTGTATTTTTCATTTTGGAGTCGTCTCTTTCGCAGACTGGAGCTGTCGTTTTGAACTAGAGCTGTCGTCGTTTTGGACTGGAGCTGTCGTTTTAACTAAGCATTCGAGCCATCGTGATTCCTCTAGCCAGGTAAGTCTCTTCACTTGTTGCACTTGCTTGATTTTCCAAGGTAAAATTGCATAAAATCAAAATATTATTCAATTAAGAGGAAGATTGAGAAGTACAGGAGCAAGGTTCTTCACTATGACATCATACTGCAAAATAATCCATTCACTAGTCCTATTCCAACTTCTAAGAAGAAGAAACATCCACCTAAGGCTGACCCTTCTCTTACAAAAACCTCAAGTCTGAAGCTTTCTTAGGTACTGCCTTTTCAATTCTTATTTGTTTTGGAAACCCTTAATTCATTCCTGACATACCGATAACTTCTGTTATCCAACTTCATTTTAGTTAAAAACACTATAGGCTAAAATGTTATTACTATCATGCAGACTTACTATAACATGACTGGAACACAACCACCAACCTTCACACACATATGGTGTATGCATATATATGTATGTATTAGTTTGTTGTTGTATGGCTGTATGGACATACTTTGGGGGACGGGCATTGTAGGGCACATCCCCTTTCCCTGGGGCATACCTTCTCCTGCCCTAGGACATCGCGTGGAAAATGGGGGACATTCAGGGAACTTACCCAATATCCATAGTGATAGCCAGAGATCCTTCAATTTTTTCAGGGTTTTCTGGCTGCACCCTGCCTACATTTCTCCTCTTAGGTGCCAATTTTGCGAGAAGGAAGAAATCCCCTGACAAAGTTAATTTAATATCTGTGCAAACAAACACTAGAGTCACAAAATTTGGACTCGGCAAATCCAAAGTAGAGAGTCAACATGATGTCTGGGAAAAACTCGACATTAACTTGTCTTATTAAAATATGAGGGAACACACACTCAAAAAATCAGGAAACATAATCTCAGCAAAACCAGACAAAACTCAGCACAGTACAGTAAACTAATTAACCAAAACCGAGTCAACCACAATATCCCACACCTAAAGGGCCACAACATTCCACTTCTTTATTTCCAAACATTTGGCCTTCTTGGTGGAAGTGCTTGGTCTGGCTTGAGATTTGGAACCCTCGCCACACTCAAATCAATACAGAGGTCCGTAATGTGATTTCTGCAAAATTGCACAATTTTCAACCATAATATGCCACGCCCAAAGGGCCACAACATTCCACTTCTTGATTTCAAAACGTTTGGCCTTCTTCGTGGAAGTGCTTGGTCCAGCTTGAGAGCTGGAACCCTCGCCAGAGGGCACGGGAATCATATCTATGTCTATTGAAGCCATTGTCCACCATAACAAATTCTAATAGTAACAAACCCTGGCAACGGTGGCGGCAACTGGTGATTTCACTTCGAGACTAGGGATCTAAATAATATTGCGATAAATTTCACATCTACAAACATAAAAATGTTGTATTGAATATAATGAGTTTAAAAAATAATGGATTTGTGTTTAGGGTTTCATTCTTTGTTTGTGTTTTTCTTTTATTGCGGATTTAAAGAATATTTTAGGATAGCTTGATTTTTTTTAAATAGCTACATAGTATGGTAGAACAATATGACCTGCCCATTTTTTCTTGTTCTAAACAGTAGATTCATATTCCTATTCTCTAATAATTGAATACACTTTAGCAATCACAAAAGATGAATTATGCCCTGCAAATTTGAATATGTATGGCCTGTGCATGGAAAATATTGATACAATAGTGTATAGTCTACTGTGCTTGCTAGTCACTTCAATGATATGTTCATCTTCTCCTTGAATGTGCTCTTCCCTTCTCCTGATCTCTTGCTCCTTTATGAGGTGTGACCGAACTCTCTTATCTTGTCCTTTTTATGCTTTGAGAGAAGATAAATAATCTCCTCGATCCTAGCAACTATTCTCCTCAATCTTAGTTTCCATCTATCTCAATCTTGAAATGTAAGGCTATGTTTAAGTCTTAATCGAAGTCACTAATGTTCTGGAAATTCTAGAACATTTCATGTATATTCCTAAGAATAATTGACTTCAAAACACAAGACTTTCACATTAATTTTCTATTTTTCAAGTGAAATTACAAGATAGAGTTCTTAGTGACCACCAAAGAAATGTCTCAGACTACTTCTTGAAGCCTATGCAAGAAGTTCTTGTTCGAGGTACATTTCTCAGTAATAGTAAGTTACTTTGATATAAATTAGAGGGACGCTGGAAATATACAATCAATCACCTGTCATAAATCACTTGAAGAATTCAATAAGTACAATATAGGAAAGAGAGACATGAAAATTACTCGTTTCTCGCCCAATTATCCAACATCAGTGACTTGATTGTATAGAGAGAAGTGAGGTGCTCTTACAACCTTTGTGGAAGAGGTGTGTCATATACATACTCATAAAATTAATAAACTTAAATGGAAAAAAATTGATTTTCGATGCCCAATGTAAAAAAACTAGAAGAAAGAGTTGATGTAAAAAACTAAAGGCCAAATGATTTTAGCTCGAGTGGTTTGGTGAAAAATTTGTTTCCACATCTTTCTGGCTTTAAGCCTCTACAGATATGTTTGTGGAATTTCTAAATTATTTGTACCTGGTGTTCGTGGTAGTTGATCTTTCAAAGTTACTGATTCTGTAGAAATTCTTGACCTGGTTAAAAAAAAAAGAAAAAAAAGAAAAAAAAGAAAAGGAAATATAGATCCATCTTAATCTTGAATCTTTCAAATATTGATAGATTTGCATTTGGGATTTTCTTGATCCCTCTTGGTGCTTATTACATCTGGGTTGAAGAATGATATTTGCTAGTATATATACAAAATGGTGCTAAAGGGAGAATGATTTCTATATATAAAATAAATGAAATCCTTTAATAACACCTATAGTGAAAAAACATGTTTTGACAATTACATAAAGTCAGTGAGCAACTATAGTGTGTTGGGAATTACATCCTCGATGTTTCAAAAATACATTTCCAAGAGTGTCTATAGGTTGGGTAACTCTAATGTAATGAGGGTTGATGTTGTCAGTGGACTTGAATCTGTGGTCATGGATATCAGAGCTCAGCCTCTGATGTGTTAATGCATTTTTTAAGTGGTGTGTCATTGCCACTAGCATTGTCAAAATTCAAAATTGATTGGGCTTAAAGAAAATTTCCCACAAATGACTATCCAACACCCTTTAAACAATAACAATATTTACCAAATCCTTCAAAACTTATAGTATGTGAAAGTATAATGGCTCAAGGTTTGGGATAAACATAAAGCAACATTGGGTGGTGGATCACCATGGCCCTTGGGGGTTAGGCCCCAATCATCCACAACAATTTTAGGGATAACAATAATTGGTTCCCATCCATGATTGGTAGGTCCAACAGGCTTATTAGCTTTTGGTATGGTGAGACCAATTTTTTGAAAACCACAACCAAAATCAACTAGTTAAGGGTTCTTCCAAACCAAAACAAGAAAGTGGTCCATATAGACTAGTTTTTGAACCAATTTACTAAAAACAACATAAAATAATAAAAAATAATTAAAAAATACATATTCGTGGACTTCAATGTAAATCCAAATAATTAGACACCAAATATGCAAAGTTTAGGTAGTTTCAATGCATGAATTTTGTAGTGTGGTTGGGTTTTTTTCCACCCAACTTCTTACCAACAACAACATAGTTTGAGGAATTATCAGTGATAACCTAAACAACATTATCCACACCCACCGTGAGGAAAATCACATTCCATAGCTGAAATAACAAGTTTGCATATTTCACCCAATTAGATACATTTGTTGATCTCAAAAACAAGGATCCTTGTGTGAAAATAATCATGGTAAGAGACTTTCCATCATTCCATCCATTTGAGAAAAAATTGCCTTTTTTTCCCCATGATTTTTCAATCTCTATAAAATAGTCATTTATGGAGTAGACATTTCTTTCTTTTTTAATCTATAAAGATGGCCTTTCAAGCTCTTACTAACAACAATTATGAACTATAGATTAGATTGATAATAAGATGAGTAGGAACTATTGAAGGGCATATCTTCATCATACCACAATTTGGCCATGTACTCATAAGCATATTCCTTGTACTTATTCCAATGGTTTCAATGGTGGGATTAGTGCAACTAGTAGTGGTGGAGGAAGGTGGAAGAAAACCAACAATACTCTCTCGTTTGTGGAATTGAAAGTGAAACTGTGGGATGCTTTTCATGAATGGGAGAAACATGTCTAAAGTGTTCCCTAACAATTATAGAGTTAGAGGAGGAACCTTGAAAATTATGGCTACATTTCTATACAATCTCTCTCCTTTTCTCTATCTTAGCTTGCATCTCTTTCTGGCTAACCTTTTTTTTATTTATATTTCTCAATAAGGGTTTTCATTTTCTTTATAATTTCTAGATCCTCCATAGTAAACCTCATCATGGTTTAATTTTCCCTCGAATACTAACTATTTGTTATTCTAGACTAAAAATCCTAGCATTGGGTGGTGGGTCATCCTAGTCCTTTGGGGTTAGGCCCCAACCATCCATGCCAAGTTTAAGATTAATAAATATAGTATTTCATCCATTATTAGTAGGTTCAAGAGTATTTTCGACATTTGGTATGTTAATACCCTGTTTTGAAAAATAGAACCAGAATCAACCAGGTGAGGGTCTAAAGAAACTATAATAAAAAACTGGCTTGCATTTTCTTGTTTTTTTAACCAATTTACCAAAATAATATAAAATGTGAAAATATTAATTAAAAAAATATATATTCATGTACGTCTATGTCACATGTTTTGCGTTCAAATTTGAGTTCGTAAATGATTAATTTTGATTTGAATTTAAATTTTATGATGAAGTTTGTATGAGGTTTTCCATTGCATTCACACATACATATTATAACACAGAAAACATAAAATGATAATATCAATATCAATAAAAACATATGAGCAAGCATTTTTATCAATGAACATACATGAAAATCTAGTTTAATCATCCATAGTTAGAGAGAAGCCATGTTGAGCAGAAGAACGTTGGTTACATCCTTGTATGGCATGTAACCTCGGTCCCATAACTTGGTGAGTCACCGTAGCATTGACCCATGTCCATGTATGTTTTTGTAAACTTGGATGGCGTTCATATGCTAATGTCCATAGCTTGCTCCACCTCAACACTGCATAATTGTAACCTTTGACCCTTGTCATCGTAACCTAAGCATGTGTTCCTATATGTCCTTTTGTCCCTGTAACCTCAACCTTGTAACCTTGCTCTTTGACACAAACCATGTCCTCATAGAGACACTTTAAATTATTGCAAGGAAAATAGGAGAGGTTTTAATTGGGATTGAAAATCAAATTTGGAAATTTTGAGGTTAATAACTAAAATTTTAGGATACAGGAAATAGATATAAAAAAATTATTAACATTAACTTTTTACATGAGATTGCTAACAAAATTCCAGACATTGAAAAATGCTTACCATACTTTTTATACCATATAACTAATATTGTTGTTGGCTTCAAAATGTTGGAGCTATAGTACATGTTATCCATTGGTTGATGACATGATTGTCCATTGATAATTTGTTTATGAGGGGCATAAATTTGATTTGATACTATAGCAACAATGGCATCAGGCGAGCCCTCCAGATACCCCTTCATCAGAGGAGGATTTTAAGGTATATTGGTTGTTTAGTATGTCATGTTTTCAAGTAGGTTATATTTATTGTTCGTTGTGAAAATTTGATTAATGTGAAAATTTGTTGTCCTGCACAGGTGGACACACTCATATGACTTGAGCGCCCAGACACGAAATTGAACAAGAGGATCCCCATAGACCTATTCCCATTCATCCCCAATTTCATAGAGCCCATTCTGAGGGGTATATTAGAAACGGTATATGTACACATTAGATCAATTGCTAGTTAAAATTTTCAAGTTTACGTTATATTTTTTTTTCTAAGTAAGATTAATTCTATTAAGTATAAGATTTACTGTTACAAAACTGCCATAGTGTCATCTGTGTGAGCCTGAGCACTGGGCTTGATAGACATGCTAAACAAGAGAAGTATGGACTGCCCAAGATTGGGAAACCAGTCCTTTGGAGATCATTTTGGCCACCCTTGGGAGGGAAACCGGCCTACAGTTCATACAAGAAGACTTAACAAAAAGAAAAATATGAAAAACAACAGTCAACCTTTCCAGCTGTGCACTGAGACAAAGAAACCAAAAAATCCAACTGTAATTGTGTAGAAGTACAAGTAGAAGCTGGAAGCTGGGTTTGTCACTGAGCATGAGTCAGAGATGGAGGTTCTTCCACCACCCTGCAAGCGTATTCATCTGCATCTTCATTCATGACGCCTTTGAGAGCGCCATCCAGGTCCAAGGCCCCAGCCATCTAGCGCTGCACGTCCTCTGCTTGGCGAGCAACGTCAGCTGACAGAACAGAGCAATTGGGATGGCTAGAGACAGGAGGGGGCGGAGGGGAGGCCTCAGGGGAGGTAATGGGGAGAGGAGACTCTTCTTTGAGGGTGACCGTGATATATGCTGTGACAATGGGGTTGACATGAGAACACTCAAAGCGGAATTCAGCCCGCTGAGAGGATTATCGAATGGGCAAGTGGACAGAACCATGGGATGCTGGAGGGAATGCGGCACTGGGAGGGTTAACAGTGGGGGGAGGGGCTGGCTGAGCCAAAGGAATAGGATCTCGATATCGCCTTCGACCTCTGCCATGACGCATCTCCTAAGGCTGGACATGAGTCTCTTCGGCATAAGAAGACCCTGAGACAGAGATGGAATGGGGTCGAAAATGAGAGACTCGACCATGGCTTGTGTCACGTATACTTCGCATTCTATGTCACATGCGTGGCATGGTGGTGGAGGCCGGAGGAGAACTATTGCAGTGGAAAGGGTAGACCGGAGTCTCAAAGCTATAGTGAGGGAAGTTTCCGCGAGTGGATTCTGTCAACCGAGTGCCAAGAGGAGAAACGATGCCGTAGAGACCCACAGTTTGAGCACAGAGAGGTTGATTGACTCTACAGAAGTGACTCTGGGAGAAATGAAGCCCTGGCAGCGGTTCAAAACAAGCTAAGAGAGTGCAACGACACCCAGTATGAGTGCGGATGTTGGGTTTGGCATAGCCTTGAGGGCATGCACTATTTATAGGGGGCAAAGAGCCATTGTAGAGAGCTGAACAATCCAGAATGGATTCCATGACCAAATGAATACCCATGTCGAAATGAGGAGGCGTTTGTGCAGTGTTAATGTCATCGCGAGCTGGCGGATTTATTATGACATAAATGCGTGTATAGGAGGCCATATGGCCACCCCACGCGAACTCCTTCGGGAGGTGCGTAGGGGCCAAGGTCTCATCAATGCACGCCATCAACCACATCCGGCGAAGTTTACGTTATATTCAATGTTAAACAACTGAATTTTTTTTTTCAAATGACATGTGTTTAATGTGAAAACATTATTCTCCATAGGTGAAAATATAGGAGTTGTGGTTGGCCCTATTGCTAGGGAGGGGAAAAGTAGAACAATATCTAAGCTTATGGCATCCATGCCACACTTGGATATTTCTCCTTCAGGTAAAATGTAAAGGAACATTTATTTTTTGATGTATGTTTAATGTGAAACTTATTGTGTGTCTCATGTACTTGTGTTATAAAACAATTTAATGTTTTTTACAGTGGGTGGTAGAGACGTTCATTCCTCGGAAGGGAACAATCCTAGTATGAGCGAAGAGGATGAGTTAGTTTTTCCACGAGGTAATTTCAAATGACCAGACAAGTTTTTTAAATACAAATTTTCCTTATAAATTATTTAATTTTTAATATGTGCAATAATTTAACATGTTATAGGTGGTGGTGGTCGCCCTCCTAGGGGGAGAGGTCATAGGGGTCATAGGGTTCATGATTTTTCTCGAAATTTGAGCTATGATCCCCTTTACACCCATCCTGGTGATATTCCTGAGTAGATGTCTTGGGAAGATGCCATCTCCTTACTTACTTTTGAAGGGATGAGGGAGCATTCCACAAGATTATGCAATGAATTTCAAAGTTGCAATCTCTCTGCCCTTAGTCGAAATTGTCTCCAAATTTTTTTGCACAATTTGGAGAGTTTGATAGAGACTTATCGTGGGGTTGGACCATCAACCCAAGTTTTCTTTGACATGATGCGTAGGAGGAGAGTGTCAGTGATTGGTATCCAATCCTACAATGATGTTAAAAGTAGGGTCACTAAAGAAATGGCCTTGTCACTATTTTACTTGTGGCCTAAAGACAAAAAACATCTGAAGATTGCAAGATTCAATGATCCCAATATTGCACCTTATATTTATGAAAAGTTCTTGTATGCATACGAGAAGTTCCAAAATAATGATGAGGTTCCACAATATTTTGTTAGGATGTTGTATGCTCAATTCCGAGAGCACATGGACCCTAACTATACAGATACGGGGTCCAAATTCTATGGAGCTAGAAAAGGTTGTACATATGAACGACCTGATGTTATGCTAGATGTTGGGTTTAGGCCTCTAGTACCTCGTTTAGCACCTCGACCACCTAGGGTAGTTACACTTCCAGAGGAGTTAGCCCTTATCTCCATTGCTACATCACAGATGAGGGAGAAGATACAAGAACATATTGCAACTGCTTTAGGAGGGGTGGAAGTCAGCTTAGGGACAAGTCAACCTTCATCTAGTGCAGGATTTCGTTCATTTGTGAGTATTCCAAATGACGTGTTAAGGGAGATAGAGTGAGATGAGCTTTTGGAGTATGCATCCTCATGTAGAGACCACTATGAGTGAGCCATTACACAAAAAATGCACACCATGGATGAGGTATGTACAAGTATGTTTTGATCTATTTTAAAATACACTTTTATAAGATGAGCTAGAGTGCATGTAATATGTTTTTTTGGTGTACATATACATTTAGTCTCCAAAAACTTACGCCAATATATTTATTTAACTTATGTAGTTTAAAACATTCTTAGAACAACATTTCCTTGCCCCTGATCCTCATTCTGTAGATCATGGACATGATCATGTACAGGTGCCACATTCATTACTATCTATCTATATTTTTGTACGTCAAATTGAAATTTAATTTATGTCACATAATTTTGTATGGTATGAGTCTTAACATTATGGAATTTTCAAGTTAGTGCTACACATCAAGGGCTGCCTAAAGAGATTATTCCTTCTCAGGTTCCAGTCATGACACATGTATCGATACTTTTCATTAAGCATATTTATAATATTTATTATATTTATTTTCACAAAATTTTCTATTAACTTTGGTTTCTACTTTTTAGGCTATAGATAATATTGAGATGAAGCAAACTGAGCCTCAAGGAGATCATGTAGGCTCTGGGTCAGAGAGTCTACATTAAACCATGGTAACCTCTTACCATTTCTTCGTTGGTATCATTGCCACATTATAAACAGGCTATCTAGTGAATTTATAGATAGTTGATAGGTTCCTTTATGTATCTAGTGAATGCTAAAACTAATATTTAATTTTCAGTAAAAAAATTGAGCCATAGTCAATTCACGAGGTTACTGATAGTATAGGTGCTTCATTTGGCTTAGAGGAATATGCACATTTGTTTCCTTTACCATCTCAGGCATTGTCACAATGTCAATATTTTGTAATTCCTACTCAAGTCCCTGCAAAATAAGGAAGCCCATGCACAAAAAGCATACATACCAAGATATTTCATCTCTCACCATGGCCTTATCAGGTTACTCATGGTACAAGCTATAAACAAAGCAAGAAAATCCTGGGAAGAAGTCATTGCAACTCAAATGGTTGAAACTTCACTAAATGAGCCCAATTTTGTGTGAATCCACCCATTACAATTGCGAAGGAGGAAGAATATATTGTCATGAATCTCTTGGCTACAAAGTACCTACTAATTCATATTAAGGAAGAAGAGACAAATTCTATTATGCCATAGAAGGAAAGTGATATTAACGTTGATATAATTAGTATCAAACCAACCACCGAGAGAATGAGAGGGCATCAAAATAGGCCCCCCTGTGTTCCAGGAAAGAAGAGGACATGATACATTTGTACCACCACCCAAACCACTGCTACTCCAAAAAAAGAAGTAAGGGCATAAAAAATCCTAGAACACCAGGAAGACACTACCCCTACTAAAACATAATAACTAGTAGAGTCAGTGACCTAGGGTTGGAAGAATTTGGTCTGGTGGCCTTGCTACTCCATAATAACTATCAAGGAGTGCTCTACACTACATATTACTGCTTCAGAACTATTTCCCTATAATAATGTGGATGTGATCTCTTAGGTGAAACTCTGTAGCTATGACAGTGGACTGCATTCCCCAATTATTTATAGGCCTATCACTTAGAGTCTTAGGTGCAGAACTGCCAGATGGGTTGCATTACTAGCACTTGTGGTGGCTTAATAATGGTTATGGAAGACTATGGAATCAATATTCCTTAAAAGACAGAATTGCAAATCATGCTTCCCTTATGACACGTTTTCATCTATCCAATATAGACCTTTAACAACAATCATTTGGAAAATATTATGTGCTCTCATGTGATGGAAAAAATGGGAGTTTCAAGAAAAGGGGGTAGTATGTGGTTTGACAGAGTTCACAACAATCCTCTTCATGATAGCTACACATATCTCATGGAAAATCATGTCCACTGTTGCATCAAAATTGATGACATTTTTCATTTGCAAGTACCCAGGTTCTATTGTAGCCCAGTAATGACAATATTCCATCTTGCAAACATTTTGGTTTCGAGGATTCCTAGTTTTGCATGATGACTAAGCACAGAGGAAACGACCATTGTATCCATGAGGTGGCTGCATTAATTCACTAATTTCAACTGGTAGCCTCATTTTGGCACATGCTACAACAGGATAGGAAATGAATAAGCTCTACTGAGTAGTAGTTTAGAGTAGAATAAGCTCTTTTGAGCAGCAGTCTTCAATTCTTAGATTCATAGGCTTTAATTTCTATTGCTTTGATTTATAAGGGCCAACCTTTGATGTAGTGATGATATTTTTTAACGTGGAGGTTAGTTTCATATGTGCATGAAATGATTCTGAGGTTCTCATGCACTTCTAAGAAGAACACGTCCCCAAGTTGGAACCAAGTGTTTTCCACTAATGAAAAGGGACTGCACATGTGATTTTCATCACATTTGTAGAGTAGCACGGTGATCCAAACTTTCCAAAAGTTGGAAATGTGTAAAAATACATTTTCATCAAGCATAACTACATGCACATGTTTGAAAACATCATAGATTGTAAACCCACAGGAAAGACCATCAGCTACATCACTATTTTTAGTCCACATGTGGCAGATTTGTGAGCTCATCTCTTGGATGACTTGTACTTTCTTGACTGTTATAACCAAAAATAAAGGCACAATAGAGGCACTAAAGGAGAGGAATGCACAACCCAAAAAAAGATTTACATGGCACATGAAAGAGAGAAATTCAACATAGAAAAAAAGTGTCATAAGAGCATTAGTGGGGAGAGTGTCCAACTTAAGGACCATAGTTAAAAGGATGTAATTCATGAATTTATGATAAAAATCCCAACAATAATCAATAAACTTATAGATAAAGTTAACTATGGAAGAAGACTCTTTGAAAATGGTCTCATATCTCATGTTTGAACAAAGGTACAATAAACTAGCACTTGCTCTGAATCTTATGAGGCCAAACTCAGAGAAGAACCAGATTTTTTCATATCTGCTGATGACAACAGGAAATACAGACATATTGTTGATTACAAAATTCCTATGAATGGTTTTTTGGGAATATATAAAGGTAGATGCACTGAAGAAGAGGAACACCCAACCCTTTAAAAGAAAAATAATTAGGTTTACACGACGCCTGCAAAAGAAAATTTCAACAAAGAAAGAAAACATCATAAGGGAATTACTGGAGAAAGCATCCAACTTTAGGAGCATGGCCAAAAGGTGTAACTCATGCATTTCTGATAGAAGATCCAAATAGTATTCAGTAGTAATCAATAAACTTATAGAGAAAGTCCACTATGGAAGATGCCTCTTTGAAAATGGTCTCAAATCTCATGTTTGAGCAGTTCTGAAGTAGTAATATGCAGTGTAGAATTATGCCTGATTCGTATGTCAGAATCAACCAGAATCCTATACTTTTCAGCCCAAATACAAACTTAATAATTTAGCAAAAATCAAAGAAAGATCCATTCTATCGACATACTGACTATCCTCCAAGAGGCATGATCACAATTGCCCAATGTAGTGTTAAGTACACTTTCATAATGAATGCAATGAGAATATTTTAGTGAAGAAACCGGCTTGAAGGTTTATTCATAATGAAAAAGCTATGATCTCGTTAAGGACTTAATCCTTCATGCCAATACTTAAAAACTGTATGCTCAGCTGGGCACAAGTTTTCACAACAAGTTCTTAGTTTCACTATCCACTACATGAACAGTGGCAGCCCATTCTATTACCATGCAACCCTCAGGAAGATTAATATTTAGTTCTCGGCTTTGTTCTCTGTCCCATCTATTAAATTTGAAGGGACAACTTGGTAGAGATGTCACAGTGTTGCAAACTGGGATCCTTGTCCTCCATTTGTAATTCATCAATCTGTAATAATATCTCCCTGCGAGCTTCATTATGCTCTAGTAAGACATTGTTGGGGAGCGATTCCATGTTCTAGTATAGCTTGATTATACATAGATATTGGTTTTGGCACCCTAAATTATGGCCTGAATCAATCACCCACTCAACCATAGAGGCCAAGACCTCCTCATCAACTTTCTCATCTTATTCAACACGAAATTCAATATCAACATAGTTGATTTCCTGTTGTATAGGAGCAGGGGTTTGGGAATGATATCTCTGTGCTTCCTTATGAGCTTGAAGTGTGCCTTGAGTGCTCCCTTCTACTTGAGAAGAGGACCCTCAGCATGTCAAGCAGGGGAGTAATCGAGTATGGGTATGCACAAAGGTGAAGACTTAAAATGGATATAGCCATGTCCAACAGGAAGGAGCTTCAATGGTGTAAACACCAGGTAAGGTTGAGCGTAAATGAATTTAAAGTTGGAGAGGAGAAGGTGTAGGGTTGTGGGCACCACCAAAGGAGGTAGGAATAATAATATGGCTCATAGAGGCTTCCCAAGGTGCAAGGGGGACCCAAGTATTTGACTGTGTAAGCAAAAGCCTGAGTTCACAAATTAATTTCCCTACTTTGAAAATTGCAAATTTGATTTATTTACAATAGAATATAATAGTGGAATAAGCCAACCATGCATTAAGGAAATTTTGTAGACGCAATACTGATTGAGACCTTCCCGGATGCGGGTGCCAATGAAATGTGTTAAGAAGATGGGACAGGAGGGGAGCTGGATGGGAGGCCACTTGCATACCAGACCTACTGTTGTCACTCGGTTCATAAATGATATTAATCAGTGGTTAATGAGATTAATTCTCGGTGCAATTCACAACATGCTCTCCGTTTCCCGATATCACTTCACACGCAGAGGCATGATTTGGTATTTGGTTCATTTTAATGCCGGTTCCTTGCACAGGACGCCTGGTTGGATGGTAAATTGGAATGATAATATGGAGAGAGGCTTTGATACCAGCAGAACTCCCCTTCCGGTGTCTAGGTGTTGTGCCCAGAGTGCTCGTCTTCCTTCAGCCCGCACAGTGACTGGCAAGAGGAGCAGCCTCTATTGCTGCTTGGACTTTGGCGAAGACCTGCACTTATCCCTCACAGGCTCTTGCTTGCTCACTTCTTTCGAGCTGCGCCCTCATTCGCCCCTGCCCTTACTCCTTCTTCTGCCCTCCCAGTCTGCTTCTTCGTCAAAGAGTATGCCGCGTCTCAGGCATAGGATGCGATGTAGGAGAGGTTCCTCTCGGAATCAGTCTCGGTGTCCACCTTCCACGCCCAGCACCTCTTCGGGTCCTCCTGCCCACTCTAACAGCCATCACAGTCCTCACAGTGACCGCATTCTCTGCTCTAGATGTTGCATCCACTCCACCAATCCTCTGCCTCCACCTGCCCATCTCAAACTGCTTCTTTTTCCTATAACAACTCTCTTAATCGTCCCAGGGTGACGACTTCCATTACTGTAGTATTTCAGGAAGAACCTCAGGCAACTGCGCCCGGCTCTAATCAGGCTAATCAGGACATTTCAGAGGCTCAGTCTGCAGAGATGCATGGTGGAATAAGGCACACAGTAAGCATGGACATGCAGGATATGGATGGCAAAGCCACTCAGGACCAGGAAAGACTGGATGTTTCAGGGCAGCCTTGTGAGCAGATGGGAAAGATGCAAATCGACATGGGGAAAGCAAGTGCAACGCCGGTCCATCCCTTTCCCACAAGGCATGTGATAACTTCCATTTATGACCTATACAAGTATGATCTGGACCTTTGGTGCAAAGTTGATGAAGAACCTCCGGATGAGTAATTCATCCTCCTCTTCTTGGTTATTCTGTTTTGTTTCGGCCCCTATACATGGGCAAGTTTTGTCTTCCACACTGTTGTTGAACATGCTTCTTGTTTTGGATAATTTTGGTCACCAGCACTCTAAAAATTTGGTACCCCTGCGTGGGAAACTCTCTTACTCTGTTTCAGACTGGTTTCCCTCTTGCAGGGCAGTCTGCAAAGCTAGTTTTTTGTTTAAAATGTCCAATCTCTGGGCAGTGACCTGGCCAAGGCCCGTTGTACTATATTTCTTCTGTTAATAGACTAATTTTACTTAGAAAAAAAAATACTGATTGAGACCTTTTGTGCCACCACCTGCGAACCCCTACTTCTTCATGCACTTTTTCCTCGCAGATTGCATGCCTTCGCCACCAGGAAAGTCTACCCCCAGAATGAGCATGTAAAATTAAGGAACCTAGGATGGTTATGGACCTTGGGAGTCCATATTGTGCAACTTGGGGCAACATATGAAATTATCCGTGGGAACCATATGAAATTATTGGCGTATGCATGCAAATGATCATTTAAGGCAAAACAGAGATAAGGGATTTCTATTTGAGGAATATCACCTTGGTATTGAAAATGTTGTGTGGTATGACCAGTGGCATTTCCAAGGAGTTTTGGGCCTTGTTCATTTCCAGTAATGTTTCTGGCACTCTTTTGGAATTTTCCAAGCCCACCTAGGCGCCCAAGATGGGCGTGAGATGCAGACCCATAGGAAAATATCACCATGTGAATGCCAATGACCCTTTAAGAGAACATATATTGGAGTTGTCTCTTATCTCAATAATTATGTCAAGTGCTTTCCTTTCCAAGGTAATTTTGGGAATGAACTGCATTTGTTGTTCATGTTTTTGTCTTTTGAGTATTTTTTGAGAGCATATAGATTTTGGCGCTCAACAAAAATACGAAATTCATTTTTGAATCATTATCACAGTTAGTCTGACGTGGATGCATTTCTATGAAATTTACAGAATGATTTTGAGTTTGAAAAATGGGATTGGCTGACTGTTATTAAAGATGAATTACCAACCGGTACCAGATTGGTAAGTATGATTTCACACATGCTTCTGTTTAACAAAGATAGCAAAGTCACTATTAACTAGAAATAATTTTTGTTGGCCTTGCTTTTTTTAGTTGTGCAGATTGAATCTGTGGGTGGTTATAGGGAGGAATCCTGTAATTGCAAATTGTGCCCTTCAATAAAATGCCTTGTAATCTGTGTTTTTTTTTCTTGAATTTATTTGCAGATTATGGGGTTGAATCCTCCATTTGGTGTTAAAGCTGCTCTTGCAAACAAATTTATTAGCAAAGCCTTGAAGTTCAAGCCAAATTTGGTCATCCTTATTGTTCCAAAAGAAACACAGAGGTATATTATTTTTTATTATGGAAGGGTATTAAACTGATGGATTCTGAGAACAGCAGCTCGACCCAAGTGTTGGATTTTGAACATGTTGCTTTCTATTGGAGGGTTTGTTTCGAATGCAGACATTGGATGCTTTTTTCCTGAAGAAAAATTTAGATTTTTTTATTAAAAAGCAAGCACTGTAAACCCCTTTGGTTGCAAAGACTCAGGGAACCACCAAATGTGTGTGGTCGTGGCAATAGGTTGAAATGACCCTGATCCAATTGAAACTGTTCCTAGCCTTGATGTTTCTCAAGATGGGAGTAGCTATGCTATCCTGTATTTGGGAAAGGAGCCACCCTCTCATCTGATTACCTCCTTCCCTGACAACCCTCCCAGGGAGTGTCAGAAGGGGGAGAAGATGGACCTGTTGAAGGGAACTATTTTCTGTAGACCAGCTGGTTGTGGTTGATCAAATAGGGCCACTTCAGTTTCAATGCAGCTTATTCTAAGATCCTCTAAGAATGGATGGTATAAATTAAAATGAGAAAGGAAAAGAAAAGCAGTGGAATGGAATGCACGATCCTTCAGTCCAGGAATGAAAAGCAAGCTACCCGTACTTGAAAAAAATAAAATGGTCAAGATGGATTCTTAATGTAACATATTTTATGGCTCAAGCCTGTATTTTTACTATAGTTTACATTTTTCATTAGATTCAGCTAAGGTGTCGAACATGGAAATATCAGACCTGCTTCAAAGTTCCTTAGTCTGGGGGTCAACAGTTGAACATTAGACCCAGGATTGGATTTTCCCAAGCAAAATATGTGGCAATATTTGATGCATATCATGTTTGTGTTAATTTATTTTTATTTACCCAAAACAATGTTAAACAAATCATTTTTCGTTATGTTTGATTAATCAAAATGTTTTTTTTGTAAAAATGGTCAAGCATATCAGACTCTGTCACATCTAATTGATCTGAATATGTTTTGTTTCTTCCTTTAGGTAGCGAGGTGCACGAATATCATCAATCCAAACACTGATGATTCCAAGTATGTCATAAATGTTAAACAAATTTCCAAGGCATGCCTATTTCTCCAGGTTGTGTTGTGATCATACAGTAAAGTCATTATTCTCTTATAGGTGCAACAAGAATCAAAATTGCTACTTTACTCTTACATTAAAACTATAGCTGCAATGATTAGTCTTTTTCTCGCGACAAAACTTATGAATTCAAAACCCAATGTTTCTCGAACGCCACATTGACTTGCATGTAGTATTTACAAAATTGTCTCTTGGGAATGCAGTTTGTGGTTGGACTGGGTGATAAAGTCTCCCCTATTGATATTGAAGAAAGCATGCGTGTTGGGTTAGTTATTAAAAAATCCCCCTTGCAAAACCATCCTTTTATGTTCACTTTGTCTTCTAGGGAGTTTGCTTCCTTTAGAGTTGAGTGTGATATTATCCATCAATTCTAAGTGTTGCTGACATGTGAGATATCACATTAATTCTTAGTGAAGCATTACTATGTTTTCAACTCTAATGTTTTATGTTGTTTTCATTAATGTCATCAAAAAATTTAGAGATTGCTTTAGGTCACACCCTGTGGGTTTTGTTAGGAATGTAATGATTGATGGTATTCTTTCTTTATATAGGGTTAATCACAATAAGTATCAGATTCATATCCCTTTGCATCCTAAGATTGATCCTAGTGTGACAATGATGATTGTTGAAGAAAAGCCAGATGTTACTTACAATGATGTTGGAGGTTGCAAAGAACAAATTGAAAAGATGCAAGAGGTTTTTCAATTCTCTTATAAGTCATCGTCTATTCACATTTCATATTTCCTCATTTGGCGAATAGCATCAACAGAGTATTATGTCAATAAATGGTCAATATAAAAAGTCATTTATCATGACAGTTACATGGATAACATTGGGTAATCTCATCCTAGTAAAAAAAACAATAAATTCACTTTTCTTCAAGAGAATTCATGCTAAATTAAGAACCTTTGGAATCTGAAAATTGTATGTAGGCATATGTTAGCTAGTTTAGAGATTGCTTCAGGTCACACCTTATGGGTTTTGTCAGGAATGTAATGATTGATGGTATTCTTTCTTTATGTAGGGTTGATCTCAATAAGTATCAGATTCATATCCCCTTGCCTCCTAAGATTGATCCCAGTGTGACAATGATGATTGTTTGTCTTGAAGGGCTAGAGAATATTTTGAAAGTTGGGGAAGCAGAGAAGGTTTTGGGCAACACTGGAGGTGTAAATATCTATGCACCATATATTGATGATGCTGAAGGACTTGAGAAGATTGAGAACCTGCAAAGTCATGACAATAATGAAATTTATGAGAAGGAAGTAAAGGTTCTTGAAACTTATTGGCTGGAAGATGATGAAGATGACCAAACAGTCAATTTTTACCTCTCATATTTAACATTTTAAGTGACCTATGATATGCCGTCGATGGAGGGAACACTTCGTTTTCATACACTCAGAGAGATTTACATAGTCAATTATTCCTTTGTGCATTGTGTATACTCTATGTCCACATGTTATCAAATATCTTTTAGGTTCAACATGAGTACTTTATTTGACCTTGCAATCAAAATTACAATTATTTACTATTTTTGTGGAAGCTCAGATGGAGTCTAGTTTCCCAAGTTGAAAGAAATTTCAAAATATGAGTCTTATGTTTGTCATCAAGAGAATAATTTCAAGTGTTATTCTACCACTAATGAAATTTAATTTTGTAATATTTCTCCACCAAGCTATATAGATTCCAATCAATGATCTAATATTTCATAAGAGGCAAGTGATTTGTTCTGGAAAATTTTGGTTTAAATGTTTTGTTGCTTATCAATATCCTTGGTTGTTGATAATTTGCTTTAAATTTAATTTTAACTTTTATTTAACCTTTCTCATTAGGAATATAGAAATGATGAATCAAACACTAGTAGCAAACAAGGTTCTCCAAAGATCATGTCCATCATTTACTGTGTCTTAATGTCATTTTCTTAATATAATTATTAGAGGAAGAATTCCTGTTGTTCATGTATCAGATTTTAAAGCTACCCTAAGGGTAGAATCCTATGCTTCTCCAGGGATATGAGGAGTCTTTATGCCAAATATGTTTTGTTACATCCCTTAATCAGGTGTGCATGTCATTTGATTCCCAAACTCTGTCATTATGTCAAAACCGAAGGAGTTAGGGTGGGTGCATTCCTGGAAAGGGATTCTCATGTGCCAAACCTGGCATGTTGGGGTCTCATTATATGGAATCTTTTTTATTTTCGTCAGTTTTTGCATAATTTTCTGGTGCTTCCAAATACCTTTCTTTGGATTGATTCTTGTTTGATTCTTTAAGTCACTTGCTAGTTGCATGATAGCTAATGCTTGGTTTGATTATATGGTATTTGAAAATTCTTGTTCACAGATCTTGCTGCTAAACCTTTTTAAAGATTAGGTCCATAGCATATGACTATATATTTAATTCTTCTTGAACATTAATTTATGTTTTGAAATAGTTATTAAATTTTACCCAGTATTTAGTAACAATTACTCTCTCTATCATTAATTTCATTAACATGTTGGCCTTTGACATACAACTCATTTTTTTATGGTTTATAATACTTTTTTGAATAATATTTTAGCGCAGTCCCTAAAAAATGTTGCAAAGGAATGGAATTCTATTTAGTGGTTGAGGCCAAATCCTTTCAACCATTTGACATGTTTCTATGATTTAAACATAGAAACATTTCACATTTCACATTAAATTCATTCGTATTCCTTTAGTGATTTTAAACCATATGTTAAAGTACCAACCAAATATGTTTCAAATATACAATAATTAGGGGATAAATTGGTGGAATAATACACCATTAACCTTAATCCCCCCCTAATTTTATTCTAAATCTGAATTTTCTCAATACTTTTCCTCTTGATTATGTTCTTGCAAGACATGGTAGTATTGAATTTTGGTGAATATATGCCTTATTGTTGTCTACATCAATCTGGAATTGATGCTAGAAAGTTTCCTATGGGTAATGGTTGTTTAATCATATGAATGATAATGATCCTAGAGTCATTAATCATAATGATTGAATTCATTCTTATTCCTTTAGTGATTTTAAACCCTTTTCAAAGTGCATTTGCCTCTATTTGTTATGATTCCAATTTTATGCTCCTAGGATTCCAATTTTATGCTCCATCAATAAAATATAAAAGAATAAAGTTAATCCTTCTTCCAATTTTAAAAATTAGGAGTATCTTGAATGTTCCTTTCTAGGATCTATTCCATGTTATGAACAATATTTTCCAAGCACATGGAAAATAGAAACATGTCAAATGAACATAGAAACATTTGACATTTGAAATTTTTGGGATACTTTGTTGAAGCAATCAATATGCGAGCTATAAAGTAGTTTGAATAAATTTTCTCCTTAAATTTGAAATTTACCAAACCATTTCTCTTCATCTATATTGAAGCATTGATGAGACTTGAGTTGCTTTGCATTGGAAATAATAATTTCATCTAAACACTTTTTGATTTATTTCTACAAGGGGTGGGATACCTATCTCTTAATATAAAAGTGTGAAATCCATTACTAGCGAAACTTTCTAACATAAGAATTAATCCATAGCTTTAAACACACCTTTATGAATATTTTTGTATTCTTGAATGTTCCTTTGTAGGATCTATTCCATGTTGTGAACAATATTTTCCAAGCACATGGAAAAAAGAAACATGTCAAATGAACTTAAAAACATTTGACATTTGACATTTGTAGGATACTTTGTTGAAGCTATCAATATGTGAGCTATAAACTAGTTTGAACATTTTTTCTCCTTAAATTTGAAATTTACTAACCCGTTTCTCTTCATCTATATTGAAACATTGATGAGAGTTGAGTTGTTTTCCTTTGGAAATAATAATTTCATCTAAACACTTTTGGATTTATTGCTACAAGGGGTGGGATACCTATCTCTTAATATAAAAGTGTGAAATCCATTACTAGTGAAACTTTCTAACATAAGAATTAATTCATAGCTTTAAACACACCTTTATGAATAGTTTTGTATTCTTGAATGTTCCTTTGTAGGATCTATTCCATGTTGTGAACAATATTTTCCAAGCACATGGAAAATAGAAACATGTCAATAGAAAATACAAGTAGGAGACCTCCATCTTGAGAAGAGACATTAATGAAGAGATTAGCCACATCAAATATAAACTAATTAAGAGATGAAAATATGATGACATTTGATATCAAAACTAAACTAACGATACAATAATATATATATATATATATATATATATATATATATATATATATATTCATTCATCACCATCATATCCATGCAAAAAAGGGGTGAGTTAAGATCATCTATGAGTAAACATCATGGACACATTAAATCACCATAGCTTAATTATCTAGAAAAGCACCCTTATCCAGTAGATCATAATATATTTTTCGTACCAACACACATCTAACCATCCACGTGTCCATTTATTTGAAAGAAATCCACAATATAGTCTTAAAATATATAAAGTCCAATGCATTGTAGCAATTATTTGTTCTAACCCTAGAATCAAAGTTCATTGTTCATCTTGAACAATGTGTTCCACTCATATGAAATGTACTAGTGTAAAATTTTCCAGAATGGCATAATGATCATCTATCGATAACCTCCATTATCATTGTTTTTTTCTACTCTTCACTTGCTTCAACTGCAACCGAGTTGCTATGACCAAGTGACTGTATTGGGCATAAATAACCTTTGGCTGGTAATCTTGAAAAATAATATGATCTTTACATTTCTTTACTTCTTCAAAGAAATGTCCCATTAACACCATTCAACTGATTGGGTATGTATAATTTGATGGATCATTATACTCTTGCCGCAACATGGATTTAGACATAGTGCATCTTAATAAATAATAATGCACTTTTTCTTGATTATTTTCTGGTGCAATGATAGCGAAGACAACACCTTCTCTAACCATATCAGAAACACGATCATAATCATTGTCAATCACAACCACTTCATTGTCCATTTCCTTGTCAGTCACGTTTCCAAATGGGGGAAATGGTGTCAATTCTTTGTGTTTCCATGGTTTAACAAATTTCTTAATCTGGTTTTCACAGTCATCGATGGACTCTTTTTGATCAATACATGCTAAAAAAAGGCAAGAGCACTTTCGTTTCTCAATGTAATGTATATTAGTCATGTTATTACTCCTAATTGAGTGTAAACTTCTTGTTTTAGGGATTCCAAGGCAATTAAATGGCAACGATCTATCAACATCGCCCATTGTAGTATTCCAAAAGTACCTGCTTGAGAAAAACACACACATGTATGAGTCAAATTTTGAACAATATTTAATATTTTTTTGATAACAAAATACACACATATATGTATACACATATATCTCTAGACATGTATAATATATTGTTAGTTAAATGTGTATGCTTACCTGTGCACATCAGCCATCCTTGGGTTCAATACATGACTTAAATTGTATTTTCACCAATTAACAACATCTTAATAATTTGCAAGTTGGGAAGCTGAGTGATTCAATTGATTCCTCCTAAGTGCACGTTTTACACATGCCCAAGCACCATCGTGCTCTTCTTTTTCATGCCCTATCTCAAAGAAATTCCATGTATGTCGAATTTTGATTCTCTTATGAAGACGACAAAACCAAAAGAACAATCTTGCTAATTATAATTTGACCAGCACAACCATCTGACCATACCAAATTTTCTTTAAAAGTGACCCTTCATTTCAACAATTCATTATAAATAACATTAAAACAATGTTGAACAAAACATGTATCATGTGTTCGATCATCACTGATGTAGAAATGGTACTCCTTGATCACCTCACGATTATTTTCATCACTATCAAAACCATCGATAGCAAGCTCTGCATGTCTATAAAAAATATGCACAAATATAATACTTGGTCTGAATGATAATACTCACTTTTTATCTCCTTTTGTGGACTAAACATGTAATTCTCAGCGAAATCAACCACTGATAATATTGTTCCTTTTAGGAACACATCACGTGATTTCTTGAACTGTATTCCTACCATCGTGCTATATGACAATGCTAAATATATTTGTATATTTGCACCCTGAACGTCCCCATAAAATATGTCACTGAAATGTAGTCGTCAAGTAAAGTGATATTTTTTTATGTTGTGCTTGAATCTGCAATAGGAGTATAAGTAACATTTTCATATCGCTTCCAATTCAGACTGAGATTTGACAGTCTGGGATCATTAGGAACAATGGGATACTTTGCATCGTAGAGTGTCAAATGAGAACATTCTGGGCATTTTCTTCCACCAACACATTAATTTTTATAAAATAATTCATTATTCTCTTGTGCACTTAATATCTTCGATACAAATTCACGAACACTTGAAGGAGGGGGGTCATTTGACCAATATTTTATGCCAAAATTTACAAATGTCTCATAATATAATTAGAATTATACATGGTATCAACAACAACATGTGTCTCAAATAGTGATAGACCTAACATACCATGGTTTAATCTTCACAAATGTGCTAAGTGGAACCTTCACATCAGTATTACTCTCCATAAAGTTATGGAATAATTCTACTTGACTGACCTGTGTTATATGTTTGGCATTAGATTCATAATTTCCCTTAGATATACGACATCACACAAAATCCTTTTCATTTGGCGACACACGAGAATTCAAATCCCAAAACTCTTTTACCCTATCCCTCACACCATCAGGAAGTCTATCATGATATGGAAACCTGCAGATATTAGCCCAACATGCAAGTTCATCATTCTCATCTAATTGAATTCTAAATTTTGTATGCCTCCATAAACTTTTTCTTGATGTTTTAAACAATTTTGAAGTTACTGACATCAACCGACTTGATGAAGTTCATTTCGCAACTACACCTGTTAAAAGTGATCTACGAGCATTCTTTTCAACTTGAGATCACTTTTTCACTAGTGTGGCAAGCGCCGACGTCACATTTTTTTATACCATTTCATTTGCTAAAACCTCTTTCTCACTTTTAATGCCCAATAATTCCACATCATTTTTGAGAGATTTGTGCTTTAAAAATCCACGTAACATTTGAGCTTGTGCTATGATATATTTACCTTCAAAAATATGTTTCAACCCCAAATTTACTTTATCTCAAACTATCCTTTTAGCCATTGGTGGTCCCAATTCTTCAATTTTAGTTGGATCCATATTTTCTAGAAACTTGTAGTTGTATACAACATTCTTGGAACTTCCAATTAATTGCAGTGAAATTCGAGGTGTGGTAGCATCTTCTTGTGGTTCTGATGTTGTCCCTACATAAAAAACAATATTAAATTCTAATTTGAAATTGACATATACATATTTTTAATTTTAAAACTATCTTGAACTACAATGTTTTTAAAAAAAAATACAAAATTCAAATTGAAGAAACTATTGACTCACCAGTGAGATCGATATCAATATTCTCTTGGACATTTGTGTTTTCAATATTCTTGTTGACAAGTTCCTCAACATTTCTCATTTCCTCATCATTTTCATGCACCTCTACATCTCTTTCACGATGCTCTACCTCCACATTTATTTCATGGCTTAATATCTTGCCCAAGAAATTATCTTGGCTGAGAGTTTCTGGTCAACGAAAAACCTAGAAAATTCTGCAGTTTTCAGGAACTTGCAACTTTGGAGGGGTGGAACACCTACAAAAACAAAATTTTATATTTAGGACCTGGTATCATTAGATTCATCTCTAAATCTAGTTTCTAATGATGTAAGATTTGTGGAGTTTCATTAAAATTTTCAATTTCTTATTAATGTTATACTAAACTGTGTCACTCTGGAATTTCATTGTTCTGAAAATTGCACTGAGTGAAAATTCAATAACTTTAAAATGACAACACAAAAAAAATAAGAAAATTCATATTGCAATTCCTCTCCCTGTCTTCTTCAAAAGGGTATTCTCATTTTTCTTATTAACGATCACATTGAAAATAAAATCTAGGGCTCATAAAATGTCCTGAAACATCATCGTTTTTTTGTCTTCGTCCATTTCAAAAAATAATAAAAAATAGTGATTTAATCTGAAAATTACCGAAAAATAGTCAGTGCACTAGTGCAATATATGTAGATTATGATGATATGGTTTATTTCCAAAAAATGAATAACCTTCCCTAAAAAAAGTTAGGGTTCAAAAAGTGACTATTTATGTTTTCCTGAAAATTTCAAGTATATGCAGTTAGTAAACAACAAATTTACCCCTCTATATGTCAATATTTTTTTTTTTTAAATATGAGTATGGAGGTAAGGCAATTCTCTACAAATCTTTTTTTTATGTCAAATCGTAATTTCCATTTAAAATATGAGTTTAGTGGAGTTGAAGTTGAAAAAACATAGAAAATTACAATTTTCAACGTCAAAAAAGGGCAAAAAGTGTTTCCCAACTTCACATTTTCACCAGTGACCTTATCTTCTCCAAGATCCCATCGACTTCTTCTTATAATCCTCTGTTGGTACTCCAATGACTAAGATTAAATCTTAATCAAGTGCTAGGATCATATTGAGGTCGATTCGTGTGAGTTTCTAGATTATTCTCACCTTGAATTAATTAATTCTAATTAATTAGCCATATTCACTAAGTTTATACTTAAGAAATATTTAAAAAACGACTAATAATCTAATTAAGTCATCTCTAGGTGGAATTTCCAGAAACGATTTTTGGGTTTTGTAGATCTCATGTATTCTAGCCTCTCCAAAAAATCTTGCGACTATAACAAATCTAATGCTACAAAAAATAACACTCCCTCTTAGCGAGGATTGTGTTCTAGTGTTGCACACCCTGCAACAACACTTTGTCTCTGTATCATCTCCTGTCACCCTGTTGATGTTTGGCCACTGTGACTACCTGTCACTTCCCACCAACCATTGTGCAAATTTGATGCTACATCTGTGCTATTGTTGACACTGCCATATTGTTGTCAACATTTCATATGCACTGCAACTCCCTCTCATTTGTTGCTACAGCAACTGCAATAACTGAAACTAAGAAGCATCCAAAATACTGAATCAATTGTGTGCAACATGATGCATCTATCTCCCGAGTCCTGACTGCTACAAGCCTCTGCACTGTCACTAAATAATATGTGCTAATGTTGACTCTGCACTGTGCCACCTGGGTCCTGCACTGCTGCCAACTCTACATTGTGCTCCCGATTATTTGACTGCTACTAATATGCAGTTTTGGCTACATGAACTGCCATTGATCCAATAGAATTTAGTCTCCATAGTTCCTCCTCTTGTCAAATTGTCTAGTAAATCTCCCTCATAAGCTCTTTTTGCTTTTCCAAATGCCAATACTCCACCTTGTTATTTTCAATGAGGAGTTGGTGATTCTCGTCAATCACATTACACAAGATTCTAAAAGTTCAAACCTACATTATGTATTTGACTATGGAAACATTCACGCCTTAATATCTCTTTCCTTTTTTACTCGAGGAGCTTATATATCTTCTTAAGTCGTATTCTTAAGGACTACTTGACCAATTTCATCTTTGATTCCAAATACAAAGAAGGGTGAGCCTAATATTGTGGTCTTACAGGGTTATTGTATCATTTCTATGAACCCATCCTCCTAAAGCTAGGCTGAGTTGAATTTGAAAGCAATGGGACTAATAGCTTTCTGTTTGTCTATGTATAATTTAATTGGGTAATGGTCGGATTATCCCTGTGCCTTGATTAAGGAAGTGCAATCCATGCCTTTTATAAGCCAATTATTTTTCACTAGGAATCTGTCTAATTGGGCTGAGATATGATTTTCTCCACTTATTTAGTTTTACCAAGTGTATTTACTGACCTTTGGGAGGATGTCGATTGGGTACCACTCTTGAATTATATCCTTCGTGCACTCCTTGAAAAAATTTCATAGTTGAACTTCCTTATTTATTTTCTATCGATTTGGGAACAATGTTGAAGTATATGCCTAATATGAAATTATGATTCAAGCCTCTCTCTTTGATAATGTTCAAAGAGTTCCATAACTTTTTTTTCTCACCATAGAGCATCAAAACATAGACATTGATAACTAGAATTCACTCTCTGGTTTCCTTCCTTTCTAAAACTATAACACCATCCTCCCACATTTAACCAAGTTAACCAGTCTGTTGGGGTAAACATGTGACGAGAGGCTACTATGATTTGATTCAACCTCCTAGGTCACCTCAAGAAATTTGAACTAACATAACACAACTAATATGACCTTCTACACATCCTATAGATCCTTGAGGAGCTAACCCACCCTTCCAGGTGAACAACCCCGGAGGGAACACAACATTTCAAGGAATTAAACCCCCAGTTGCTCCCTAGCCAAGGCACGCATGCGACTGAGAACCCCAGTTGCTCCCTTGCCAAGGCATGCTTGCGACTGAGAGCCCCAGTCACTCCCATGAGCCTGCATGAGTGTGATTGTATCCTCTTTATGCTAGTGCTATGCTAGCGATTGCAATATTTAAGGATAATTTCCATGGCTAGGACCGAGTCACTACCCAGAACTTCATGGAATTTACATAAATGAAAAATAACGTAGATACAATGATACCAATGAAAATTCTTAAACAAATACTTGATTGGACCCCTACTAGCCATGACCGAAATTTCGTCAAACATGTCACAAATATGCTTTATATAGTTCATAATAACAAATATGATCATAGGGGTCTTATACTTATCTAAGAATCGATAAGAAGAATTTGTTCCTTATCACATTAGCCACATTATCATATATTAAGTAAAATATTCATTTGTCATTCATTTACAGATCAGAACATGATGAAAATGATACATTTTCTCTTCCATAAAACATATGCATAACCAACATATAAAAAAAAAAAATTAGGATACAACAACCATAAATGTCACATAAGAACCAATACATTTACACATAAAATACCAAGGAAAGGAACTCTTATTAATGAATGCAAAATACAACCCGGTATGGGACTACCATGTTCCACCTGACCATAGATTAGTTGAGCCAAATCTCTCTTTAGCCAATCACCCCTGTGTCATATTACAAGCATGAATGTGGGATTTATAACCAAAATCAACCAGGGATTCGTGAGGCTAAAACAACTCACCCTGATTAATAGAGACTAGATTTCCTACAATCCCCACTTGATCACTAGGCCATAAAAAATAAACATACAATGACAGGCTTTTCTACGATCCCCATTGGATGGCTAGGCAATAAACAAGCATGGATACCACTGGATTTCTCCACCTACACTCTGAGGAATTTTCCTATCTCCTAGTCTCTAGACTTTACCGCAATCCACAGTATGATCCATGGATCACTAGGCCATAATGGAGATGTCACCCTCCAAGCTTTACCATATATACAGCCATTCACTGGTAAGGATTCCTAGGCCCGATCAACGTAAAACACCTCTAGAGTTTTTTGTATATCCTGTCATTCACCGGTCGAGGATTCCTCGGCCCACCGAGGCACACAATAATTGGCTTTATCACAACACATAGTCTGGTTCAGGGGTCACTAGGATAGTTTCTTTACCACAATTCATATTTTGGTTCAGGGATCACTAGGCCATGTGTTCTTTCATTCAGAGATCCACCTCACTCTGTTTTGAATCCATTCGACCATCCAACTCAACCAAAACATGATAACCCCATCACACCATGGTTATCTGGAAATGAAAGGCAAGGCTAAAGAACACTATCACACCTGGCAAAACCCATGCCAATGGAAACAATAGAACCAAGAACACACATGCATAACCATGCATGCCAAATCTAGCAAGGAAAGCACACATGAAAATTGATACCTGCAAGTAAATCCGATGTAGTTGCTTGATCATGCACTTCCTTGCTTGATATTTTCTTACTTCCTATGGAGCTTTCTAAAAAATATTGTTGCAGTATTTACAATGACCAGCTACTGAAAACATGACAATCATACCATTTAATGGATCTTTATAACACAACGCATTATGGTATTTACAATAAAAACCACATTTTCTCAACCAGAAAATAACCATACTGTTGATGGAGATTTATAAATGTAGCTCAATACAGTATTTACAATAATATACAAATATACGCATGTGCACATTTTCTCAACCAATGAATAAAAGGATATGATGCCTTCATCTAGAACAAGGGAATCCAGAGGCTCACAACTCCACCTTCAAAGTAATACCAAGATTCACCTCCTTCCTAGGAAGTCCAGAATCCACTACCAAATTCAAAGCTAAATCCAATGTCCAGTGCCACAATCTTGCGATGTTTTCCTCTCAGTGAATGGTTATCGTCTCATTGTTCCAAGGCACACTCCCAATGTGCATCTGATTCCATTTGGAAATGCTAATGACCAAACCAAATCCATCCCCGACCTTCCCTTCTATGCTATACAGTCCCTCGGGAAATCCATTCACCACCTTCTGTGCAGTTACACACATTCCAAGTTCTGCGGGAATCCCCTTATCTGCTATACAATCCCCCAGGAGACCCCTCCCTTTGAAAGGTTTCCTCGCATTGGAATATCCAAAAATGTAATATTTCAAAATGGGAAAAGCAGGAATATAGTGTAAAATGCTAGAGCAATAGTGTAAATCGTCATTTAAAAGCAAGAGGCCAATATGGAGACCTTTCATATATTATAACAGCAGCAAAATATGCATAAATAATGGGCCATAAGATACACAACAAGAAAGATCAAACCTCAAATGATCAAAATCCCTCAATAAGAGGTGTTGCTACTATATATAAAAGTTGGAAGACTCTTACAGCATTGTTTTAAAAGATTTGTTACAAAAAATTATTATACATCAGATCCAGGGCTGATATGTGCCTCAAAATATAGATCTATTACAAATTTAAGCACTATACAACCTCCTTTGAAGAACCCCTTAAGGGTTTTTAGCAAAACACCACATACAAGATGGGGATCTAGGCCCTAGGGTTGAAGATCCACTGTAAAATATAGATTTGGAAAGTGTGGCTGAACTCATATGATCAATACAATAGCCTCCTCCAATAGATCCTCTAAGTGAAAGGGAGATCCCCTTCACTAGAAAATCAACTCTCCAAATGGTGTGCCAAACCACCCTGCAACTACTCCTACATAAATAACGCAGACCTAGAAGTAAACTGCGTTGTAGGGCTGAATAAAAGGTTGTCCTTATACCAATATCTGAAAATATGCTCAAGGGCCTTCCTTACTGTCCTCCCAATGGAAATGAAGCCTCCTCCACTGAAAATGAGCAATGAAATGACCCAGATCTAGGGATCTAGTCTCCACTTGTTGCAACCTGCAAAACAACCAAAAACTCAATAGGATATGCGTTGTAAATGAAATATGAAGCTTGGCCTTAAGTCTGATAGTGGACAATGTAGTACAAGACTCTTCCAAGAGCTTCTCAATGGAAGAGGTGGGATTCCTGATCAGGAACACCCTATGCTAAACAACACTCTATCTCAGTTAAATAGCAAGAGAAAGATATATGTCTAAACAGACCATATATTTAGAAATATCAATACAGAAAAACATAATCAATATGGTTGCCATCATCTTCCTTAAATAAGATATGAGCTTTCAAACCCTAAGCCCCATCCAATAATAGCATTACTTCCACCCAAAGCATCTCCATCTCAAAATGTGTTGTCTTTCATTGATGACCGCTCCTCCATGACAACTTTGTTGATTTGGTCAAGGTGATCCAACCCCTTTTCACACCAAAGGGTGCTCAATTAAACCACCAAGATATATCTCTTTCACATTGGCATTGATTTATTTCATTATTAGGATAATTTTGGACCTCCATTGTCCTCTTATTCATAAACAAATCAACAAAACAAAATTTAATATTCCCACTAGCTCAAGGCTAATTGGGAATATTACAGTCCTCCCTTCCCAAATGTTGCTTGTCCTCAAGCAACTGACAAGGTGAGTGCTGCAACTCTTCTCCTCCTTCATTGGTGACACCAACACGTGATAAGATTCCCTCATAAGCTAAGTGTTCACCAATCCATCCCTCCATGAATTGCTACTCCAAATTTCTCATGAGATGAAAATAATCCATCCCACAAGGAGACAATAGTTCAAATGAAACAAACATGGTTTTCCCAATGTTCTCCCTGAAATATGTATCATAATGAACATGGAGAATCTCTCTCCCATAGGGCACATACATTCCTCCCATCCTCCCTCCAAACATTCCCATAAAAAGTATAAGCACGTCATCAATGTATGGATCAAAATTAAGTACATACAAATAGAAATTTGTGCAAATGGAGGTGGGTCATAGTCCCACATGTGGAACTAGCACAGTAAATCTCCTGACTACCTCAGATAATGATATGGTAAGTGATTTCCCCACCACTTACTTACTGCCCAAATCATCTCACCATGGCTAAAAGTGTGAGATATATTTGGTGCCTTAGGAATGCACCCACAGTGATGAAAAATCTCCCTATGACCTCCAAGGGAGTGGCCATCATCAGAAATTTTTGTGGCCCAAAGTTGGCCATGAAGTTTATATGAAATAATTCTCCTCCTTGGAGCTATAGGCCTACATATACATGGTAAAAGAATGCAAATAATCACAAAATTAAACATTATGTACATAAGCATATTCTTCACCAAGGTTTCTCCTCATACAAATGGAGTGGTGCATAGATATATACCCTCTCATTCCAAAAGAGGAAAGAGGTGGTTGAATTAACTCCTTAATTGAGTCATGTCTCTCTTCCAACTCCACATGGTTCATGAATTTTTGAAAATGCTGATATAGTTCCTCTTCAAAGCCTTCCCAAGTGTAGCTTTCCATGATAGTGTTGTATGCCTGAAAAAGAACTCGTCATAAGCCCTTTGTAGCAACTTGTTCTTAAGCTTGGAGGCTCTAGATAAGAAGATCCTACCATGATAGTAGATGACTCCTTCTTGGACTGAATAGCCCTCTTCATGTAGCTGGTCATCAAGTATCATGCATGTGAAAAGATCCTTGGAATAATCCACCAACAATTGGGATTTCCAATATGGATCAATCTCCCATAGTGGCAACATTGATGATCTATCACAAAGAACATATGTCATATGGATTCTCTTCTCCTTGACATCTCCTATGCCAAAATTTCTCATTGGGATGTTGCTATCCCCTCCTTGCTACTCTTCTTGCATATGAACATGCTCAAATAAATATTGCAACCTTTGGAAGCTATACGCCCATGGGAAGTTATCATCTATCCAAAATTTTCTGGGTTTAGCCAAAGCATGCATGTGTGGCCACCATCTTCTATCATGTATGGAAGATTTCTCCTCAAGTGAGAATGTCTTATGAGTCTTCATAACCAAGGAATGGTTTCCTTACCTCTTGATGGTATCATCCTCCAATTCTGCAGCATTTCCTCTCAGCGCAGTATGAGATGAGAGAGTGGGTAATGGTGATGTTGAGAGAATTCCTCCTTCCTCCTTGAGTCTACCCAAGACTCTCAGCGCTATATCTTGCTCTTCTAATTCTCCCATTCCTCCTGGATCTATGAATGGAGCACCAAGATGTGAGACATTTCTCACCAAATCTGGAACAGGTGATCTCCCAGGTGGTTTACCACAAGATAGTGATGTCTCATGGACCATTCTCACGTGCATAATAGATGAGATCAGCGTATCCATGCTTCCATTGCGCAAATTCAACTCTGTTTCTTGTGTGGAAGTTTTATGATAGTTGGGTATCACTCTTAATGATGCAAGAGTGCCTCTAATTGGAGCAATTTCTCCATCCTCAGCTCTAGGTGGTGGTGGATCATCTCCTGCTATCCCAGTGTTGTGACCCCTTCCTTGTTCATCTTCTTCTTCCTCCTCATCATTTGAGAAGACCTCTATGTAGTGCGCCTTTCCTGCTGCACATCTATGTCTGGGTGCCCAATATTCTTGGCATGTGAAGCAAAGCTTCCTCCTCCTCAAATCTCTTTATACATCATCATCAAGAGGTTTTTTATTTTGGCTCTCCTTTTAAAGAGGAGCCTTCTCTTCTTTCCCCTTTGATGGACAAGAGGGCTTATGCTGAAATGTTTCCTTTGCTTTTGGAAAGGAATCTTGAAGATCTCTAGCCCTTTCAATGGAATCTTGTAGGGTAGTGGGTTTGGTAGACTTAACCAACCCATGAAGAGGTTCAACTAACCCATGAATGAACATGTACACCCTTCTTGCTACAGATAAATCAAGAACCATAATAGAAAGTCTCAAAAATTCAAAAATGCAAGCTTTTGGATTACCTTATTGTTTTAGCTTTGCAAGGCTCATGAATGGTGATTAAGGATCTCTTCTATCAAACCTCTCCACCAACCTTCTAGTGAACTCTGAATATGCAGTCACATTGGCATGACCCAATGTAGACAAGCCATGGAACCACCAATCATGTGCTTCACCCTCAAGGTGTAGCGATGCAATCTTAATGGCCTCCATTTCTAGAACCTTGTTCAAATGGAAGTAGATGTCAAGTTTCTCTACCCATGATTTGGAAGTGCACTTGGATGACCCATCAAAGTTGGGTAAAAATAATCTTCCCATAGTGTGGTGTAGATCATGATTATGAATGAATCCACCACTTCTATTATGATGCCTTGGTCTTCTATTGTCCTTGATTTGACAACATTCTTGAAAACTCAGGTTGTCCTTGAATCTTTGAGTTTGAGACTCATACTCCATAAAATAGTCTTCAAGGATTCTTGCTCTTGAAACCCTTCATTTCCCATAGCCAAGAATGTAGGCATTATAGAGCATTGGGAAACTTTTGGTTGTTGCACTGGTTGATCACTCCAGTGATGAGACATGCCAGAGCCTTCACCATGATGAAATCCTTTAAGGGATTCCTTGTATCTATCCATTCTCATCTCCTTGATCTCTCTAGCAATGTCTTCCATGGATCTAAGAAGGATCTTAGGGAACTCCTTCTCTTCATCTTCACCTCCAGATAAAGCGGTTTTACCCTTGTCTTCTTTTTCATTTGTATAATTAAACTTCTAGTGACTTCTTCTGTGATACCTCTTCTCTCTATCAGCAAGAGGCTCTCCTTATTCAGATGACATGTTGGCTTTTCAAGATGCACAGGCTGTGCCAAGATTATGCTTTGATACCGCTGTAATATTCCCAAATGGGAAAAGTAGGAATATAGTGAAAAATGCCGGAACAATAGTGTAAATCATCATTTAAAAGAAAGAGGCCAATATGGAGACCTTTCATATGTTATAATAGCAACAAAATATGCATAAATAATGGGCCATAAGATACATAACAAGAAATATCAAGCCTGAAAGGATCAAAATCCCTCAATAATAGGTGTTGCTGCTATATATAAAAGCTGGAAGACTCTTACAACACTATTTTAAAAGCTCTGCTACAGCAAATGATTATACATCAGAGCTAGGGCTGATATGTGCCTCAAAAGATAGATCTATTACAAATCTAAGCACTATACAACCTCCCTTGAAGAACCCCTTAAGGGTTTTCAACAAAACACCATGTGCAAGATGGGGATCTAGGCCCTAGGGCTGAAGATCCACTTTAAAATACAGATATGGAAAGTGTGGCTGATATTATATGGTCAATACAATAGCCTCCTCCAATAGATCCTCTAAGCGAAAGGCAGATCCCCTTCACTAGAAAAACAACTCTCCAAATGGTGTGCCAATCCACCCTGCAACTCCTCCTACAGAAATAACACATATCTAGAAGTAAACTGTGTTGTAGGGATGAATAAAAGGTTGGCCTGATGCCAAGATCTGAAAATATGCTCAAGGGCCTTCCTTATTTTCCTCCCAATGTAAAGGAAGCCTCCTCCACTCAAAATGAGCAATGAAATGACGCAGATCTAGAGATCTAGTCTCCACTTGTTGCAACCTAAAAAACAACCAAAACCTCAATAGGATTTGCGCTGTAAATGAAAGATGAAGCTTGGCCTTAAGCCTGATAGTGGACAATGTAGTACAAGACTCCTCCAAGAGCTTCTCAATGGAAGAGGTGAGATTCTCGATCAGGAATACCCTGTGCTAAACAACACTCTATCTTAGCTAAACAGCAAGAGAAAGATATATGCCTAAACAGACCATATATTTAGAAATATCAATATATAGAAACATAATCAATATGGCTGCCATCCTCTTCCTTAAATAAGATATGATCTTGCAAACCCTAAGCCCCATCCAATAATAGCACTACTTCCACCCAAAGCATCTCCATCTAAAACTGTGTTGTCTTTCATTGATGACCACTCCTCCATGACAGTGCTGTTGATTTGGTCAAGGTTGACCTAGTCAAGGTGATCTAACCCCTTTTCACACCAAAGGGTGCTCAATTAAGCTGCCAATTTCTATCTCTTTCACATTGGAATTTATTTTTTTCATTATTAGGACAATTTTGGACCTCCATTGTCCTCTTATTCATAAAACAAATCAGCAAAACAAAATTTAATATTCCAACTAGCTCATGGATAATTGGGAATATTACAAAAAACCAAGGCATATCCATGCCTTAAAACCATTATACTTGCCATAGCTTGTGTTTTATGATTTAATTGTGAGTTTTATCCATATCATTAAATTTTCAACATGGGGTTCGTGAACTAATGAGGTATACGTGTACTATATGTACTAGATAATTATTTCTCAAAATATATATTTAATCTAATGCAATAAACTTGAAACTAATTACAAAGAAAATAATGAAAGAAAATGAAAAAAAAATTCACAGGTTCTTTCTCAATCACGAGTCTCTCTCAAAGACTAGCTCTATGAAAACCAACAATCACAATCTAGGCTACGAAATGAAAAAGTTATTTGATCTAGTAGTCTCTCTAATTACTAATGTGATATCACTAGTGTGAGATTACCACTGTGTCAATCCAATCCAAACAGAAGGAAATGAAATCAATCTTAACAAAACAACATTAATGAAATAAAAATAAAAACATATAATCAAAATAACATAAAAGAAACTAAAATAAACTTGCATATATGAAATAACATAAATATTTACAACAAAGGTAAGAGGTGTGCAAGTTTCAGTTGATGGGGGGCCTCCACTCCTCAGAAAGCATACTGAACGATTATCAAAGGAGAAACATGTATTCCATAAAATGAATTTGGAGAAAGTTCCAAAGATATTAAAATAATTAAACTCCCTTCCTCTCTATCCACACTTTACAAATTACATCTTGGATGGAACACCTTTGAATGAAGGATGCACTCATATTTATACAAAAACTTAAGATAACTAATCAAAAAATGTAGATCTACAAATCTCTTCTAGATCCACAATTATCTATTGTGGTTACAACCAATTACATAAAAGTATGAGATACAAATCCTCTCACACATATTTAGGAGATACATATCAAAACATCCATGATGCATCTGTCTCCTGAGTCCTGACTGCTACTAGCCTCTGCACCTTCACTAAATAATCTGTGCTACTTTCAACTCTGCACTATGCCACCTGCACTACTGCCAACTCTGCACTGTGCTCCCCATTATTTGATTGCAACTAATATGTGGTTTTAACTGCATGAACTGCCTTTGATCCAATATAATTTAGTCTCCATAGTTCCTCCTTTTGTCAAATTGTCTAGTAAATCTCCCTCATAAGTTCTTTTTCCTTTTCCAAATGCCAATACTCCACCTTGTTATTTTCAATGAGGAGTTGATGGTTCTTGTCAATTACATTACACAAGATTCTAGAAGTTCAAACCTAAATTATGTATTTGACTTTGGAAATTTTCACGCCTTAATATATCTTTCCTATTTTACTCGAGGAGCTTATATATCTCCTTAATCCATATTCTTAAGGACTACTTGACCAATTTCATCTTTGATTCCAAATACAAAGGAGGGTGAGCCTAATATTGTGGTCTTCCAGGATTATTGTATCATTTATATGATCCCATCCTCCTGAAGCTAGGCTGAGTTGAATTTGAAAGCAATGGGACTAATATCTTTTAGTTTGTATATGACTAATTTTACTGGGCAATGGTCGAATTCTCCCTGTGCCTTGCTTAATGAAGTGCAATCCATGCCTTTTATAAGCCAATTATTTTGCAATAGGAATCTGTCTAATCGGGTTGAGATATGATTTTCTCCACTTATTTAGTTTTACCAAGTGTATTACCGACCTTTGTGAGGATGTAGATTAGGTACCACTCTTGAATTATATCCTCCATGCACTCCTTGAAAAAAATTCGAAATTGAACTTCCTTCTTTATTTTCTATCGATTTGAGCACAATGTTGAAGTCTATGCCTGATATGCAATTATGATTCAAGCCTCTCCCTTTTATAATATTCAAAGAGTTACAAAACTTTTTTTTCTCACCATAGAGCATCAAAACATAGACATTGATAACTAGAATTCACTCTCTGGTGTCCTTCCTTTCTAAAGCTGTAACACCATCCTCCCACATTTAACCAAGTTAACTAGTTCGTTGGGGTAAACATGTGACAAGAGGATACTATGATTTGATTCAACCTCCTAGGTCACCTCAAGAAAGTGGAACCGACATAAAAAAACCAAAACGACCTTCTACACATCCTATATATCCTTGAGGAGATAGCCCACCCTTCTAGGTGAACAACCCTTGAGGGAATGAAACATTTCAAGGAATTAAACCCCCAGTTTCTCCCTAGCCAAGGCATGCATGCGACTAAGAACCCCAGTCGCTCCCTTGCCAAATCATGCATGCGATTGAGAGCCCTATTCGCTCCCATGAGCCTTCATGAGTGTGATTGCATCCTCTTTATGCCAGTGCTATGTCAATGACTGTGAGATTTAAGGCTAATTTCCATGGCTAGGACCGAGTCACTCCCAGAACTTCATGGAATTTACATAAATGAAAAATATCATAGATACAATGATACCAATGAAAATTCTTAAACAAATACTTGATTGGACCTCTACTAGCTGTTACACGTTATTTTTTCACCATGACATTTGACTATCCATATAGGTCTATCACTACCTATATTGTGCTCCTTTAGAAGTCAAAAACCCTAATGTTCCTAAACCAAGTCTTGGAATTGGAGAAAAGCTCATTTAAACCCTTAAAAGTCTACCTCCGCACTTTTTCTAGCCTTTTTCTATGGGTTCGCAGATACTTGTTCTATAGCCTGTGGCAGCCCCCTCACGTTTTGCTACTAAAACCTGCGGACCCCCGTAAAAAGTCAAATAAAAGAAAAAATAAGTTCTAGAAGCCTAGCTGGGTGAATATTCTCCCAATTGGAAGCTTCTAGAGGCGTGATCAATTCGAGCTTTATCCCTCCACTCATGGAGCTTATCCCTTGGTCTATGGAGCTCAAATCCCTTCATGAGAAGAATCCATCCCCCTCTTCATGGAATTGAAACTACCTCCATTTCCCTATAATTTGAGCTCTTGTTTCAGTCTCAAGGATACCTTATGTCCATAACTCCAAGTTGGTATTAGAGAGGAAGGCTTGTCAAACTAAAGGAGGAACGATTGTTCAGGACCCCGGGAGAAATCTGTATGACATTAAGGCATCAATTTGTAAGATTACTCTTTTCTTTCAAGATACTACATATGGATCTCTTTTTCTCATTGAGTTGTTCTTGTGCTTATTGAATAACATCAATACTTAGACTCCTTGATCACTAAGTTGGATTATCTTTTCTTAATTATTATATGTTGTAGGTGCTTTGATTCTTTTGTCTTGTCTTTAATTGCAGATTCTACTTATTGGAGAATCCTCTTTGGAGCGACTGGATAAAAGACTGCATTGAACATTGGATTTCAAGGTAGGAGCATGTCCTCTTTCTTTGTTTCTAATAATTCTAAATTGAAAATAATCTAGAGAAAAATATTTACAAATGGATGTTTGTTTCTAGCTATTCATAGAATAATAGGGAGATCACTCTTGTCCACAAGAGGGATTAATCCACATAACAAAATGGTGACTCCACTGGGGAATAGAACTTAGTTTCCCTTTTTTATTTTTTAGTTTGAATTTTGGAATTTTTCTGATTTTGACTTATCTGAGATTGGGTTGGGTAGGTAACATTTAAGAATCCATAGAAAAGAAAAGATGATTATTTATTTTTTCTGGATTTTTCCTTGCCTCTGCGGTTTTCAACATAAAACAGTGTGGAAACCTCCGCAATTTTTAATTCAAAATAGTGCAGTATCGCTCTGTTCTCCATTAGAAACTGTGAACCACTAGAAAATTTTTGAAGAAATTATTAGTTTGTCTTTTTTAGAGCCAGATAACATGATTCTTCAAGTTTTCCCTGATCCATTTACAGTCTCATCAGTCTCTGTTAAGTTAATCGGGTGTTTTGAGTTTCTTTTTTGAGAAATTATTAATTTTATTTCCTTTGGTCATTACTTCGAGGTTTGTCTCAGTCTCTTAACAATTTTGCATCTTTTTACTTCTTTTTTTATCTAGCCATGACCGACATTTCGTCAAACATGTCACAAATATGCATTATATAGGTCATAATAACAAATATGATCATAGGGGTCTTCTACTTATCTAAGAATCAGTAAGAAGCATTGGTTCCCTATCACATTAGCCACATTATCGTCTATTAGGTCATATATTCATTTCCCATTCATTTACAGATCAGAACATTATGAGAATCATACATTTTCTCTTTCATAAAACATATTCATAACCAACATATAAACAACAAAAATAATGAGGATACAACAACCATAAATATCACATATGAACCAATACATTTACACGTACAATACCAAGGAAAGGAACTCTTATTAATGAATGAAAAATACAACCCGATATGGGACTACCATGTTCCACCTGACCATATATTAGTTGAGCCAAATATCTCTTTAGGCAATCACCCCCATACCATATTACAAGCATGAATGTGTGATTTATAACCAAAATCATCCAGGGATTCCCAAGGCTAAAACACCTCACCCTGATCAATAGAAACAAGATTTATTACAATCCCCACTGGATCACTAGGCCATAAACAATAAACATACAATGTCAGGCTTTACCATGATCCTGATTGGATCACTAGGAAATAAAAAAGCATGGATGACACTGGATTTCTCCGCCTACACTGTGAGGAATTTTCCTATCTCCTAGTCTCTAGGCTTTACCGCAATCCACAGTATGATCCATGGATCACTAGGCCATAATCAAGACATCACCCTCCAAGATTTACCATAAATCGCACCATTCGCTGGTAAGGATTCCTAGGCCTGATCAATGGAAACCACCTCTAGGATTTTCTGTATATCCCGCCATTCACTAGTCAAGGATTCCTCGGCCCACCGAGGCACACAATAATTGGATTTACCACAACACATAGTCTGGTTCAGGGGTATTAGGAAATTTGCTTTCCGTAATCCATATTTTGGTTCAGGGATCGTTAGGCCATCTGTTCTTTCATTCAGAGATCCACCTCACTCATTTTTGAATCCATCCAACCATCCGACTCAACCAAAACATGATAACCCCATTACACCATGGTTATCTGGAAAATGCAAGGCAAGGTTGAAGAAAACTATCACACCTAGAAAAACCCATGCCAATGGAAATAAGAGAACCAAGAAAACACATGCATAACCATGAATGCCAAATCTAGTAAGGAAATCACACATGAAAATTGATACCTGCAAGTAAACCCAATGTAGTTGATTGATCTTGCACTTCCTTGCTTGATACTTGCTTACTTCCTATGGAGCTTTAAAAAAAATATTGTTGCAGTATTTACAATGACCACCTACTGAAAACATGAGGATTATACCATTTACTGGAGCTTTATAACACAACGCATTATGGTATTTACAATAAAAACCACATTTTCTCAACCAGAAAATAACGATACTGTTGATGGAGATTTATAAATGTAGCTCGATACAGTATTTACAATAATATACAAATATACACATGTGCACATTTTCTCAACCAAAAAATAAAAGGATATGATGCCTTCATCTAGAAAAAGGGAATCCAGAGGCTCACAGCTCCACCCCCAAAGCAATACCAAGACTCACCTCCTTCCTAGGAAGTCTAGAATCCACTGCCAAAGTCAAAGATGAATTCAATGTCCAGTGCTACAATCTCATGATGTTTTCCTCTCAGTGAATAACTATTGGCTCATTATTCCAGGGCACACTTCCAATGTGCATCTGCTTCCATTTTGAAATGGTATTGACCAAACCAAATCCATCCCCAACCTTCCCTTCTATGCTAAACAGTCCCTCGGGAAATCCTGTCACCACCTTTTGTGCAGTCACACACCTTCCAAGTTCTACGGGCATCCCCTTCTCTGCTAGACAATCCCCTAGGAGACCCCTCCCTTGGAAAGGTTTCCTCGCATTGGAATATCCAAAAATCAAGGCATATCCATGCCTTAAAACCATTATGCTTGTCATAGCATGTGTTGGATGATTTAATTGTGAGTTAAATCCATATCATTAAATTTTCAACACGGGGTTCGTGAAATAATGAGGTATACGTGTACTATATGTACTAGGTAATTATTTCTTAGAATATAAATTTAATCTAATGAAAGGAACTTGAAACTAATTACAAAGAAAATAATGAAAGAAAATGAAAAAAAATTGCACAGGTTCTTTCTCAAGCATGTTCTTTCTCAATCACGAGTCTCTCTCAAAGACTAGCTCTATGAATACCAAAAATTATAATCTAAGCTATGAAATGAAAAAGTAATTTAATCTAGTAGTCTATTAGATTACTAATGTGATATTACTAGTGTGAGATTACTAAATCCAAACAAAAGGAAATTAAATCAATCTTAACAAAACAACATTAATGAAATAAACATAAAAACATATCACCAAAATAACATAAAAGAAACTAAACTAAACTTGCATAAATGAAATAACATAAATATTTACAACAAAGGTAAGAGGTGTGCAAGTTTTAGTTGATGTGGGGCCTCCACTCCTCAGCAAGCATACTGAACGATTATCAAAGCAGCAACATGTATTCCTTAAAATGAAGTTGGAGAAAGTTCCAAAAAAATTCTCATGTGATTTCCCGGAAGATTTATTTTAATTTGTTATCGATGACAGAAGTTTACACTCTCAGATATTACAATAATTAAACTCACTTTCTTTCTATCCCCACTTTACAAATCATATCTTGGATGGAACACATTTGAATGAAGGATGCACTCTTATTTATAAAAAGACTTAAGATAACTAATCAACAAATGTAGATCTACAAATCTCTTCTAGATCCACAATTATCTATTTTGGTTACAACCAATTACCTAAAAGTGTGAGATACAAATCCTCTCACACATATTTAGGAGATACATATCAAAACATCCATGATGCATCTGTCTCCTGAGTCCTAACTGCTACTAGCCTCTGCACTTTCACTAAATAATATGTGCTACTGCTGACTCTACACTGTGCCACCTGCATTGCTGCCAACTCTGTACTGTGCTCCCCATTATTTGACTGCTACTGATATGTGGTTTTGACTACATGAACTGCCATTGATCCAATAGAATTTAGTCTCCATAGTTCCTCCTCTTGTCAAATTGTCTAGTAAATATCCCTCATAAGTTATTTTTCCTTTTCCAAATGAAAATACTCTACCTTGTTATTTTCAATGAGGAGTTGATGATTCTCATCAATCACATTACACAAGATTCCTAAAGTTCAAACCTACATTATGTATTTGATTGTGGAAACGTCCACGCCTTAATATCTCTTTCCTTTTTTACTCGAGGAGCTTATATATCTCCTTAAGCCATATTCTTAAGGACTACTTGACCAATTTCATATTTGATTCCAAATACAAAGGAGGGTGAGCCTAATATTGTGGTCTTTCGGGATTATTGTATCAATTCTATGACCCCATCCTCCTAAAGCTAGGCTGAGTTGAATTTGAAAGAAATGGGACTGATATCTTTCAGTTTGATTATGACTAATTCTATTGGGAAATGGTCGGATTCTCCCTGTGCCTTGATTAAGGAAGTGCAATCCATGCCTTTTATAAGCCAGTTATTTTTCACCTGGAATCTGTCTAATTGGTCCGAGATATGATTTTATCCACTTATTTATTTTTACCAAGTGTATTTATAGACCTTTGGGAGGATGTCGATTAGGTACCACTCTTGAATTATATCCTCCATGCACTCCTTGAAAAAAATTCAGAATTGAACTTCCTTCTTTATTTTCTATCAATTTTAGGACAATGTTGAAGTATATGCCTAGAATCCTCTAATATAGATAGAACTCCTCCTCACTGAGACCCTACGGGCACTGAGCCTTCATACAAGAGTTTTTACAAGATGTATACAAAAATGCCTTTCACTGCACAATTTTCTGATAAAAATCTGGAACCCTTACAATGTATTTTTTCTTGGTTTTTATAGGAGCAAAAGAAAAGAAACTAACAAAAGAATTTGGTGAAAACAATTAATTGTTTCATTAAAACAAAAATGGTGGAAACATTCGCGCCCATACTATTTGATGGCTATGAAATGCTGAATGTACTTGACAATCTGCTTGCAGAAATAAATGCACTGAGTAGGAAATCTCTCCAGGAACCCAGTATAGAGATACATCCACCTGAACATTTTGTCCTTTCTTGAAGGAAATCCGGCTGAAATAAAACCTTGAAAGCATAGATTTTCGTGCTTTTGTACTTTCTTCCTTCTGAACCATGAATTAAGATTTAAAATCTTCAATGTCGGATGCTGAATCCTTTGATTTTCAACTGATAATCTTTGCTGCGACATAAATGTTTTCATCTACTAAAATCTGCCTTTTGAATTACTCTGAGGGGGTTTGACAGATTCACATCCTGCATCATTAATGAAAGCCATGGCACAGCAACTACCTAGGGCTTTTCTTCATAAATTCTGCCTTCGCAATCTGATCCCTCGGTGCGTCTTCGATTTCTGTAATGGAGGCAGAGATTAATGGCGATTTCTCGTCGCTGCGACCTGCAAAACCCACAAACATGTTAAAGAGAACTGGACACAGGGACGATGATGTGACGAGATATATGGACATGGTCGTGCAAACTTGCCGAAGTGGTGAAACGGGGCGGGGTCGAATGGAAATGATGTTGCAGACATGGCGGATCGGTGGAATGATGCAGGTTGGCGGAGGTTTTTAACGTGGAACATTACAATATAACCTATGAATGGAATGAATGCATGGTGGAGAAAATGTGATGAACACGTGGGGTAGGTGACGTGGAGGCGGACTTGGTCAATCAACGGGATGTGTGAACAATTCTGGGCCATACGATAAAAAATGAAATCAACGGTCAATACTTCACCAGAGGGCGATGGAATGGCGGGCCCAGAGTACTGTGCACTAGGACTAAAATTCACGCAGCTTGGGAGAGTGGCAACCGTTGGATGGAGTGCTCAGGATCGGACGACTAATGTAAATTTCACTGTGTGTCCTAGATCGAGCGTTAACGCGCGAAATAGGGTGGTATTGAGGCCGTACTCGGGGACGCGTGGCGCATAACGTGTGGAATTGTTGCGTTTTGAGAAAAACCGCCAGCCCTGGATAAGTGGTGCGGAAAAAGCAGGTTGGTTTTAAGCAGTGGTTTTTAGGGCGCAGGGACCACAAAGGCAGTGTGCTATGGTGCGTTGATCTCTGTTTAATCGGACGGCTCCAAGTGCACCCGATGGCTGTATATGGTAAACACCTTTGGGACTGACGCTCGGTTCTGAGCCCTGGTCACGTGGACAATAAAATTTCGGGGGCTAGGACTGAAAGGGGCTGGACCTTTAATACTTTCATTTTTTAGCCTTTTTATAATGAAATTTGACTCTGAAGGCGGGAAACGATACATGAAAAAGGTTTTCTTAAACCATGAGAGGGGATTTAACATGTTAAAGCCAGGGTTATCGGCCGAGAATCATAATGGGGGTTGAGATGATCAACAGGTTTCTTATCACATTAGCCACATTATCATTTATTATATCATATATTCATTTCTCATTCATTTACAAATCAGAACATGATGAGAATCATACATTTTCTCTTTCATAAAACATATTCATAACCAACATATAAACAATAGAAATAATGAGGATACAAAAACCATAAATGTCACATATGAACCAATAAATTTACACATAAAATACCAAGGAAAGGAACTCTTATTAATGAATGCAAAATATAGCCCGGTATGGGACTACCATGTTCCACCTGACCATAGATTAGTTGAGCCAAATCTCTCTTTAACCAATCACCCCCGTGCCATATTACAAGCATGAATGTGGGATTTATAACCAGAATCAACCAGGGATTCCCGAGGCTAAAACACCTCACCCTGATCAATAGAAAAAATATTTACTACAATCCCCACTAGATCACTAAGCCATAAACAATAAACATACAATGCCAGGCTTTACCATGATCCCCACCAGATCGCTAGGCAATAGACAAGCATGGATGGCACTGGATTTCTCCACCTACACTGTGAGGAATTTTCCATCTCCTAGTCTCTAGGCTTTACCGCAATCCACAGTATGATCCATGGATCACTAGGCCATAATCGAGACATCACCCTCCAAGCTTTACCATATATACCGCCATTCACTAGTAAGGATTCCTAGGCCCGATCAATGGAAACCACCTCTAGGATTTTTCTTATATGCAGCCATTCAACAGTCAAGGATTCCTCGGCCCACCGAAGCAACAATAATTGGCTTTATCGTAACACATAGTCTGGTTCAGTGGTCACTAGGACATTTTCTTTACCGCAATCCATATTTTGGTTCAGGGATCACTAGGCCATGTGTTCTTTCATTAGGAGGTCCACCTCACTTAGTTTTGAATCCATCTGACCATCCAACTCAACCAAAACATGATAACCCCATCACACCATGGTTATTTGGAAAATGCAGGCAAGGCTGAAGAACACTATCACACCTGGAAAAACCCATGCCAATGGCAACAAGAGAACCCATAACACAAATGCATAACCATGCATGCAAAATCTAGCAAGGAAATCACACATGAAAATTGATACCTGCAAGTAAACCCAATGTAGTTGCTTGATCTTGCACTTCCTTGCTTGATATTTACTTACTTCCTATGGAGAATTATAAAAAATATCATTGTAGCATTTACAATGACCACCTACTGAAAACATGACAATCACATTGTTTACTGGAGCTTTATAACACAACACAATATGGTATTTACAATAACAACCACATTTTCTCAACCAAAAAGTAACCACTACCAATATGGTATTTACAATTATTGATGGATATTTGTAAATGTAGCTCGATACAATATTTACAATAATATACACATATACACATGTGCACATTTTCTCCACCAACAAATAAAACGATATGTTGCCTTCATCTGGAACAAGGGAATCCAGAGGATCACGGCTCCACCCTCAAAGTAATACCAAGATTCACCTCCTTCCTCGAAAGTCTAGAATCCACTACCAAAGTCAAAGATGAATCCAATGTCCAGTGCTACAATCTCACGATGTTTTCCTCTCAGTGAATAGTTATGTTCTCATTTTTCCAAGGCACACTCCCAATGTGCATCTGATTCCATTTGGAAATGTTAATGACCAAACCAAATCCATACTCGACCTTCCCTTCTATGCTAAGCAGTCCCTTGGGAAATCTTGTCACCACCTTCCATGAAGTCACACACCTTCCAAGTTCTGTGGGCATCTCCTTCTTTGCTATACAATCCCCCAGGAGACCCCTCCCTTGGAAAGGTTTCCTCACATTGGAAGATTCAAAAACCAAGTCATATCCATGCCTTAAAACCATTATACTATTCATAGCATGTGTTGTATGATTTAGTTGTGAGTTAAATCCATATCGTTAAATTTTCAACACGGGGTTTGTGAACTGATGAGGTATACGTGTACTATATGTTCTAGGTGATTATTTCTCAGACTATAAATTTAATCTAATGCAAGAAACTTGAAACTAATTACAAAGAAAATAATGAAAGCAAATGAAAAACAATTACATAGGTTCTTTCTCAAACATGTTCTTTCTCAATCACAAGTCTCTCTCAAAGACTAGCTCTATGAAAACCTACAATTATAATCTAAGATATGAAATGAAAAAGTAACTTAATCTAGTAATCTATTAGATTACTAATGTGATATTACTAGTGTGAGATTACTATTGTGTCAATGCAATCCAAACAAAAGGAAATTAAAACAATCTTAACAAAACAACATTAATGATTAAATAAACATGAAAACATATAATCAAAATAAAATAAAATAAACTAAACTAAACTTGCATAAATGAAATAACATAAATATTTACAACAAAGGTAAGAGGTGTGCAAGTTTCAGTTGATGGGGGCCTCCACTCCTCAGCAAGCATACTAAACTATTATCAAAGCAACAACATGTTTTCCATAAAATGAAGTTGGAGAAAATTCCAAAGATATTACAATAATTAAACTCCCTTCCTCTCTATCCTCACTTTACAAATTACATCTTGGATGGAACACCTTTGAATGAAGTATGTATTCCTATTTATACAAAAACTTAAGATAACTAATCAACAAATGTAGATCTACAAATATCTTCTATATCCACAATTATCTATTGTGGTTACAACCAATTAACCAAAAATATGAGATACAAATCCTCTCACACATATTTAGGAGATACATATCAAAACATCCATGATTATTCTCCTTTGAATGTGCCTATTCAATGATCCAAATATTTTACAAATATTTCACAAATCTTCATGAATTGAAATTGAAATTGAAATTTGTGGTTGAGTGGCCAAATAAGACTCTTCTAGAATCTTCAAATAGGCCTACAACATCATAAAAATCATCCTTCTTTTAGATATATATGAAAACATGCTAATTTCCTAGTATTTAATAAAAAATTCTCTTAAAATACTTGAAATAAATACTTGGAAAATAATAATGATAAACTCATATGATCATGCAAATGGTATTAATGTAGGTTTATGGAGATGCATAATATGGTAAAGAGGTATGAAATATGGTAAAATGATACAAATGAGGGTGAAATAGGATGACATTTTGGAAGCCCAACAAAATTCTCATGGCAATAAATGGACACTATTGGGTACCAGTGTCCCACAATGGCCCTACTCTTGAAGTGTTTTACCAAAATACTCCTGCCTATTTCAATTCCTTTTTGTGGCTGCTAATTCTTGAAGTCAATTTCAACCACCCAATTGGCATTCCATGTTTTCCTATACCAAACACATAACTCCCATTAGATTCAAAATAAATTAAATAAATTCATGTCATACCTTATCATTAGCTCTTCAACAAGTACACCTGTAATTTTGTTTACTTCCTGTCACAACAAGTCAAACTAGCTCTTGACCAAATCATCATGTAAAAGCATATCACATATGGTTAGCTGAAAATGAAACCATCATAATCACAATGATATATCGCATGTAGACATCATAAACCAGAATCATAGATCACATGTGTAATAAAACTGCAATAAAATATTTATAATTATCCTTTAATCAATCCTTAGTTTTTACTTTTATCCTTTCCGTATGAACACCAAATCAGTTGCCACACCCAACAAACACACATTGTCTTTTTCTTCAACCAGGTACACATACACATAATGTGCATCACACACATGCAACCAAACATGGCATACAACACCATACAATACATGCACCTACACCTGACATGCAACACATACACCTACATCCAGTGTACAACAAAATACATACACTTGAATCTTGTTTACGACACAACACATAAACCTACACCTAGTGTATGACACAACTCAAGACATACACATACACCTAGTGTATGACACAACACAATAGAAATGTCACAATACAACGACTACACAATGCACATACAAAGTACCACAAGTACAGAAAACAACATGTACAACATGCACATAATACCACATGTACATAGTACCATCAGTACACAACACCACCTACACCACCCGCACAATGTGTACATAGTGCCACATGTACACAACACCACCTACACAATGTGTACACAACACAACATGTACACAACACCACCTGCAAACAACACCCTATGTACAACATGTACATGACACCACATGCACATAACACCATATTTATAATCATACACACAACACCACATGTACATAGCACCATATGCACAACATGAACACCACTCCACATGTAAACATCATCGCATATGCAACATGCAAAAATCACCATCTATACGCAACACTGCATATCCAATATGTACATAGCACCGTCTATACGTATAACTGCATAAACAACATGTACACAACGCCATCTATACATAGCATTTCATGTACGCAACATGTACACAATAGCATACATACACAACACTACATGCACACAACATCATAGGTGCAACATGTAAAACATAAACACAACAATAGTACCGCACATCCATAGACCACACACTGACTCTACCAAGAAAACTTGCTTCTAGGGTCCTTTCACTATTCATGCATGTTCCAACATGCCACTGATCACACTACTTCCATTATGCTTATGTATTGCTCAACATTACCTATCCATAACATAAACATAGGCATAGTACAAACATATAATATCAATACATATCCACATGATACTGACCTTGTATATATTTCATAGATACTCTTCCCAATTGATTCCTCATAAACCAGGAACCTCTTCATACCACTCACCTGCATAAGAAATAATTCCTCCACCATAATGATTCTTGATGACCATGTTAGACAATGAATTACATACATACATACATATACATATAAACATTAACATGAAAAAATCATGATCCATAACCACCCAGTAATAATATTGCATACAGACATATATATATATATATATATATACATGTGAACACTAGTACAAAACAATCCTGACCATCTCAATCAACAACATACATACATACATATACGGATATTTAAACATCAATAGAAAGAAATAATGATATTGTCAGACATCGACATACATACATGCATATATACATATATAGACATTATCATAATAATGATCACAACATAATTACCAGATATCATAATGGCAATGTTAAGAGAACTCCCTTTATCCATGCAACGCATGCACAACATCGAGAACAATAGTTCCCAACATATCCAAGGAATCTGATGCCACAAGTATTTTCATTTTACCTTACTTTATTACCTTTCTCATGATTATGTTTCCATTGTCAATTTACACCAATAGAGCCAACCAATCCAATTCACTATCATACTCTTGCCTTCAAAATTCCTTGAGATTTGTTCAGTAGTACCAAATGGCTAATTAGTTACTAAAAAAATGAGTAAATTTTGCATATAAACAACCATTTTCAGTCGATGAATAGTACTAGCTAATTTACAGTATCTTATAAAGTGACCAACTTTTTAGTCGTTTTTAGCAGAGTCATTAATTGGTTGTCTCAATTTTATTGCCTAGTAGTATATTTAGTCATTAATTGTCACAATTAATGACCAAATATACAACAAAATATATTACTATATGATCACCCGAGAAAACCAATTAATGACCAAAAAATATGACCAAAATGTTGGTCGTGTTATAAGATACTATAAATTAGTTACTAATAGTCATATATATGCAAATTATAGTCAGCGTTTGAAACCAATTAATCACCAAAGAAATATGACTAAATTTTGGTCGTGTTATAAGACACTGTAAATTAGCTACTAATAGTCATATATATGCAAATTTTAGTCATCGTTTGAAACCAATTAATGACCAAAGAAATATGACTAAATTTTGGTCGTGTTATAAGATATTGTAAAATAGCTGCTAATAGTCATATATATGAAAAATTTAGTCATAATTTGTAATCACAAATTTATCATTTGTAATATTAATTTATCCTTTTTTGTTAGTTTCATATTCATTATATAAACAACTAATTTCGTAGTTTATATTCATTTCATTTACTTTCATTAATAATCATTATAAATGACTAATTTGGTCGTATATTCATTCTATTTGTGTTCATCATTAACCAATATAAAATAATAATTTAGAAGTTTTAGATTGATTTTATGTGTTCATTATTAATCAACATAAATTAATCAGTATGATTATGCGACTAAATTAAAAAAAAAAATGCCATACAATGTGCATGTTCTTCTAATATGAAAACACAAAATTGCATATGTTAATTACAATACTAAATAATATCAGGTGCAACTATAAATAATTTCAACCGCATAAATTATATTATATAAAATGTCAAGTATTACAATATGATTTTCCAACTTAATATTGGTTGGACTATAGTTTACACTTGAAATATTACTTCATCACTTCAAAACATATTTATCATTGTGTTGTCAATGCATTGTAGGTGAATTCACCAACTATGAAGACTTGATCACCACTCTCTATGTGTGTGTCTCATGTGAGATATCGTCTTTAGTGGTATCACTACATTGATTCTCTTCTCTCTCTCTCTTTCTACATTTGTTTCTCAAATGTTATTGTTCTCCTCTTTCTTCAATTCCTGCTTTTGACCATCAAAAACAAAGTTCCTCTTTTGAAATGAAAGAAGATATAATGCATAGTATAAGACATGAAATATGATGAACACTGGAATATAAACTAAAGTGGACTATAAAGGATTTATACAACATATACCTCAACATCAGCTATGTCAATGTCATTTTTCCCCAGAAAAGTAAGAAACTCGAATAAGTTTTCTTTAGTTGGGCAATAGTGGCCACTATGTGGCTAGATGACCTGTATAAAAAAAACAAATAAAACGTCACCATAGAAAAATAACACCTTGGGAACTTAATAACAATATTTCCAACTATGTTACAGTCTAAAAAGATCAAGTTGTATATATCTTGTGAGAACAAATGGAAAGAAAAAGACAACATATAATAAATAATGTATGACAACTAGTTGGAAAATTACATCTGTTAGCCACCTATAATATTTTGTTATACCAAAAGGTGGCTAAGACTTTTTTTTGAGCCTCCAAGGAACAAATTTTATCACTAAAAATTGTTGGCTCTTGAAGACTCCTTGAAGGCCTCATGCCTCTGTCCGAAATCTTCATTTACTATTTCCATTTCATACTCTGAAATTCTGCTAATTTCATAAGAAGAGACTGCTGAAGAAACATCATTTTCGCCCTTCTCCCACTCAAAACTAACCTCTTCTGCTCCCCTTTTTCCCCATGAAATCCCCTTTGTTTTTCATGATTCCTTTTCTCCCCTTCATGAAAATCGCTCTCATAAAGTTAAAGACTCACTCTTTAACCTTACCGAAACCCTCCATTTCCTTTGAAAATCATTTAAAAACGCATTTTTCATAAGTATTGGGCTTAAGCCCTTAGGATAAGTCTTTAACCCCCTTTTTCTTCCATACGCCCACACCCTAAGACCCAACGCTAACTCTAGAGGCACTTATCGCATCGCAGATCGCAAATTATGGTTTTATTTAAAAATGCTCATCGCAAGAATCTGCGATGCGATCAATCGCAAATGTCGCATTATTACATTTTCTATGGTGCGTTTCATTAACTCTTCGCAAAAACTTGCGATGCGATCATTCCGCCCGATCGCATATCGCAAATCGCATGTTTGGTTGTTTACATCTGTTTGATCCATCGCAAATATTTGCGATGCGATTCGATCGCATCACAAATATTTGCGATGCGACCACCCGATCGCATTTTCTCTCCATCACACTGTCCACGATTGCGATCGATCCAGTCGGGCCCACCGTACAATACCCCCGCCATTCATATAAAATACGCCTTCCCCTTTGTAAAGATGGAAATGTCATATTTCGTTGTTTATAAAGGTTTTGTCCACTAAATCCCTCCGTCATATCTCCGCCGTTGATCTGCGCCCCCGCTCCACGACCCAATGGTCCTCCAAGCATTCTCCCGCCTGACCCCTTTATACGTAATTTCACTGTTTTTTCCGTTGTTTCCAAATAACCACCCCCGGTTTCTTCCGCACCACCTTTAGGCGGGTGGTGGTTTTTCCCCGTCGCCCAGCGATTCCATACACCGCTCGACGCGTGTCCCTTGTACAATTTGAAAACCACCTTGTAACCATCGCCCCCCGCGTGTTATAGTCCGGACCATGGACGCCTAGTGAAATTAATCACATCCGTCAGATTTGCAAACCCCCATCCAACAGTGATCGCCCGCCTAACATGCCCGACCTTTAGCCAAAGTGCCTGTGCGATAGCCAAGCTATTGTACTGCAGCAATCGCCTTTCCACCGTCGATCTTGCGCGATCGACGGCTCATATTCAATTACCTTTCCACCATGTCTTTTGACCATTCTGAGATCAAATCACGACCGTTGGATGATGCCATCCAACGGCCCCACTTCCTCCACGCCTTCCGAAGCAGTTTTAACCTAAAAACACAGGATTTCTTAATTGTTTTTATGTTTTGCAGGTGTTTTAATGGTTTTCCATTATATAATGAAGGGGAGCCGAGGGTTGGGAAAGACGTTTCTTGTGCTTTCGAGCTATTACAGAGAACCATTCACAGGGTTAAATTCAAATGGTTTATCAATGTTTCATGAGCGTTGATAGCATAAGAGCCATGTGTGGCCCTGCACATCGATAAGACACTGTTTTATTCAAAAGAATAGTTAAAGAGTATCAGTTTTGAAGACAAAGCACAGCAGAATGAAGATTGAAGACAGTTTTTACGGGGATTATGGCTAAGACAATTATCAAAAGCCTAATCCCCAATCTAAAACATAGTTTTTAAGAAAACCTAAAGTGTTTTATCAGAAAAAAAGCCTCCGCCGCCACATCTTAAGGCAAATTGATTCCTCAGCTACCCCTGAGCCACCTGTTGCCTCAAACCTTTCAAAACAGAGGCCAAAGTTAATGAAGAAAATTAGATATTCGCCTCCAACGCAGCTAGGGAGTTACTTCTGCAAGGAAATCAATGCAGAAATACCTGCAGAGTTACTCCAAACATTACACAAAGCCTCAAAGTCAAATAAAGCTCCCACAGAGCTTAAGTCATAAATGTAAAACAACTAATACAGAAGACCACTTGTAAAATTCTTCATCGAGCCCCTCAAAAGGCCAAGAAGTCTTTAATCTGTATTAATTGCTTCGAGAGATCTTTCGTTAGATTTCATCTCCTCATTCTTCTATAAATACCTCAGTAGAAGATGAGAAATTGTTGGTTGAGTTGCTTATAGAGCTTTGAAATACATTTGAGCCTAAACTCCTGATTGTAAATAGTGTTCACTGGCCCTTGGAGCTCTGCTTGTGATAGATTAGTTAGGCTGAATAGTGAAGATGATTGTTGAACTGAAACATTGGACTTGAAGACTGTAACCGGTTTGACATCAATATAAAAGTTGTTTCTTGGGATCCTAGTATATGTCATTGGTGAAGTGCATCTCTCTTTGTTATTGTTTTCCTTCTGTGTATGACATATCGTTCATATTCCTCTGTAAAGAACAGTTTAAACAGGGTTAGGATCTACTGTATATCAGTAACCTTCTCTGGCTGAGAAATCTTTATCTTAATGTTTTCCTCAAGTTTGTTTATTTAAGAATGATTCAATACTGTTTAAACAGTTAGGAATGTTGGCGTTACCTCGTCCTTCTGTTTACATAAACATTGTTCTTGAATGTGATTTCCATTATTTGTTATTAAAGTTAGACTAGAGAAGATATGGTTTGCCCTAATTCCTAGATTCTTTTCTCCAAAGGCAGATTCTAAAAGTTTCCCTTGGTGTTGACTGAAAGCAGACTAGGTTTAAAAGTAATTTATCTGATCTTAAGTCACACTTTGTTTCTCTTATGTGTTTTCATACTTTCTGAAGGTAATTATGTGGATTACTGGATTGTTTGTCAATTAAGCTGCTTTAATAGAACTTGCCCAAGAATTTTATGGTTAGCCCTGTCCTTGGTTGGTTTTAAACAGTCACTTAAGAGGATTTTCTTGTTTGGACTGACTATAAATCCTCTGAGAAATTATTATCAGTTTCCACCCCTCCAACACTTTATTGTTTCCATCCCATCACTCTAATCTCAATAATCTTGTGGTATAGATGACTTGCCCCTTGGATCACTCTTGATGTTGTTGTTCAATTAAAGCCCTGTTATGACTCCATAGCCCAATGGATTAAAAACCAGTGTTATATCTATCTCTTAGCCATAGTTGTTCTTCCCTCTTGCAACTTCTCACCTTTGAAACTCTTTGCATTCAGGACTTTTCACCTCAAACAGTAATCATGCTCAACCATCCAAAACAAAACAAAACCCTTGGAATTTATAACTAGCCTAATATCATTACCTCAAACTTCAAAGACAATATCCATCTTTGTACATATTGGAGAGATCCCTCTCCGGATTTAGGAGGGCTAGATCCTAGGATCCCAAAGTTGGTTGAAACGATGTTAACTCTGTGATCGGACTTTTACCAATCTTGCTTATTACAGAGACCTAACAACATCATAGAATAAAAAAATTCTCCAATGGTTACCAATACATGTGGGTGGGTAACATGCTCCATTATGCCATGATCCTTAGGGTCCAAGGGAATAAAACCTCCTACTCATACATAATGATTGATTGGTTGCATCTTGGCCTTGCCTCTCCTTTTTTAGTCAAAAAAATAAAAATAAGTCCATCATTAACTTGTTGTACTCAATATTATTATTTTCACATGTTATCCCCACATACCTACCAAAAATTTCATATATTCCAAACAATTGGAATTTTGGAATTGTTTCTAAAAATATGTCATTTATACCCCCTTCCAATGTATCTAACCAAATGTACCCACTTGATTTTCTTCTTTCATATGCATTTACATCCTAAAACAGTATTCGTTTAAAAAAACAAAACCCCAATATCTCCATATCCTAATGCTCATCCATATTTTCCATAAACCATAAGAATTAATACTCTCTTATGATCAACATTGTACAACAATGAAGCTACACAAAACTAACTATTCTTATAAAACAGAAATGATGCTATTGGTATAAAACAAACAATGAAGCTTAATTTTGTATTAGTAACTACACAAAATAGAAACAAATATATTGGTATAAAACAAACAACAATGAAGCTACGAAAAACACTCTGTCAAATATCAGTATAAATTCAAAACATAATGAGAAAAGGAGCAGTCCATCATTCTCTACCATGTGTTCTACCAAATAAAATGTTAAAAATACTAGAGGAAAACTCTCTTCTTTACAATGCATTTTAAGAAGAATAAATGGATATTCACTTCCTTATATTCTGTTTTAATAAATCCATTTTCATTCCAATGTTAAACTACCTCCACATAAAGAGATATAACATTTCAAGTTTCCACATACATCATAGAAATTCATGATGATACTTCCATAAACAAGAAAATGAGTTAGACATTTTGAGGCGTTTTGGGTACTAGAACATGGCCAAACTAGGCATTTCCTACAAAACTTGGAATTACAGCTAACATACTGAAATAAATACTTCCCGAACATCTCTCACAAGCAATCATGTTCTATCAAATACAAACAAATACTTGACTAAATAGTTATAACTCAAGAACTAGTCATTCTCCCCACATTAGCATAAGATGCAACATGCTAATCAAATTAGATATGGCCAAAAATTTACACCAAATTAAGTTGGGTGTGTGTTAAAATATTCCTACAATAGTTTGGCTATGATTACATCCTCTTCAACTTTCTTATGAAGTAACAAGGGAATCAAATATGGAGGAATCCGGAGACCTTATCCCTTAATTCTTGTGGCATGAGCCTCAACTAGATCTATCTCGAAGTCCATAACATCCCAATGTTTCGCAAATATGAAAGTGTTTGCATCTACTGACTGAGTCTCACACCATATGTCGCATATGGCACTTTCCTTATAGGTTTAGCCACACTAAAAAAAGAAAAAGAAATTAGCAGAATTGCAAATGACTACGAAAATGCCTCTATCCAAGTCAACAATTCTTTTTTTAATTTTCTTCCATATATCCCCACTTCTCTAATATAAAATATGTCACAAAATTCACTTCAAAAGAGGTCAAATCAAAATTACTTACCTAGGTCACTCCCTCATTAATTGAGGTCATAAAACTAGGAACTAGTCAAAAGTCATCAGTAAACTAAAAGACAAGCTCCATTCAAGTACCATAGATTGTTTTCTAAGGGAAAGCCACTCCTAATAAAGATAACCATGCAAGCATTGCTAGTGTACAACTGCTCACTATTCCTTTCCCCATAGAAAACAATATAAGATATCAAAAATGCTTTGGGATGGTATGAACATAGAGCGAAAGGGAATATCTTAGCTTTGGGAATATTAATACATCTCTCAAATCCAACTATAGTTGATATTTTTTCATGAGAAAAGGACTATACGTTACAATCCTCTCAAAAATATACATTTCCAACCTTCACCCTAACGAAAAAGGAAGAATTCAACAAGCACAAAACATAAAAAAATGTGGAGCAATCTGACATATGCCTCCAAATAACTACATCACCAACTACTTTGCAAAGAGAAACCAATATAATGGGTTTCTAGGAAGATTCAATGGCTCAAGGAACTCTCTTTCAAATATTAAACACCAAATACAAGCGAAGATATGGATAATAGCAAAGAACTATATAAAATAGTGATACTTAGCTAGAAGAATAAATCCCACTAGAGCGATGACCAATACCTACGATTCTGGAACAAAGAAACAAAATCAAAACCACCTTACCATACACAGTTCAGAAGGGTTTTTATAGTTTGGTAGAAAAACACAACCCAACAGAAAAGGATAAAGTGGAAGAGACAATAGGATTTGGACCCAAAAAGCCATGTTCCTTTACATGGTAGCCAAACACAAATCCCTACATAGGAGTATCTAAGCAAAATGAGAAGTATACATTAGCAGGTGCCTTGTGAATAGATAAGGAAGAAAAAAATATGCCACTTGCTTCTCACTTATTCTCTTTCCAAATTGGAAAAATATTTAGGGCAGAGAAATATATAAATCCAATGGGTGCAAATCTCAATATATCACTAAGGAAAAGTTGCACGAAATCTTCACAAAGTAAATTGTTGAAAAGTTGAAGTAGAACTGCAAACCCTAGGCAAAAGGATCATAGACCCTAAGATAGATATTGAAATCAATGATCACAAAATTTCGTAGGAAAAGTAAATGTTGAAACACCCCTATAAACTCAACAACCACGAATAACTTTCATAAACATGCCTTCAACCTATAGATGAATATCCCACATTATGATTTCTAATGCAAGGTGGATATGCAAACAATATCACATTTGACTTTAAGCTATAACACATTCACAAGTATGATGTTGAATTAAATGTGTCCCTACAACGATTAAACAGGGCAGCCCATAGATGGGATGATATTTCTCTATAAAAACCCTCAAGGGGACTTTGGTTAGTTTGTAGATGTATTAATTCAACAAGAAAATCTTAACTCAGAAAAGCCTTATGATGTTCAACTCTTGTACCTATTCCAAAAAAGATAGTAGAGTCTAATAATACACTAAGAGGTTCCATGTCTTTAAATCAAAGGAAAAACTCTTCACATATCTAGTGAAAAATATCTACAGCTCAAAGCTAAGGCCAAAAATCCAAATTCAGGTTATAATGTTTGAATCCAATTCTTTGGAAAAAGAAGTTTTTGTAGTTAGAAGTGAATGGTGATATTAATGGTATAAAGTGGAAGGATATGCATATGCTCAATGGGCCAAGGAAGAAAGAAACCTTGAAATATCATAACATAAAAATCCTAGTCATCAATGTGTCCAAAAAAAAAATCCCTCAACTTCAAACCCTTGTGAATGTTATCATCTTTGTTTAAGGCATGTGTTTTCAATCCTCATAAACTTTTGATGGTCGAAGATCTATTCCAATTAGAGGCTTCTATCGTGATACTTTTGAACACTTCCCATTCAACATCCCAATCCATAAACACATGGTGGAACTCATGGTGGAAGACAAGACACTAAAAAATGACTTTGATGATAGAGACATTGCAATATGCTTATATTGTGTTGAGGTAGTTTATAGATCCTTCTCAACAAAGTCATATTCTAGGTATCTCTAAGATATTGCAAACCTATATGGTTGCGTTCCAGGAAATGCCCGCAAAACTCCCACATCACAAATATTTGTGACATGTTAATGACCTTAACCACTAAAGGACCCACACTTGTTCACCTTAAAAATATGGCCACTTCCAAAACATTGTGTTTCAAGGACTCATGGAGAAGCCTTGGAAGTTGGGACCTTAATGTAATATTCCAAAAATTTAGCCTCCAAGCTAAATGGAATATTATAGTTGTTTTATCATTAGGTTGGTAAATAAATGGGTGGGGAGGCCCATAAGTCTCTTGAGTAGCAATAAAACACTCTAACGAGAAAGGAGGAAGAATAAGCAGCTGGATTAAGCACCTTTTGGTGTGAACAGGGGTTGGATCATGTTGATTCAGTCAACTTTGACCAAGTCAACAGCGCTGTCTAGATACATTGAATCTCCTTAATGAACAGCTCAGTGTTAGTTGAGGACAACTTGCATGAGCTTGGTGGAAAATATGGATGGGACCCAATGTGGAGAGGCTCTCATGCTATATATGGAGGGGATAGCAACCATTGTTATTCATGTTTTGATTATCATTGCTATTGGTCTTTTTAGAATTTGCTTCCTCTTGATGTTTAGCAAGGTTGCAGTGATGTTTAGCACAAGGGTGTTCCCGGTCAAGAATCCCTACCTCATCCTCAGGGAAGGAGAGGTTCTTTGGGCTACATTTCCTCATTCCAAAAAAAATTCCAAGCTACCTCCTTCAGCTACAGCGAAGTTTCTGTTTAGAGCTGGGTTGTGTTGCAGGGTGTAGCAAAGGAGGATCTCTTAGAGTCATTTCTGGGCTTTTTTTCAGTGGAGAGGTTGTCTATTCATTGGAGGATCAGCAAGGAGGACTCCCGGGCATATTTTGACATATTTGGCATCAGGCCAACCATCTTCTATCCCTCACAGCACAGTTTCCATCATCAACTGCATTATTTTTGGAGGCATTTCCTGGGAGGGTTCATTGAGCTCATCAGGAGGGTCTATTTTTTAGTAGAGGGATCAGCCTTATAGTTAGAAATACCATTGGAGGAGGACATAATTATTTTAGATCTATCATAGCCTCATTTCATATCATATCCAGTTTGCAGTGGCACATTAACCCCTGGGTTATTTGTCACATTGTATGTTTTTTGGTATTTCTAGCAATCCTTTCCGGGTTGGATAGAAATCTTGTATTAGAGCCCACATATTTATTGTTGGGAATTTATTTTGTTTCTATCGGCCACATTCCATTTGTATATTTATTCAGTAGTAGCTACACTGTTATAGACAGCGATGTCACTGCTCTTCGGCATTCTATACAGTTGTAGCAGCTCATGTGCTGACTGCTTATTTCATTGGAGACTTGTTCCCATTGCTTGAGTGGATTTTCCCTCATGATCTTGTTGTATATTTCTGCTGATATCTTAATAAAATGATGGTTCTACATTAATCCCTCTTATGTCATGTTTAGATTTGCAGAGTTTTACATTTTTATGTTCATGTATTGCTGAAGTCCCATTTTGGGATATTACAGTGGTATCAGAGCATAATTTTGGCTCAGCCTGTGCATCCAAGACATTATGCCATTAGGAGGAGAAGCTTCTAACAGAAAAGAGAAGATTCACTAAAGAAACAAAGGAATGACTCCATTATTTGGAGAAATGAAGGAAGAAAGGGTCTCCCTGCTTCTTTTCCAAGCTATGAACAATATCAAAGAAGATCTCAAGGAGATGAAAAGGGAGAAGTGTAGGAAATTCCTAAAAGGGTTTGAAAGGGAAGCAAGCCCTAGCTATTCACACGATGGGCGTGAGCATTTAGCCACACATGAAAATCCTCAGCGTAGTCTATTTCTCACATTCACTGCAAGAAGGATGGAGGAAGGAGATGCACCAAGGGAGGAGACCTTGAGTGTCTATCTTCAGGAGTATGAGTCTCAATCATGGAGATTCAAAGAGCACTTGGACTTCCAAGGGTTTTTCCAACTCAAGTAAGCTAGAAGATCCAGCAACCATCATAAATGCAAGAGAGGTAGAATTTTTCTATCTAACTTTGATGGATCAGTAAAGTGCACAGCCAAAGCTTGGGTGGAGGAGCTAGATTCTTATTTTCAGCTACACCAAGTTTCAAAAAGGGAGGCCATTAGAGTAGCAGCATTGCACCTCAAAGGTATGGCCCATAATTGGTGGTTTAATAGTTCTTCTTCATTTTATCATGCAAATGTAAACACTTATGTTGAGTTCACTAAGGAATTGGTGAGAAGATTTGACATTAAACATTGTAAAACATCTCTTGTGGAACCCAAAAACTTAAAACCTTTGCATGAGTTGGAGAGATCTATCTTGCCAACTCCACCCAATATTTTAGATGAAGGGGATAAAATCATGCATGGTACCTTGTCAAGGGCAAGATTCCCACCTTTGGAAGAACCCTCTTCTATTGGTGAAGACATGGAGAAACCTCCTTCAAGGGAAGACCAAGATCAAGGGTCTCTCATTTATGATGAGGCAATCTCACATATTGATGAAGAGGATGAGAAAAGGAGAGCTAATAGCGGTGTACCATTGGGAGAAGATCCATCACCACATGGAGATGGGAAGGGAGCCATTGCTTCCATTGCAGGTGCCCTTGTGTTTTTGCAAGGAGTTCCAAATGTTCCAACATGTGGGAACCATACCACAATTTCAAAGTAGCATGCATCAGTTATTTTGGGTTGTGAATCTTGGCAGATGGAAGGAGAATGAAAGAAGGATCAGCATCAAGGGATGATGAACATTCACCCTTATCTATTCCGGGAGATTTCTGCACAAAATAAGGTGACTGTATTGTACAGTGAAGAGAGGGACAAATTAGGCTACACATATATACATTCCACTTCAGATTTTGATGTCTCACTACATGGGGCCATTCCACCTGGGAGGCCACCAAATCTAGAGCTGGTGGGAGAAATGGTATCATTTAGTTCACCACTCTTAGATTTCGGAGAGGTGAAGATTTTGGAGGAATCCAGTACAACGCAGAGAGTTTGGGATAGACTCAAGGAGGAGAGAGGTACTCTTTCATTTTCTGCATTACCCACTCTCACTACATATACTGCGCTGACAGAAGTTGCTGCAGTGATGGAGGATGGCACCTTCATGGTGCAAGGGAGCTGCTCCATGGTTTTGGAGAAACAAAGGGTCATTCCCTTGAGGAAGGAATCCTCCATACATTAGAGTAGATGGAGGCCACTCATGCTTGCATTGGCCAAGATTGGGAGATTCTTCTTGGATGATAGCTTCTCATGGGAGGCCAACTTCCAAAGATCCCTACTTCTTTTAAAGCATGAGCAGCTGCATGATGGGCATGGCAGCAATTTGGAGGATGACTTTGGCATGAGGGATGTCAAAGGAAAATACAGAAGCATGTGGGGAGCTCCACATTCCAAATCTTCAGCATTGTCTCTTAGGAGGGTTGATCCATATTGGAGGTATCAACTTTTGGTAGAGTACTCCAAGGATCTTGGTGCTTTCATGATACTTAAGGACCCGAATGGAAATGATAGATACATGGTGGTTGGTGAGGTCATCTATTCTTATGGGAGAGTCTTCTTGACTAGAGTTTCTGAGCTTAAGAGGAAGCTACTACATGAAGCACATGAGGATTTTCTTTCCATGCACCTTAATGTGTTTCATTCATTGATGGAGGAGTTCACTTAGGAGGGCATCCAACAGGATATACATCAGCATATGGAGAGATGCATAGCCCTGATGTTTATGGAGAGGTTGGCACAACCACTTCCCTACTCATTGAGAGTGAGGGAGAATTTCCAGTTGAGCCATTTCAGCTCAAGGACCAAGGTACATAATAGAGGATGTACACTTATGCACCATGATTTGCATTCATTTACATTTTGTGAGCAGAATATTGTACCAAGGAGGATATTTCCTTCTTTTATATTGTGTTTTCGTGTACTTGAGACCATTTGTAGCATTGATGTTGGCAATTCTATCGGCGGTTTGTGGGGGAGGTCACATGATTCTTGGTGTGCACCATTGACACAACATTGTACTTTCACGCTTCTATCCTATAGAATGATTATGGTAGCAAAAAAGTGGCTGAGATAGAACTTGCTCTTACTTATTTTTATGCAGGCAAGGGATGCACCACACTGGTTCCATGAGAGGAACTATGATCCACTCTCTGGTTGTCTTATGGCAACTTGTTTTCATTGGTTTTTGCTTCCATATTTTGATGATATTCTTTTGTTCATGGCGAGCTTTGTTTAGAGAGTGCTAGATGAGTTGGAGATGCCCATTGGGAGCATGATTATCCCTACTTTACATGTTGTATGTTTCAGGAGAAACAATGGGCAAACCATGATTGCCACACCTCACTTCTTGTCTTCACATGTGAGGGGCCATTTGAAGAACTTATGTTCTTGGAGGAGGCATTCATGGCTGATTTACTTTGTGGGGTAACTTGGGCCATACTTGGAGGCCATGAAACTTCAGCCCAAGATCAGAAACAGCCCCATACTTACCATAAGTGGAGATAGAAACCACTTGAATGGAAAATTTTAATCTCTCCATGTAGCCCCAACACATTGCATACATTGGGGGTTGAGGATTATTTTGATGAGCTACCTAGAATGGCTTATTTAATTTGGATGATAGCATGAGTTTGGGAGTCTCTCATTTTTCATGAGATTCCCTATGCTTGTCATAACTCCTATCTTGAGGAGGCCATCGGACAACAATAAGGTTTCCACTTGCACCTTCCACCTTTTCATGATGTGAGCCATTTGGTTTTTCATGCTTGGGAGGGATCATTGGAGGACAGATTTATTGCAGATTGTTTTGAGTAGTCTGGGGAACTATTGATGAGGAGGCCATAAGAGGAGGAGGGGAGGAATTTTTCTCTCCTTATACATTTTCTTTAGGACAAGCAACATTTTGGAGGGGAGGACCGTAATATTCCAAAATTTTAGCCTCCAAGCTAAATGGAATATTATAGTTGTTTTATCATTAGGTTGGTAAATAAATGGGTGTGGAGGCCCATAAGTCTCTTGAGTAGCCAAAAAAACACTCCTAATGAGAAAGGATGAAGAATAAGCAGCTGGATTAAGCACCTTTTGGTGTGAACAGGGGCTGGATCATGATGATTTAGTCAACTTTGACCAAGTCAACAACGTTGTCTAGATACATTGAATCTCCTTGATGAACAACGCAATTTTAGCTGAGGAAAACTTGCATGAGCTTGGTGGAAAATATGGATGGGAACCAATGTGGAGAGGCTCTCATGCTATATATGGAGGGGATAGCAACCATTGTTATTCATGTTTTGATTATCTTTGCTATTGGTCTTTTTATATTTTGCTTCCTCTTGTTATTTAGCAGGGTTGCAGTGTTGTTTAGCACAAGGGTGTTCTCGGTCGAGAATCCCTACCTCATCCTCAGGGAAGGAGAGGTTCTTTGGGCTACATTTCCTCATTCTAGAATTTTTCCCAAGCTACCTCCTTCAGATACAGCACAGTTTATGTTTAGAGCTGGGTTGTGTTGCAGGGTGCAGCAAAGGAGGATCTGTTAGAGTCATTTTTGGGCTTGTTTTTCAGTGGAGAGGCTGTCTATTAATTGGAGGATCAACAAGGAGGACTCCCGGGAATATTTTGACATATTTGGCATCATTCCAACCATCTTCTATTCCTCAGAGCATAGTTTCCATCCTGAACTGCGTTATTTTTGGAGGCATTTGTTGGGAGGGTTCATTGAGCTCATCGGGAGGGTCTATTTCTGAGTAGAGGGATCAACCTTCTAGTTAGAAATACCATTGGAGGAGGACATAATTATTTCAGATCTTTCATAGCCTCATTTCATATCAGATCCAGTTTGCAGTGGCACATTAACCCCTAGGTTATTTGTCACATTGTATGTATTTTGGTATTTCTAGCAATCCTTTCCGGGTTGGCTAGAAATCTTGTGTTAGAGCCCACATCTTCATTGATGGGAATTTATTTTGTTTCTATCAGCCACATTCAATTTGTATATGTATTCAGCAGTAGCTACACTATTATAGATAGTGTTGTCACTGCTCTCCGTCACTCTATACAGTTGCAGCAACTCATGTGCTGATTGCTTATTTCATTGGAGACTTGTTCCCATTGCTTGAGTGGCTTGTCCCTCACGATATTTTTGTATATTTCTACTGATATCTTAATAAATGATGGTTTTACATTAATCCCTCTTATGTCATGTTCATATTTGCAGAGTTTTACATTTTTATGTTCATGTATTGCTGATGTCCCATTTTGGGATATTAAGTGGTATCAAAGCATAATCGTGGCTCATCCTGTGCATCCAAGACATTATGCCATTAGGAGGAGAAGCTTCTCACATAAAAGAGAAGATTCACAGAAGAAACAAAGGCATGACTCCATTATTTGGAGAAATGAAGGAAGAGAGGGTCTCCCTGCTTCTTTTCCAAGCTATGAACAATATCAAAGAGGATCTCAAGGAGATGAAAGGGGAGAAGTGTAATAAATTCCTGAAAGGGTTTGAAAGGGAAGCAAGGCCTGGCTATTCACATGATGGGTGTGAGCATTCAGCCACACATGAAAATACTCAACGCAGTTTATTTCCCACATTCACTACAAGAAGGATGGAGGAAGGAGATGCACCAAGGGAGGAGACCTTGAGTGTCTATCTTCAGGAGTATGAGTCTCAATCATGGAGATTAGCACTTGGAATTCCAAGGGTCTTACCAACTTAAGGAAGCCTGAAGATCCAGCAACCATCATAAATGCAAGAGAGGTATAATTTTTCTATCTAAATTTTATGGATCAGCAAAGTGCACAGCCAAAGCTTGGGTGGAGGAGTTGGATTCCTATTTTCGCTACACCAAGTTTCAGAAAGGGAGGCCATTAGAGTAGCAGTGCTGCACCTCAAAGGTATGGCCCATAATTGGTGGTTTAATATTTCTTCTTCATTTTATCATGCAAATGTAAACACTTATGTTGGGTTCACTAAGGAATTGGTGACAATATTTGACATTAAACATTGTAAACATCTCTTGTGGAACCCAAAAACTTAAAACCTTTGCATGAGTTGGAGAGATCTATCTTGCCAACTCCACTCCATATTTCCGATGAAGGGGATAAAAACATGCATGGTACCTTGCCAAGGGAAATATTCCCACCTTTGGAAGAACCCTCTTCTATTGGTGAAGACATGGAGAAACCTCCTTCAAGGGAAGACCAAGATCAAGGGTCTCTCATTGATGATGAGGCAATCTCACATATTGATGAAGAGGATGAGCAGAGGAGAGCTAACAACACTGTACCATTGGGAGAAGATCCATCACCACTTGGAGATGGGAAGGTAGCCATTGCTTCCATTGGAGGAGCCCTTGTGTTTTTGCAAGGAGTTCCAAATGATCAACATGTGGGAACCAAACCACAATTCCAGAGCAGCATGCATCAGTTATTTTGGGTTGTGAATCTTGGCATATGGAAGGAGAAGAAAATAAGGATCATTATCAAGGGATGATGAGCATTCACCTTTATCTATTCTAGGAGATTTTTGTACAAAAGAAGGTGATTGTATTGTACAATGAAGAGAGGGACAAATCAGTCCACACATATATACAATCCACTTCAGATTTTGATGTCTCACTACATGGGGGCATTCCACCTGGGAGGCCACCAGATCTAGAGTTGGTGGGAGACATGGTATCATTTAGTTCACCACTCTTAGATTCTAGAGAGGTGAATATTTTGGAGGAATATAGTACAGCGCAGAGAGTTTGGGATAGAATTAAGGAGGAGAGAGGTACTCTTTCATTTTCTGCATTACCCACTCTCACTACATATACTGCGCTGACAGAAGTTGCTGCAGTGATGGAGGATGGCAAATTCATTGTGCAAGGGAGCTACTCCATGGTTTTGGAGAAACAGACGGTAATTCCCTTGAGGAAGGAATCCTCCATACATTGGATTAGATGGAGGTCACTCATGCTTTCATTGGCCAAGATTGGGAGATTATTCTTGGATGAGAGCTTCTCATGGGAGGCCAACTTCCTAAGATCCCTACTTCTTTTTTAGCATGAGCAGCTCCATGATGGGCATGGCAGAAATTTGGAGGATGACTTTGGCATGAGGTATGTCAAAGGAAAATACAGCAGCATGTGGGGAGCTCCATATTCCAAATCTTCAGCGTTGTCTCTTAGGAGGGTTGATCCATATTGGAGGTCTCAACTTTTGGTAAAGTACTCCAAGGATCTTGGTGCTTTCATGATATTTGATGACCCGGATGGAGATGATAGATACATGGTGGTTGGTGAGGTCATATATTCTTATGGGAGAGTCTTCTTGACTAGATTTTCTGAGCTCAAGAGGAAGCTACTACATGCAGCACATGAGGACTTTCTTTCCATGCACCTTGATGTGTTTCATTCATTGATGGAAAAGTTCACTTGGGAGCGCATCCAGCAGGATATACATCAGCATATGGAGAGATGCATAGCCTGGATGGTGATGGATAGGTTGGCACGACCACTTCCCTACTTATTGAGAGTGAGGGAGAATTTCCAGTTGAGCCATTTCAGCTCAAGGACCAAGGTACATAGTAGAGGATGTACACTTATGCACCATGATTTTCATTCCTTTACCTTTTGTGAGCAGCATATTGTACCAAGGAGGATATTTCCTTCTTATATATTGTATTTCCATGTACTTGAGGCCATTTGTAGCATTGATGTTGGCCATTCTATCGGTGGTTTGTGGGGGAGGCCACATGATTCTTGGTGTGCACCATTGACACCACATTGTACTTTCATGCTTCTATCCTATAGAATGATTGTGGTAGAAAACAAGTGGCTGAGAGAGCACTTGTTCTTACTTGTTTTGATGCAGGCAAAGGCTGCACCACGCTGGTTCCATGAGAGGAACTATGATCCACTCTTCGGTTGTCTTATGGCAACTTTTTTTCATTGGTTTTTGCTTCCATATTTTGTTGATATTCTTATGTTCATGGGGAGCTTTGTTTGGAGAGTGTTAGATGAGTTGGAGATTCCCATTGGGTGCATGATTCTCCCTACTTTACATGTTGTATGTTTCAGGAGAAACAATGGGCAAACCATGATTGCCACACCTCACTTCTTGTCTTCACATCGGAGGGGCCATTTGAAGAACTTGTGTTCTTAGAGGAGGCATTTCATGGCTGATTTACTTTGTGGGGTAACTTGGGCCATTCTTGGAGGCCATGACACTTCAGCCCAAGATCAGCAAAAGCCCCATACTTACCATAAGTGGAGAAAGAAACCACTTGAATGGAAAATTTTAATCTCTCCATGTAGCCCCAACACATTGCATACACTGTGGGTTGAGGATTCTTTTGATGAGCTACCTAGAATGGCTCATTTCATTTGGATGATAGCATGGGTTTGGGAGTCTCTCAGTTGTCATGAGATCCCCTATGCTTGTCATAAATCCTATCTTGAGGAGGCCATGGGACAACAAGAAGGTTTCCACTTGCACCTTCCACCATTTCATGATGTGAGCCATTTGGTTTTGCATGCTTGGGTGGGATCATTGGAGGACATATTTATTGCAGATTGTTTTGAGCAGTGTGGGGAACTATTGATGAGGAGGCCACAAGAGGAGGAGGGGAGGAATTTTTCTCTCCTTATATATTTTCTTGAGGACAAGCAACATTTTGGAGGGGAGAACTATAATATTCCAAAAATTTAGCCTCCAAGTTAAATGGAATATTAATTTGTTTTATCATTAGGTCAGTAAATAAATGGGTGGGGAGTCCCATAAGTCTCTTGAGTAGAAACAAAAAAAATCCTAATGAGAAAGGAGGAAGAATAAGCAGTTGGATTAAGCACCTTTTGGTATGAACAAGGGTTGGATCATGTTGATTCAGTCAACTTTGACCAAGTCAACAGCGTTGTCTAGATACATTGAATCTCCTTGATGAACGACACCGTTTTAGTTGAGGACAACTTGCATGAGCTTGGTGGCAAATATGGATGGGACCCAATGTGGAGAGGCTCTCATGCTATATATGGAGGGAATAGAAACCATTTTTATTCATATTTTGATTATCATTTCTATTGGTCTTTTTAGACTTTGCTTCCTCTTGTTGTTTAGCAGGGTTGCAGTGTTGTTTAGCACAAGGGTGTTCCCGGTCAGGAATCCCTACCTCATCCTCGGGGAAGGAGAGGTTCTTTGGGCTAAATTTCCTCATTCCAAAATTTTGGCCAAGATACCTCCTTCAGATACAGTGCATTTTTTGTTTAGAGTTGGGTTGTGTTGCAGGGTGCAGCAAAGGAGGATCTCTTAGAGTCATTTCTGGGCTTGTTTTTCAGTGGATAGGCTGTCTATTCATTGGAGGATCAGCAAGGAGGACTCCCAGACATATTTTGACATCTTTGGCATCAAGCCAACCATCTGCTATCCCTCACAGTGCAGTTTCCATCCTGAACTACGTTATTTTTGGAGGCATTTGCTGGGAGGGTTCATTGAGCTCATCAGGGGGGTCTATTTCTGAGTAGAGGGATCAGCCTTCTAGTTAGAAATACCATTGGAGGAGGAAATAATTATTTCAGATCTATCATAGCCTCATTTCATATCAGATCAAGTTTGTAATGGCACATTAACCCCTGGGTTATTTGTCACATTGTATGTTTTTTGGTATTTCTAGCAATCCTTTCCGGGTTAGCTAGAAATCTTGTATTAGAGCCCACATCTTCATTGTTGGGCATTTCTTTTGTTTCTATCGGCCACATTCCATTTGTAAATGTATTCAGCAGTAGCTATACTATTATAGAGAGCGTTGTCACTACTCTCTGGCATTCTATACAGTTGCAGCAGCTCATGTGTTGATTACTTATTTCATTGGAGACTTGTTCCCATTGCTTGAGTGGCTTGTCCCTCATGATCTTGTTGTATATTTCTGCTGATATCTTAATAAAATGATGGTTGTACATTAATCCCTCTTATGTCATGTTCAGATTTGCATAGTTTTACATTTTTATGTTCATGTATTGCTGAAGTCCCATTTTGGGATATTACACTTAATCACAACACAAACTCCTATGCTTCTCCTATCATCTTGGTAGGGAAAAAATATGGCTCTTACCACATCTATATTGATTGGATATTGCTTATTTGAATAACTATCAAAATCTTGAAAATGTAACTAATGTCGATCTTCAAATGAAATTCAAATGTACTATTGATAAAAGTTTATATTCATTTATTATGATCACTATTATTATTTTTATTTCTATTCAAAACATGTTTTTCATTCTTATAGGGTCTATTGAGTCAAAGTCCCATTTGGACTTCTTATAAAAAAATAAAGTAAATATGATGGTGTTTAAATTCTTGTTGGTATCGCCATTTGAAATGAATACGATAAAATAGTTTAGAAAGGATTCTATGTGTTTCCATCATGTGGAACAAGATCTAGCTCCAAACGTAGATTTCTTATGCCTCATAGTGCATATGAAGATGCTTATTGCTGAGAACTAGTTCAAAAATTGTATACGTTGTCCATCGTAGTGGGTTAGTGGGTTCGTTGCAAAGATTGTGGGGTATCCATGACCCATATTTTCAATGACTACCCTTTAATGATATTATTATGGAACTTTATTATCTCTGAGATAAATATCCCTCTATCTTCTAGACCATCTAGCTGGGATGACCACACTTCCATGAGAAAATTTCCCTTCTTTAGCAAAAATTGAGACAGTTTTCCCATTAGGGAGAAAATGAAAACACTAAAAATATATTTCATTTATGCTAGAAAATTTTCTAGCAATAAATTTATTTATGGTTCTTCTTACATTAGAAAATTATTCTTATTAAGTAGCCAATTGCAGCTTAGTTTCATGAAAAGTTAACTTTCCATTTTTTTTCTCAACTCTGCATTTTTCGACCAAATTTATAGTATAAATATGTACAACAGAGAAATGGAAGTGAACCTAACATCATATACATACTCAAAATTTACAATGGATATCAATACTTACATCATCCTACACTGAAATAGGTCCACAAGTTTTTTTTAGGAGTGACTGGCATAAAAGTTTCTTCTGAATCTGGGTCCATGATTGAGTCTTTTTCTGAATTCGCTTGGGAGGTTCTTGCGATAAAACTAGCTCCATCTACTCGAGTTCTATGGTTATTTCAGAACGCTTTAGCGAAAATTTTAGTTTGTACTCTGAATTAACTTCAAATCCATCTGACTTGAAGTATTGTTATGACAGTGGATTACCCTCTTCGAGCTTCGATCTCGAAGTTGGCTCCTTAGATTCAATTCACTAGGTGGTCTGTCTCGACGACTACATGTAGCTTGTTCCATCTCAACCCAAACTCAAATTCATCGCAGGCCCTGAGCCCTATTCTCATCCCTCGAGCCACGAGATCCCTGATCCCTATCCTCCTTCTGTCGGTTCTCTTGATGTGATTGAAAATCCTCCGCTCGCAGGTTTCAGATCTGGACCTCCGCACTTCATGAATCATTGTTTCACCTCCTCCTGCCCCGACCTCCAGCCTCGGTCGTGCTTGAAACTCCATCTTCTTCCCTTATATTCTTCTGCGTAGTCTCGACAGTCAGGGATTCCTTCCCGTGTTCATCTCAACTATGTCTTTGTATTTGTTTCTTTCGGATCGGATCTCACTGTCAGCATGGATCCTGCCCCTACCAACGCTTCCTCTTTTCAAATTTTGCAGAACCCTCTTCTCTCCAGCGTCGGGTCCTCACCAATTGAGTGTTCCTCTTTCGGTGGTTCTTCGAGCATTCGTTGCTCCATGTCTCCCATTCCAAAACCCGAGCTTGATCCTGCACCCTCCTCCATTATTCAGTGCCCTCCCTCTGCAAACCATAGTTAGTTACCAAATTCGGTCGACCAAAAAATTTGGAAATTTAGGAAGTTCGATACAGTTCGTTGTTTAATACAACAGTTGACAATTCAGAACATAAATAATTCCAAACAGTGTTTCGGATCTATGAGATGGTATGGTATATTTTAGCGATAAAGTTATTTTGATTTTTATACCATGGGAATTTTGAAAGTAAATTTTAAATTTTTTATTAATGGTGTTAATTAATCTAGTGATAATATATGGGTTAAAATATCGGTAGTGTTTTTTATTAGAAATTTGAATAAGTATTAAATTGCAATATTTATATTATGTACTATAAAATAAAAAATGATTTGATCATAGTAACAAATAATTTGTAATTAAAATAATAATTTTTATTGTTAATGGCTATAAAGTATAATTTAATTTAGTTTATAAATGAGTAATAGGAATTAAGATACAAATATATATTTTGAAAAAATGTTTTTATATACTTAATATATAATCACATTCCATAATCACATTCTAAACATAAATTTGGTTGGTAATTTGCAATCTATATTGTACACTCTAATGTGGAATTTGTACAAAGACAAGTTTATATTTCTCATCATATCATATATGGTATAGTTAGATATATAGATGAATACATATTTTTTATGATCTGCTATATTAATGTAAAATTATGTTAAATTATGCACGTTGTTCAGAGATGTAATTATATTTTCAACATTTATCATTAAAAACAAATTTTAAGGGGATTTTGAAGTTTTCAACATTATAGCTATCTATTTCATTTTTTTTAATATTGAAAAAAAATATATATTCTAGTATTCGAAAGATGTATACTCCCAAAAAAATTTCGTATTGAATTTTAAACAATGGATTTTTTTCATATCAATTAGAATTCGAATTCAAAATTGGTAACTATGCTGCAAACCTGTCTCATCTTAATCTCGCTGAGGCAGTCGTTGATTTTTCTTTGGTTCCACCCTGTCCTTCCTTGTTCTGAATACCTTGTCTTCGTAACCCAGTCGCCTCCATTGTGGGTAGTCAACTCTCCACGTCTAGCGGCTTGCATGGTTATTCTAGGGTTCCTATTAACCTTGAATCACACCCTTCTTATGTCTCTGACCCTTCAGCCATGCATTTTGATGTATCCTCCCTCGTTCCCCCTCTAAGTTCGAGCTATGGCATGAACCCTTCTTCTGCTCCATATTTTTCCCCTGCCTCCAATCTATGGGCTTCCTTTGGTTCCTTTTCTTATTTGAGTAGTTCTTTTGGTACTCTCAATAATTATATTAAGCTTTATGTATTCCACAATAGTGATAAAAATCATTTTAAATCCAATAATAATCAAAATAATCTCCTTAAACACAATTATAACAATAATGAAACTCGAATTATTAATAGTAATAATAATAATAGAATCATTAATAATAATAATAATAATAATAATAAAATTGATAATAATAATATCATTATTAATAATGTTAAGTCTCACTAGCACAACTGGTTGAGAATGGGCCTCATCAGCAAGGCGATCGAGGATCAAAACCTCACGGGGGGTGGTTGTGCCTTGTGCTAGGGGGAGGAGACATGCTAAAAAATCCAGTCGACTAAAGGGCTGGTGTGGCCCAGATCGGGTGTGATCCCCGGGTAACTTTGACAGCTTAGATGCCCCTGGCCCGCGACTCCTCAAGCCACAGGTCAAGCCTAGAGGATCACAGACAACTTGAAAGACAAATAAAAATAATAATAAATTTTCTATTGATTATAACCATATTTTTAACAATAAAGATAAAATTTCTTTCTCCCCCTCCCGTAATAGGGTAGTCAATATTTCTATTTTTTTGTTTGATCCCCATGTTTATAGACTTTTGGAGAAAGTTTTAAAATTTTCCTTAGCTCCTAGAAAAATCCCTGTGCAAGATATTATATGTGACATCAAATTTGGGATTATAAACTTTCCAGATTTTGTTAAAGAGATCATCAGACAAGAATATGCAGTTATCCTGACAAAATATAAGCCCCCTAAGAACAACCTTAGAAAACATGATTTTGAGGCTAATCATTAAGGGAAAATATCAACTAATCATTAAGTACATCATCGTTGAAAGAGCCCACATGGTCATTTATGGGCTCATTAGGTTATCAACACAATATATTTTGAACTTTTCCCTATGCAAGATGACTAGAGTGCCTTCAATGGCAGAGATGATGAGATATGATAGGTCCATTAGAGAAGGCTCTTCTAATCCTATTAAAAACTTCTTAAACAATAAAATATCCCATGGGTTTGATAAATTAATCATTAGTTCATCAATTAGGGTAGATATGTCTGGATACATGTGTAACATAATGACTAAATCTTTGATTAACCCATATACCTTGATCTCTCTCTTTTTTATGGAAAAAATATTCCTATGAGGCCTGATTGTGTTAAAACCTAATTAATGTGTAATCTTCAAGAGAATAAATTATTTGTGTAATAGTAAATCATTTAATTTCAGAGGCATGTAGAAAATGGCATTAGCACCATTTGATCATCCCTTATGAATAATATGCAATAGAATTTCTTTATCTTGGGAGGGATCATTAATGGAATATTTTAAACCACAAATCCTACTCACCTACTCTTTCATGAATTCCTCTTTTATTAGCTGAAGGAAGGGGACAAAAATCTGATAATTAGCCAAGTATTTCCCTAGGTCTATATAAATTTCTAATGTCTCCTTACTAACCATACTCGAGCTTGGTCTTTTAAGGATCTTAGTTGGCTGATTTGTACCTTGAGAAGTACCTTTCTTCACATGAATGATGTTGAGTTTCCTTTTGGGAAGGTCATTGTTGACTAATTCATATACTTGTTTTACTTTTTGTTTGGTCATATTTTTATTCTTGGACTATAATAGTCATTTACATTAATCATTATTAATTTTGTGACTTATTATCTAGTTATTTATTTTAGTCACAGGCTAAATTAGTCATTTAAGTTAGTCGTTTTTATTTTAGTCACTTATTATCTAATCGTATATTTTATCCCTATACTAAATTAGTCGTTTAAGTTAGTCATTTTTAGTTTGGTCGCTTAAAATTTCTCAAATTTAGTAGTAATTCACTTGAAATAATTGTGGTGACTAACATTTTTAGTCACCTAGTCACTAATTTCATCATTTTCTACTAGTGGTTTGAGTCTTTCATCACCTATTTTGTTTCATTCAACTCTCCCCAAGATCCATTAACTTTCCTCCTTACCAACCAATTCCAAAGACCCTCAAAACATAAAAGACAAGAACAAAATCAAACAAGAAGAAAACCATGAAAACCAATAGCAAGATGACACTACAAACAAAGTGGGAAGGCCTTGGACCAGACATAAACAAAGCTGCAAATCAAGCGCAACAAATCACAAAATACCAAAAGCAAAAGACTAATAACAAACACCATGATTCAATCCTCCATGATTCCCAATTCTTCCAAGGGAAAGCTCAACCTTAGCCTCCTTCAATATTTCATGGCAAACTCTTTTTCCATGCAATCCCCGCATCATACTGCCATAAATACATAACTTTCAGTGTATAAATAAATATAACAATATACTAGTTATGTTACCTTGTTGTGCCAAGCATGTTTCCTTGTAACTGAACACATCCATGCCATCTCTCAAGGGAATCCAATTCCCTTGACGAATCCAGCCATAATTGGAAACTAATTGTTATGCCTATCAAATACATGTTCAGGAATATAACACATATCCACATAATGCCAAACAAAATCAAGGTTAAGAAGACTTCCCGTATGCAAAGCACTTATTTTTTTGTTGTGGTTTCCAAACATAGCCAAAGGAATTTTAACCCAATTCCTTTCTTTTACCTTTTCCTTGTCACAATTGAGTCTTACTATGCATTGTCACATCACCCAATTGTTAGTTATATAAACAAATCACCTATTACCTTGTCATACTAATGCCAAGCATGTTGCCCTACAACTGGTCACACATGTTTTCCACATGTTCCAGAGATCAAGAAAACATATCTAGTAATTGAAATTAACCTTTACCAATACTATAAACTATGTCATAATAAACAGTCAAGTCATAGTCATAAATCATAACACTACAACTAGCACTCACTTGCACTCAAGTACATATCAGTTGTATCAGCACATAATGTGTTAGTACAACCATCTTAAAACAAAATCATTCCTTCATGCAATCTTATAGACACATACTCATATCATGCAATTAATCAAAAATTCAATCAACTTGTAAACATACCATGCTAAATAAACAAAATTGACAACATAATCAAACTCATACCTCAATGTATTTCAGGGGAGGTTATCTTGTCTACACAATTAATCTAGTTTAGAATGATAAAACTTTACAACACATCAACTCAACATAAATAAGGCCATGGTATCCATAACAGTAACTAGCTAACATCTTCACATCATAAGCTCATAAAAAATTTTCATTCATGCATAAAGATCACATATGCACAGTCAGACAAGATTAGAATGATACATATAACATCAAGATCTTAAATGAAATAACCCTTATCATCAAGTTAAATAACATATAAAAACAACAAGTTAACATATAACATAGTCACCAACAACATATAACAAAATCATCAATTTAACTAACATATAAGATCAACAGTAATGCATATAACAACAATTTACTATCCTACATGACTATCTAAAGCATGTGCATATGACCACACTTAACTAGCATCTACCATGCATGTAACCACAACAAAAATAGATTGACAAGTATATAAGTAACCCTAATTCATATAAAAATATATTAACTAACATACCTATATGTCAAACACATAATACCTATATGATGATATGCTCTTACCCCAAAGTCTTGTGTTTCAACCTCACTCTAGTAGTATTCATCTCCTGCTCTATCTTAGACAACATATCAACATCATATCTTATCAACAACATCATGATGACATAACTACATATAATGACTTCACAATGCATATTTTAACTACTATACATGCATAACTAGAACCATGGAAATGCATGCATAACAATGCATGACATGCCTAGAAAATGCATATACAACGACATGCATTCATGACAAACACATCCCAATAACAACATCACCATATTCATGACGACACAACCCCAACAATCACCCTCACCATGCATACACAACAAGAACATAGACCACAAGAATAAATAACACATATGAAACTGACATGTATTCATGAAAAACACATTTGGCCCATCCAGTCCAAGTGTTGAAACATGGTTTGATACCACTCTGTAACACCCTCCTCCCACATTTACCCAATTTAACCGGTTTGATGGGGTAAAAATGTGACGAGAGGCTACTATGATCTGATTCAACCTCCCAGGTCACCTCAAGGAAGTGGAACTGACATAACACAACCAATTTGAGCTTCTACACATCCTATAGATCCTCCAAAAGCTAACCCACCCTTCTAGTTGACCAACCCCTGAGGGAACACAACATTTCAAGGACTTAAACCCCTATTCGCTCCCTTCCCAAGGAATGCATAAGACTGAGAGCCCCAGTTTCTCCAATGAGTTTGCCTGAGCGTGACTGTAGCCTCTTTCTACCAGTGCTATGCTAGTGACTTTGATATTTGAGGCTAATTTCTAGGGCAAGGAACCAGTCACTGCCCATAATTTCATGGAATTTACATAAATGAAAAAGAACATAGAGACAATGATACCAATCCAAATTTTTGAAAAAATACTTGAACGGACTCCTACTAGCCATGACTATAATTTCGTCAAACATGTCACAAATATGCATTCTACAAATCATAATAACATATTTGAGCATAGGGGTATTATACTTATCGGAGAATCGCTAAGAAGCATTGATGCCTTATCACATTAGCTGCATTATCATATATTAGGTCATATATTCATTTCTCATTCATTTACAAATAAAAACATAATGAGAACCATAATGTTTCTTTTTCATAAAACATATTCATAACAACCATATGAACAACAAAAATAATGAGGATACAACAACCATAAATGTCACATGTGAACCAATACATTTACACATAAAATACCAAGGAAAGGAACTCTTATTAATGAATTCAAAATACAACCCGGTATGGAACTACCATGTTCCACCCGACCATAGATTCGGTGAGAAAAATATCTCTTTATCCAATAATCCCTGTGCCATATTCCAAGCATGAATGTGGGATTTATAACAAAAATCAACCAAGGATTCCTGAGGCTAAACCACCTCACCCTCGTCAATAGAACCAGCATTTACCGCAATCCTCACCGAATCACTAGTCCATTAACAATAAACATACAATACCAAGCTTTACTGCAATGCCCACCGGATTTCTAGGCCATAAACAAGCATGGATGCTACCAGCTTAAATGAGTTCAGAATGGCATGAATTTTCTTCTCAAAATCATCAACCTTATCCTCTTTAAAACCTGATGCAATGTTGCTCTTCAATACTTAAAGATATTGCATCATACGTTGCATTGTTTGTCTATAGTGCTTAAGCTTTTCAATTTGATAAGGTGCCATGGGCTGATAAAAAAAAAATTCTATGAACATTCAGGCCAGAGTTAAATAAAATACCAAAGTTTCATAATCATTGATATTCATTTTTTATACATGAAAAGTTGAAAACAGTCTTATCATCATTAATGGTGGCTACATGGATTGCATTACCAAAACAACCCCAGCCTATTCTTGCAATCTCATTAGCATACTTCACTCTATGCTTCAAAGTTTCCAAATCTCACTTGTAATATATTCATAATGCCACCATTCCATTTTATAAATTTGACAAAGGTCAAACTAGTTAGAAGATAGAACTAAGGAAGAAAAGGAACGCACCCCTTGACATTTCATTGTAATATTTATAAATAATTCTTTTCTCTGGATAATACATCTCCTTTAGATTTTGTGGCTGCATAAAGAACTTAACAATTTTAATCACTTTTTTTGCTCCTAAGACACCAAATATTTTTCAAATCTTCCAATCTCAAGAGAATCTACATAGACTCTCTAGACTCTTGAGAGCTGAGTGGATATGTTGGTTCCCCTTGCTTATGTAGGGAAGAGTATTCTATATAATCATAGTTTGGCTCAATAGTGAAAATTTATTATTGTAGTCATTTTTGGTAAAAAATATATATAAGATGTGTTTTCGAAAAAAAGATTTATCAAGGCATTTCAGATTGAAACAGAGGGGAAAAAAGGCATATAATACAGGTATGTCAAGGCATTTCTTAATGGGATGTTGTATTGATTCATAATTGTGAACAATTAAATGGTAAATATGACATGGCATCTTTCCCAATCACACGAGACTCAAATACTATTTAGAGAAAGAGCACTTAGGCAAACATATAGACGACTGATAATTGTGAAAGAATGCAGATACATACACAAAAACCAATGCAAAGGACCTCCCAGAAATTTGTAAATTTGAAGAAAAATTATAATGTGACCTGCCTTACTCTCTGATAAACCTTTTCCTTCCAATTAGCAACAGTTGATTTTCTAATTTGAACTAACAACTCCATTGATGCTGGAAAACCCACAGTAAGCCCATATAAGGTGAACATTTTTTATTAATCTGAAACATCAGAAGAATATCCAAATGCATACCCTTCTTCTACGCTTAGATGAAGTCAAATACGCACAATAGATACAGAGTGGCAATGATATATAATCATCATTGATATTTAACAAAGCCTTAACCGCAATCCGAATGGGATAAGATATATAAAATGTAAATGAAACATGGGAGTGGAGTTACTAGTAGGCGCCTCTGAGAGTCCTCGCTGTTGTAAGATTTGATTTTATACTCCCATTCCCGTATTCACCATCCGCATTACCAAATAATTCACTTTATTGAAACCATGAGCGTTAGAAATTAACTTGTTGGGCAAGGGACAAATCCCTTATTAAGGATCCGCGGGTGGTCGATCTTATCGAGAAATTCATAAAACTGAAATTCTCGATAAGGCTGGTACCAATTATGCGGGCTCCTTAAATGGAATCCCGCAAGGGTGTTTGAGGTTGGTTTTGCTACTTCAACTGATGATGCTGGTCCTAGCTTTTATGCTTTTTCTCCTGTCTTTGCTATTTTGCTGCAAAAAAAAACCACCATTTTTCTAGAGCCCTTACTGCAACTCCTATTCTATTGGATTTGATTTTTGTAGCAATAGTTATTGTTTATGCAGGGGTTGGGACTGAGAGTAGAGTTGGGAGAAATGTTGTTGCCATTATGATTGTTACTGCAACTATTGGGATTGTGATTTTAACAATGATGATGATTTTTGTTTTGTTTGTTGATGTTTGGATTGAAATTGAAATTGATTCGGCTACTGCTACTGCATATTTGAAACATTATTTTTCCAACCCAAAAGTTGTTGGTGTTGTTTCTATGGTGATAGAATTGACTATTGAGCCATAGAAGCCTATTTTTGCTGTCGTATAATATATTTTTGTGATTTTTTTTGCCTAAGGACAGATTGTTGATGTTGCTGAATGGCAGTCTGAGTTGCCTGTTGTACAGTAGATTGCTAAGCTTGTTTAAGTCTAGATTGTTGAGCGGGTTGTAGAAGAGAGGGTTGAGATTTCCATATAAGGTATTGTTGAGTTGATTGGAGACTAGATTGTTGAGTTGATTGTACATTAGATTGGTGTGGTGGTCGTGGTTGGCTCTGTGGCAAGGCCAATTGTTGTTGCTAAAGAATTGATGGTTGAATTTGAGACTATTGCTGCAACTTTTGTTTCATAATAGCTTGTTTGTGTTGTAACTGATATTTATAAAGCAGTTGATGCTATTGGGATGGTGACTGTTGATATTTTTGGTGTTCTTGTTGTCTTTATTATAACTATCTCTAACTACTTGCAAGAAGAGAAGGTAAAAATTGACATGTTGAGCTATTAATTGAGCTATGTGATATTCCTAGCATTGGAATAGAAGACAAAGGAAGTGAAAAACCAGTTGAACTCGACATTACACTTGCAGGTATGTTGTTTTGCAAATTTTTTTGGAGCTATGGTTGTGTGGTTGAGCTTTCCAAACCAATGGAAGACCAATTCCTGAAGCTTGTGGTTGATTTATAATTTATGCTCGCATCATCGCCCTAGAATGTGAACGTGACAAATAAAGAGACAAAATAATAATAATAAACTCATCAGTTAAATCCTTTGTTGAAATACTAACATTAAATAGAATAATGTATATTGTGCAAGGTTTCTAGGTAAATTTCATAACAAAAGTTGTTCCTGGCACATTTCAGTTGATCTCTTCAACAATCGTCAAGGGACAAAATATGAAAATAGTGGTAGGTGCAGATGCATGAAGCACAATATGTAGAGTTATAAGTGCTACAAATTATGTTGCATAGTGTTGCATGGTGTGTTTCATGTAGCCGCACCTCGTATTTTTCAAGGTTTGCTTCTTGGTAATGGTTGAAGAGATCAACCAAAACGTAAAATTCATATATTTGGTGTTGCATATTGTGGTTCATGCAGTTGAACCTCCCTCTATTTTCTATATTGTGTTCCATGATGATGGTTGAAGTAATCAATCAAAACCAAAATTAATTGTGTATCATATTGTGCTTCATGCAGTTGCATCTCACTTTATTTTTCATATTTTTCTCCCTGATGATGGTTGAGGAAATCAACCAAAATTCGACATAACGCTGAATATTTTCTTCATGCAGCCTCCTTCTATTTTTCAGTATTTCGTCCCTGATGATGGTTGAAGAGATCAACCGAAACACGAAAATATAGAAATTTTATTATGAGTTTACCCAAAAATCTTGCACAATAAGTTGATAAACTAAAAAAAACCAAACTCTATAAGAATAATGTGTATTTTTTAATCATCCTTATACCTAGATATGGGTGCCCACTTAGCAATTATCAAAAGGCCTAGGTGTAAGGTGCTTTCCTACTAATGGTCATGTAAAAGGGGAAAATATGAAAATGTCATTATGAAAAGAGCATCCTTCATGTCATGTTTAGCATTGAAATAAAGTTGCATTCTCCTCTTGTACATCTGAGACTTGTTATCACCTCTTGATTTTGTAGAAATTTTATTCAAAATTTGAATATTTATGTTCTTTCAATTTTTTTTTGGTGTGATGCATACACTAGCCTTGGAGGCTTGTTCTATGTGCAAATTAGACAACTTAACTAGGCTCATATGGAATGCTTCTTCTCTTCATAGTGTTCAACATATTCTTTTGGTGTGTTAATTTTAACCTTTATGAGATGCTTGAATTTTCCAACAAAAAAGGTTTCAAAACTAATATGGACAGGCCTCAGTTCAACGTCAATTCAATGTTGATATGAACCAAATATGGGGTTTTCTTATATGTCGTCACTATGCATTTAACATATATTATAGGCCTATTTATATGTTTGTAGTTGTATGAGAATTATAGGTGCTAGAAAACTCATGAATAAATGTTTCTAATATAAAAATGTCTGCCAAGAAAGAGACAAAGCCGCAAAATGCACATAGCTAAGAAGAATCCATTTAGTGCCAGCCTTCCATTTTCCATGGATGAAGCATTATGGGTGTTACACACCTCATGAACAAATTATTCCAATAGAATATGTCTCTATGTATGCTAAGGAAGAGGCTAAGTCACAAAATGCACACACTTCAGTGTCATTCAGTGTCAGATACCTGATAAACACATTCTTCCAATAGAAAGATTCCTACCAAGGAAGAGACAGTCACAAAATGCACATACCTGAGAAACAATTCAATGCAAACTTGCTATGCTCCAAAAATTCATTCTATTTCTATGTTATTTCTATGCTATTTCTATCCAATCAATGCCAGATACCTGATGAACAAATGCTTCCAATAGAAATATTCCTTCCAAGGAAGAGGCTAAGTCAGAAAATGTAAATACATGAGAAACCATTCAGTTCCAACCTGATATACTCCAAAAATGCATGTTATTTCTATTCAATCTACTTGCATTGAGCATTATGAATTTACTAGTGCTAGAATATGTGAAAATCCATTCATTTTCAACCAATTATACTCCAATAATGCATGTTATTTCTATCCAATCTACTTGCACGGAGCATTATGAGTGTTAGAAACCTCATGAACAAATGTTTCCAACAAAAAAATTCATGTCGAGGAAGAGATTAAGTCACAAAATACACATACGTGAGAATCCATTTAGTGCCAACCTACTACAAGAATGCTTTCTATTTGTATCCAATCTGCTTGCACTAAGCAATATAAGGAAAATATTAAGTCACAAAATTCACATATGTGAGAAGCCATTTAGTGCCAACCTACTACAAGAATGCTTGTTATTTCTCTCCAATATGCTTGCATTGAGCAATATGACTGCTAGAAACCTCATGAACACATGTTTCCAATAGAAAAATGCCTGCCAAGGAAGACACTAAGCCACAAAATGGCTTCCATGTTCCATGGATGAAGCATTATTAGTGCTACTCAAAAAATTCATATACGTGAGAATTCATTCAACGCCAACCTTCTACACTCTAAAACAATGTTTCTAATAGAAAAATTCCTGCCAAGGAAGAGTCTAAGCAACAAAATAGACAAGAAGTTATTTATTGCCTACCTTCCATGCTCCAAGACAAAGCATTATGGGTTCTAGATACCCCATGAACAATTTCTTCCAAAAGAACAATTTTTCCAATAGAAAAATTCCTGCCAAGGAAGAGTCTAAGCCATAAAATAGCCAAGACATTATTTATTGTCAACCTTCCATGCTCCAGGATGAAGCATTATGGGTGTTAGATACCCTATGGACAAATTCTTCCAATAATTATTCCAATAGCAAGATGGGTTCCAAGGAAGAGACTAAGTCACAAAATGGACATACGTGAGAAGCCATTCATTGCCAACCTTCTATACCCCAAGAATAACATTTCTATCCAATCTTCTTGTATTGTTTTGTAGGATTCCAAGTGCATAAATGCACTACTTGCATCTAAAAATGCACCAATATGGTTGTAAACACATGTCCAATGAAGGAGAACATAATGGGGATGTGCCAATGGTTATCACACATCATTCATTATTAGCAAACTTATTAGTAAATTCCTATCCAACAAAAGGATAACATAATGGAGATGTGTTGTGGCTGCAGGAAAATATACCCTAAGGTCTAGGTTGAGTGACCTAACAGTGCGGAAGGAATACAATCACAAGAAGTATTCAAATTATAAGTCCTAATGTTTGAACTAGAAAACTAAGGATAGGTGACCTTACTCATATGTCCTACGTTTGAGGTTGATCCCACAGGCTACAAACCCTCTGCTACTCTTCGTGCTTTGAAACCTACAACTCACTCAAGAAAAATCACAAAGACTAGCTGTACATCTTATATATCCTAAATTTCAGTATGTTAGATCAAATAAACTCATAAAATAATCATGAAATAATGATTACAAGATCATTAACATGTATATGAAACATATAAGAACATGACATCAGGAACGTGACAAAGCTTTTTTTATTGATGTATGTAAAAATAAAGTGGATATATCACCTGAAATCAGCCACGGCTCCAAGCGAAACCATTCTCCGGATCCATCTAGCCCAAGCCTCAACAATCTTCTTCCATAAGAGGTGCACAAAGGATGTCACATAAAGGGGGTGATCGTCACAAGGAAACAAGGATTTCCTAAACCTGGGAAGTGCAGGAGGCATGGGGATAATCAGACTTGATCTAGGCTATAACAGGCTATAGTATCAATAGCATTATCTATCCTTCCTTAGGCCTTCCCAATGAGGTGTATTTATACTTCCTCAAATCAGTTTTTCAGTTGGGAAAAAGTTTGGCCACGTGCTAGTGTAGGTGGTTCTCTTGTAAAACCCGTAAACCCTGCCGAATTAATAGGGAGTTTATATATTTTTAATTGTATATGCGGGTCAAATATGAGAGAACTCGTGTCTGCACACATAAAATTATGGGCAAAGTCCCGTATGGAATTCAAAACCAATGTTTTTTAAGAAGTTGACCAAGTCTGAAAGGAAAAGGCTACCCAAGGACAATACATAAGTCATCAAGTATATAAAGGTGATAAATGATGCTATAAAAATTTTCAGTTATCACACATCATTTATCAAGCTTAAACGTGTATGCCATAGGCATCAAATATGTATGACTCTGAAAAATCCCAAATACGAGTTGAAACTGCGAAAAATCCCAAATTTAAACTCTGATTGAGGAAGATTTAGCTTGAAACTTTGATTTTCTTTCCTCATATCGTGGTCATTTCTTCATAATCAATTTATCCTCCCCCTAAACAAATGAATGAAGATATAAAAAAAATTCAACTTGTCATTTCATGTGTTAATTAACACTAAGCGTTCAATTGAGTACGAGTCTTGCTTCGGTATTTCATCAAATATTAATAGGGAGGACCAACCAAGAGTATTTCCCCTCTGAATCTTTGTTTTATTGTGTAAGCCACACCCAAATTTAGTGGACTAGAGGTGCCCTTACCTTGGTTTATCCTTCTTTCCTTGTTAAATGGAAAGGTCGTGGGCATTAGGGTCCATAAAATATAGCTGCCCAGTACAACGCCTTTCAAGGGAGGCACTCTAGGTATATGGAAACAATATTATCTACCACCATTCTCATCTTTGTTTAGTGGTTGGATATTATCCCTGCAAGGGATCCTTTCTCAACAAGGCTTAGAGGTTAGATGACTAGGGATCCTAATCCAAATGGTTAAGGAGCTTGCAAAATAAAGAAAGGTGGTGAGATACAGATGATGGATTAATGGAAACTATTGGCAAGGCCTAAAAGGCTTGAAATGAGGTCTATGGATAATTAATTTAGTCTCCCCATTAGCCATCATCAATTCATGGATTGTTGTTATAAGTTAGCACTTCAAAGAATGCATATTTACATTATGATATCAATCCCTTTTAATGTTATGATCCACATAATATTATTTACATTATGATTCCCTAATTTGTGTAACCCTCGATAAGCTTATTCCCTAACTTACATTATGTCCCCATAATATCCTAGAGTCAACACTATCAAATCACATTTTTAATAGGCAATGTATACAATAATAGTAGGAAAATTAATAACATAAAATGTAATTCCATATCATTTCCAGCCTTCATGTCCATACCAAATTTTGCCACAATTACAGGTTCATTAGGTTTCCATCATAACTGAGACAAACATAACATTCGTAGATTGAATAAATCAAGATACATATTATGGATTACTCTAGTTAGCTAGATTAAAATAAAACCCACACATTTTCAGGTATAATTGATTGCATAAAATTGCAAACAACATTTTTCAAATGGAAAAATGGACTATGAATAATACATACAAAACCTCTTATCGATATACCATTTTTCCATGTCATGATTTTATTAAAAGTATGATATCATTGTACATAATGATTACAAATAATTCAAAATATAATTGAGTGACATTGAAACATAAAATAGCTTGAGAGGCTAGCTCAAGTAGTTGAGTGCTTTGAGCTTCATCCAAAGAGGCCTCATGTCTATTCCCATAGGTTGGCTTCCTCCGTTGCATGCCTCACTCGATGTCCCTACTGAGTTTGGAATTGTAATCAATGTCAATGGGTTTACATTGGGCATCTGCAAATGCACGGAAGTGACCAAGCCTTTCTAACATGAGTTTTCCTTGCAAAAAAAAAAAAAACATTGAGACATGAAATGCAATATTATCTTATCAAGTGAGGAAAAAAATTCTTCATTTTAGCTGCTAGGGTGGCTATAGAAGAATTATTTCACAAAATTTAAAAGATAATCAAGTAATATTGTAATAGCCTGGCAAGATAGCTCAAGCAGTGAAGCGCTTTAAACTTCATGTAGGAAGTCTCAGGGTCTATACCCTAGGATGGATGCCTCTATTGCATACCTCACTCGATGACCCTACCAGGTTAGGCATTTTAGTTAGTTTGAACCTAGGTACCATCTGTAAAATGTAGATAAGTTCCTAGGTGTTTCTCCATGAGGTTTTCCTTGGAAGAAAAACATTGAAACACCAAGTGAAAGAGTACCTCATCAAGTGAGGAGAACAATTTACCATTTTAATTGACAGGGTACCCTCAAGAAATTTCATTCATGAAATTTATCATATACATGCAATTTATCCAGGAATATTAGACTGTAAACTTAAATGAATATTGGCCTATCAACCCATCGTAGCAGTACCAAATTGATGTACCTATATTGGGAGACTGAGGTTTAATCCACTTTCTACTAAAGAGAGTGGAAAATGTTAAAAAACATTTAGTGAAATATACAGTATAGTATTAAAGGCTTGACTTATAAAGTTCACAATTCATCCATGTTCTAACATATGTAGAACAAGATATGCTCACTATGCGACAGAATTATATATCTGAGGTTACCAATTCAACTCCCATAGCCTCGTGAAACAACCCCATGTTAGTAAAAACATGTATCCATCCAAAATACAACCTCAGTTTTAAACCTCAAAATATTTGTTTTCTTCCTAAGGGGTAATCATTCAACAATGTGGCATGTCAGGTCACAAACCAAAGTATAATTTTTTATGGGCGTGAATTAGTGATTGGATATAAGTGAAAATCTTGGACGATTTGATGCAAAAGTTCCTCTTTTTATGGTAGTTTAGCCAAACAAAACTACTTATGTTCAATGATTTTCCTTGGAAGGTTATTTCACCTATGCAAGCAGGCCAAATACCAATTGTGGTGCATGACCTCTTCGGATTATCAAGGCTGAAAATTTTCGGATTCCATAACAAATTGAGACACAGCCCACTGATTACATTTTCATCGAAAACAAACTTGAATTAACGCACCATTATAATTTTTAGGTATTTTGGTCAAACAATAAAGTAGTGTTTTCATGTGGCAACTCCATTATCGTTATTGGTTCCATTCACATAAAGTCTGCATAAAACCCACTAGGAGGAAATACCAGGTCTCAAGCCTAACAACTCTAGTGCATTAATCAAAAACATAATCTACTAAGGTCCATTTTTACCAATAAAGGGTTGTGTTTCACGTTTTTTCCCTCATTTTTTACAATTTAGTTTCAAGAAGTGGCCCTATTCCCACTAGTTCTTTCCATATTTTGATTGAGACAATGAAGCCTCTTATACTTAGATATAGATCCTTAACCAAAAGGGGTCTTCATCTAGATATTTTTAATGAAACGACCAAACCGGGGTATGGCACAATATACACACTCTCATAATTTCAATTCCACTATAATTGGATTTCTTTGTGACCTATTAATCATAGAGGATTATTAATAAAATTACCAAAAAACAATTTGGTGCAAAATACCCATTATCGTAAATTCAATTCCAATATCTTGTTAATACCCACCATCAGACATATGCCTAGGTTTTAAGGTTTTTATGTTTTTATTTTTTTTAATTGTAATGAGTACCTGAATTTCAACCATTTTCTTTCCTTCATTCTTGTTGCCCATTTGTCTTAAACAGATCAATTACTGGAACCTTCAGGTTGTTAGATGTAGAGGGACCATTTAAACTATGAAGGTGGTGGAGCAATCTCTGTGATTTTCTGGCTTCATAGGCCACCTGGCAACAAGATCTTGAGATGTCGTGGTGGCAGAGGCACTCCTATAAGAAACTGTGAGAGCATTTCTCACCAACAAAAGCTCCCAAATCCTTATTTTTTAGGTAGCGTACAATCCCCGACCGATTCTGTCTTCGATAATTTGATCTTCACATTTCCCATGAAATCGGCTACCAAAACCTAAAAATTCCGGAAAACCTTCCTTTTTGACCATTTTATTTCCTTCACTCTTGTCGATCAAGCAACCAAAACCTATAACCCCCTCTCCCTCCCCCCCCCCCCCCCGCCCCCCCCCCACACACACAACCTTCATTATCTATCATAGAATTGATCAGAATTGGATGCAATGAAAGAAGTTGGTCTCAACTTAAAACTTTCTTGGGAACGAACAGGTCGTGAATTGGGTTGTTTGAATACGATCGCAATTTGATGGAAACATCATAAATAGAGTCCTGTAGCACACTGGGTCCTTTAGGTTTACATTTTATTATGAAATATGCATATTATTGATATTGGAAACGTGGATCTGAGCGATGTAACCAAAACTCTTCCGCCAAAGGAAAAAATTGGCGCCAAACAGTCAATTTCATGGTAACTCATAGCACCAAAGAGTCAGTTACGTGGTAACTCAAAGTAAGAATAACCAATCTTTTCATGGACGGTTCAAAAATAGGTTCTATAGAGTTTCTAGTGGACCTCCAACATTTTGTTGAAACTACAGTGTTTTTTTGTCCTTGGTTTCTTCTTTAGATAGAATTTCTAGTGGACCTCCAACTTTTTGTTGAAACTACAGTGTGGTTTTGTCCTTGGTTTCTTCTTGAGATAGATTTTCTAGTTGACCTTCAACTTTTTCAAACTGCAATGTGATTTTGTCCTTGGTTTCTTCTTGAGATAGTATACTAAAGCTTGAAATTATTTGTGTCATCCTAGGGCTAGCCATATATATGGTCGATGGATGTGGGTGTCATCCAAGGGCTAAGCATATATATTTCTGATGGATGTGGGGAATTTAGGGTTGCATAGCACTAAACTATGTATATGTTGTCTGTTAATGTTAAATTAAATACAATCAATGTTGTGTGTCAATGCCACTGAGAATATAATGGATGCTAATTATTAATATAAACTAACAAATAAAATAGAACATAAATATATTTTTAATAATAACAATAAAGTTCCAACGGGGCATAGAATAGATGGTGATGGGGTGTATTGTTAAGTCACTTTGTGATGTGAAGGTTACGAGTTTGAAACTTCGTGGGAAAAAAATCATCATGTTAAGGGTTGGTGTGGCTTAGGCCGAGTGTGATCCCCTGGTGATTTTGATAGCTTAGATGCCCCTAGGCCACGGTTTCTCAAGCCACAGGTCAAGTCTGATGTAATCTCTGATAAACTCATACCACATGATAAAAAAATAAAATAACAATGAATTAAAATAATTTAGATAATTGCAATTTAGCAAAATGTAACACTTCGGTATCAAAATTGCATTTTTCCATTTATGGAGTGACACAATTAAAAATTACTAACATAAATGACTAATTCATATACTTGTTGTACTTGTTATTTGGCCATATTTTTATCTTGGGCTATAATAGTCATTTACATTAATCATTATTAATTTATGTCACTTATTATCTAGTCATATATTGTAATCCTAAACTAAATTAGTCATTTAAGTTAGTCTCTTTTAGTTTAGTCACTTATTATCTAGTCATATATTTTATCCCTAGACTAAATTAGTCATTTAAGTTAGTCGTTTTTATTTTAGTCACTTATTATGTGGTCGTATATTTTATTCATAGACTAAATTAGTCATTTAAGTTACTCATTTTTAGTTCGGTCACTTAAAATTGTTCAAATTTAGTAGTAATTCACTTGAAATAATTGTGGTGACTAGCTTTTTTAGTCACCTAGTCATTAATTTCATCATTTTCTACTAGTGTATGTGAGGTAGGATATCCTGCCTCATTGCTTGCCAACACATTTTTTGTGTATGAGAACCCCCTTTTGAGGATGTAACCATCCTACCCCTGTTAGTTTTTGGTACCTTGGGAAGTGTGTCCAAGTCATAGGTGTGCATGTGGGAAAAGAAGGCATAGGTATAGAAAGAACAGTTCAGCAAAGGAGGTGCTAGAACAGGTCCATACTACAGTATAATTTATAGCAAGTAGTATTGCAGATCCTTACATATGTGTCTGGTTGTGGCAATGGAAATCTTAACAGATCTATACAACATTAATTTTTGTGCAGCATGATTGACTGTGGATGAGGGTGTGGCAGTATATTATACAAGAGGGTGCACCAATACTTTTATAAGCTTTTAACATTGAGGAGACATGCATGCATGCAAAATTTTTCTTGTAAATTTTTGGATTTTCTCTATTTTGGCGAATGACAGGGAAGTTCAAGAGAGGAAAGGTTATGTCTGATTGGCCCAAGGATCTCATGCAACTAAGGAGGCAAGGTGTGATCCCACTTCCCTTGTAATCTCTAGATTCTACACTTTCCCAAACATAAAGAAGGTCAGAAGCTCTCACCAATGCCAAAAAAAACGTGGTTCTCAAAGTTCATAGTCTTGAGTAATCTTGCTTAAAATAGAGCCTCTAATAGCTCACATTAAAGATATTTTTATTTATTAAATGATATTCTGGTTCATATTCATTTGGATATTAGAAGAAATGGTTGCAAGATGGCTAAATACCAATTGGTAAACCAACTATATCACAACATTCTTTCTAGGGTTTTTAATTTTTTTATCAATCCCCAGTGTCAAGGATATAGTCTCCAAAGGGGTAAACTAGGATGATGGAGAGAGTAGGCCTTTTAATGAAGCAATTGAAAATGTATTTGACCAATTTGAAGACACACTAGCATCAGTTCTAATGTGGGAAAGACCAATAGATTTCCTACAAAGTTATGAAACGACACATTTTTCCAACATAACTATAATATGTTAGACAAACTCTTAATGTCATCGACAATAACTGCAAACTACAAGGTTGTGTATGGAATTGGAATTAAACAAACCCTTTCCGACCTCAATACAACTAAAAATTATGAATTACATATAGGAGCAACCTCTAGGGTCTATACTCCAAAAAATTCTTTCGAGTGTAGAAGCTGCCTCAAACATTGTCACCTTGATTTTCCATGTCCAAACCAGCAAAACTAGTAAAGAATAAAAACCCAAAAAAAATAAAATAAGGTGACCATTAAACCTCTAAATCCCCCATTTCAGCATGTGGGAGTCTCATACTAGAAAACAACCAAAAGTGAGGCTTCCAAATATTCTAAAAAGAATACAACATCCTAATGAGCAAGTCCAACTGATCTTAATCCCTCCAAGTAGTTCCAGATTCCAAGAAAGAGATGCCAGAGTATCCCATTGAGCTTCCATATGCAGCAAAACAAGCTTAATGCAACTTATCTCAACCCCTCTCCAACCAATTTAGATTCCAGGAAAGAGGTGGAAAAGTGTCTCGTTGAGCTTCCCTTTGCAACAAAAGAAACTTTGAAGGCAACTTTTGCATGGGAAGAAAGAATTCACCAGCAATGGCAGAAATTTGAAATTTCATAGCCAACTAGGATCTATAAAATCCCTTTGTTGCCTTTCAAAAAGGAATGAACAATATAGACAAAAGACAGAAGGAAGAAGACAACTCAAGTCAAGGACAGAAGAAACTAGAGTTGAAATCCATTGCCCCAAGTCACTTCGAAAGAAAAAAAAAAAACAGGAATTGAATGTTGTCTCGTTATAAATTACAAACATCCCAAGCCACTTAAAATGAAAAATTACAAGGAACTGAATGTTGTCTCATTACAAACGTTAATTTTCAACTATAGATCAACGAAAAACTAAAGTAGAAAGAGTAACTAGCTTTAAGTACCAAGTATGTGTAGACCTTGCAAATAGTTGGTGTTTCATCTTTTGTCAATCCCCATAACTTCTTTGTGCATTGTTTATTGGTTTTGAAATATATAAAATGTCTTTGCATTAACAGAAAGATGTTCCAAACTAGAGTAGGAATTTAGAGATATGATTTGCTGATAATACCTGACAATAATTTTTATTTGATATTTATTCATCACCACACACATCTGCAAAATATTAAGTAAATTTTTGGTTTAACTCCTAGCTACTACCTGGTTACAATTGGTTTAATTGGTTTCTCCATAATTTTTTTCTATCCATTTCTAAAATAATGCACACATATGCATATCATCTCTGTAGAAACATACACCATGATTAAAACATATAAAAGAATCTGTTGCAAATATCAAAAAATGATCTTTTTTTTAGCACAAAAAGTTGCTACATCATCATTTCAACAATTTCAAATAGAAAACTTGAAGAGGCTCAAAGGTCTACCATTGTTGAACCGAAAAGATAGAGTATATACATCAAAACTTTTAATGAATTTTAGCCGATAAAGGAATGAAAACCAGAAATTCATCGATAGGTTTTGTAAACTATATCCTCGGATCTTATCAATATCCATTCTTACTCAATGAGGGATCTCTTATTCTTCATAAGGGCCTAAGGACAGTTAAGAAAAGAAAAAAAATTATTTATACACTTATTGTTTGAAATCATTGAAAATTATGAATTTTTAACAATGACTCGTAGAATCCTCAAACCCTTCTCCTCTCTTGATTTCTAGGGGATTTCATAATTGAAGAAAAACATTGAAGAAAATTATGTTTAGCTTGAGAAAGGGATCCTGATCTAGTAATTAAAATGTGGTAAAAATATTTGTTGACTGGTGCTTGTAGAGAAAACGATAAAGGAAACCGATGTCGTTAACGAATGTTCGAACAGAATGCGGTGGCGTAGCATCAAGCACTGTGTGGAGGTGCTGAAAGTCATGCGAAGGCTCCATGTGACCTTCCTCCACCAGAGAGTCGATTTCTTGGATCCCTTGGTCTATAACAGTAGCAAGGGACGATTGCAGGCAATGAAACATAGCATCTTCCACTCTTGATACTTCAAACCAAGGTGAGGTGGTTTATAATAGCAACAAGGGACAATTGCAAGAAACGGAACATAGCATATTCGCCTCCCGATACTTCAAACCAAGATGAGGGGGTACTCTCCTCAGCTTATCAAACACCGCCATCACTGCAAATATTTGAATTTCGCTCTTTAGCTTATCTAACACCGCCATCACTGCAAATATTTGCATTGCCTTCTTCAGCTTATCGAACACCACCATCACTGAAAATCTTTGCATTGCCCTCAATCTTTGCATTTCCTGTTGAGGTGCATCAAGCTTTCCATGAGCCAGGCATAAGAAAATGATGAGAAAAGAAAGAGTATCAAACTCCCTGCCAAACAACTTGGGAATCAAAAAAAGTAGCGGGAAATAGTATGAAATTATATTCTAATAGGTCAATTTTAGATTTTAGAATTGCGAGAAATTAGATTTTAGTAGGTAGTAATTTTTATGAGGCGTTTGCTATAGGAACTTATGTTTTCCCTATTTTTTCTAGGTTTTTTTTATTATATTGTAATAGGTTAATTTTAGATTTTAGAAGTGCCGGAAATTAGATTTTAATAGGTAGTAATTTTTATGAGGCAATTCCTATAGGAATTTATGTTGTCCCATTTTAGTTAAGTTTTTTTTTTGTTTTTTTTTTTTTTTAAGTAAAAGGTGAGGTTGGTCGACATATATATTATATTTAATGATGTTGAAGATTCACAAGTGATAATGTTGGCATAAGGCTATCAATAAAAATTATAGAAGACCTCTCTTATATAGGCAAGTAACGAAAATATCTACTAACCCTTAAAGAGGTAGCAAATACCCTCAAATTTATGAATATTGTTAGCAATAAACTCAAGTAGTTGTAGGTGCCCATTATTTTCAGGGAACTTCACGTAGAGCTCAAAAATACCCTATTAGAAACTAACCATAGTTTATAAGATCTCCATATGTGTTTTTAAGAGAGACATGGGATAAAATTTGAATAATGGAAATAATGGGTACAAAATATCGATGTGTAGCACCTACTCAAATCACCAAGTATATACCCAAACTGTCAAGATGACACACTTCTCTGAGTAAAATTATGAAACTCCATGGAACAACTCAACCTAGAACATATAGCCAAAGCATCAAGACTCACAATACAATTCTTAAGTGGTCACAATAAAAATAATACACATTGGAGATATCATATAGACGTGGATCATACATATCAAGTCGAGACCTAAAGATGCCTCATAATCAAATTAAAATGACTAGCATAAATCCGGAGTGACACAATTAAAAATGACGATCATAAATAATTAGTAATTCATATACTTGTTACACCAGTTCGTTGGTCATATTTTTATTATTTCATTATAGTGTTCATTTTTGTTAATCATTTTTAATTTTGTCACTTATTATCTATTTATAAAATTTATTCCTGGACTAAATTAGTCATTTAAGTTAGTCACTTTTATTTTAGTCACTTATTATCGAGTCGTATATTTCATCCCTAAACTAAATTAGTTCTTTTAGTTCGGCCACTGAAAATTGCTCAAATTTAGTAGTAATTCACTTGAAATAATTGCGGTGACTAAATTTTTTAGTCACCTAGTCATTAATTTCATCATTTTCTACTAGTGTATCAAGAACTATTCTTTCTGTTGCAGCCTTTGGTGCTAGAGGCTTTATATTAGAAATATTTTTCTTGTAGTTTAGTGGAAAAAATATTGTAACATCAATTATTATTGTGATTGGCCCCCTTATTTCCAAAACCAAATGCTCTAACGAAACAGCAAGATGGTGGGGTGACTTGTCGCTATCTTGTACCCAGCCATCCCTGAACAACCACTAGCAACAACCACACCAGCAAGTTGTGAAACTCTCCTTTTTTAAAAGTTTGTTTTCTTACTTCCATGGTAGCTCACAATGTCGTCCAAAAGGTCATCCATCCATGGGATTGGATACCTATTCTAGACAATGATATTTTTCAACACCCGATAGTTAATACAAAGTCTATAGGTCTCATCCTTATTTTGTACCAACATGATCGGGCTCCCACAGGGTGAGGAAGTTGGACTGATGTGCCCTTTCTGCAACAACTCTTGAATCTACCTCTTTATTTCATCGTTCTCCAGAATAGAGCGTCGATAGATTGGTCCATTGGGAAGTGGTACACTTGGGGTCAGATCAGTGGAGTGCTTGACCTGATAGTTTAGAGGTAGCCCTCTGGGTGAGGTGAAGATGTCCCTGTACTCCTCCACGACCTTGTCCATCTGTTGTTTTTGTGGAAAGGAGCCCTATCTAGAGGTTGTGGCCACAATCTTCTTCTTTCCCTGAGGGCAAATCGTAAGGAAGATAAATTTCTCGGTATGGGAAATGAGATTATTGCATTTCTTCGCAATGATCAAAGAGATGGTGGTAGGTGGTGCTACCTCCGGTATTGTTTACAACTTATTTCCCAAAGTAATCATAACATTGTGAGGCCTAGACTCATATAAACATGTCGCTTCCACAATTATGGTTTTCCTAATAATACATCACAAACTTCAAGAGGAGAAACAACACACAATACCTCATCTGTGATGTTGTAGGGAAGGCGGAATTGTTGGCTAATTCGGAGATCGCGTCCTTGGTGAAGGCATCTGATGGTGTACAGCTGCGGGTGTGTTGTGGTCGATAGGCCTAGCCGCTTCACAACCTCTGCTAAAATGAGGTTATTTGGGCTTCTGTTGTCGAAAATGAACTGTAGTGGAGAACATTTCACCCACATCTGGGAGTGGAAGAGGTGCTCCCCCTCCTTTGGATCTTCAGGCTCATATTTCTAGATATTGGTGGTGGAAATAGTGGCACTGGTCTCTGCGATAATAATCTGCTTCCCTTTTCCAATCCCCTTGTCGATTTCTAACTCAGAGTCAAGTCATGCATCTAATTTGGAAGTCTTCAGCTCGGCCACTAGTGACTACTTGGCCTCACACTCACTTGTGTTGTGAGTGGGGCTCTTATGGAATTCACACCACTTTCTCGTGTCCTTTTTGTCTTTGTGGTGTTGTTCTTTGCTTTCGACTTCAACGGTTTGTCCTAGGTCACCCCACCTTGGCTTTTTCCTTTACTCTGAAGTTTGGGGGTACCTTTCCCTTGCTTCATATTCGCACGTCTAAAGTCTCGCTTCATCTATTTAAATTTAAGCTTGATGTTGGAAACATATAGGTATGTTGCACCAAGTGAGGATATGTCGAGGAACTACATTTCCTCCTGAATGTATCTGTGCAAACAAATGCGGTACTTAAGCACGAGATGTTTCTTCGAATATTTGATACCCAACTTTGTGCACAAGGTACAAAATAGATTTGTCATCTCATTCACATTTTTATTCCTTTTTTGTCGCAACTTAGCCCATTGTATGTACTTATCCTCATAGCTCCCCACGAGGTAATATTATTCCTTGATGGAATCTCAGAAATAATTCCAAGTGGGTTCGGCTGAAAACAGCGAGGGTTCTCTCTCATCCCTTTGTTCGCAGCAGGTTTCCCACCATTCCTTGACATGGGGGGTGACTTTGAGGAGCGCAAAAGTAATATTTTCCCTATTGGGAAAATCATGAACTAGAAAATATCCTTCCAACATATTTAACCATTTATCTATGGTGTCTGCATATACTTTTCCTTCAAATATGGGAATTTCAAAGTTGTATTTTACCTTGAAGGGAATGGTGCCTCCAGAGTGATTATCAGACGAAGATGCGTCGCCTATGGGCATCCGCCGAAGGATCTGAGAAAATTTTTCCATCATCACGTTCCTCTATTGCTCGAGGGCTTCTTCAAGCAATATTTTGAAAGGATATTTTGCTCCCACATATTTATTTTCCTCTACCATGGGAGGTCATTAGGGTTTGCAAAGTCGGTCTTACAAAGGTTCAACTAGTTCAATCCCTAACTCCTTATACCCTGACCTCATTGGGGACATGCAAATAAAAACAGAGAAAGAGAAAACCACTCTGATACCACTAATATGAACTTAGACAAGAATGCAACAAGATACATATATGCAACATAAATAACACTCCATTTCATTAATATCAAAGAATTGAAATATTCTTACAAATAGAATGGAAATAAACTAACTTGGGCAATGGTAGCTTATCTCTGAGAAGAGATATGGAGGCTACATGCCTATGAACTACGTTACAATGAGGCTCATAGGCCTATTCATTATTTAGAAACAATTTAAAACCATAAACATCCAAAAACCTAACCCTAGGAGATGAATCGCCAAAAATGTGGGCCCCGTTGGGGTAAATTAGTACATCAATTTCCCAGGGTCGTAACTTTGGCATACAAATGTCATTTGATGTGCACAATATCTTGTTAGAAATATATATCCAAGGACTACAAATTTCGACTGCAAACATCAATTACACTTATGTTTTCCTGTTTTCCAAAAAAATGTCATTTAGAGCCTAAAAACGGCTCCAGAAGTTCAGGGCCCGAAAATTTGCCAAAAATAGTAAATTGTGCTATAATTAAGGAAATTGAAAAATTGAAAGAAACGATGGTGGGTGTCCAAATGAAATAGGTAGGTGGCCACCGATATCCACCTATATTAGTCTCTTTTGTGGAAACATTACTAGGAGTTTTTCCTAGAAATAAATGAATCTACTATGCAAAGATCATGGGCACTTTGTGTGATAAATTGATGGCCAAACTTGAATATAATAGAATTATGATATTATATGTAACTAATATGTGTAGTTGGAAGTCGTAATTTATGTCCCATTGAAGGGTTTTGAGAGCATGGTTATTCAATGTTGGAGTTTATCATTGCATTGAGTTGCAAAAAATGTCATAAATATAGTTGTTGAGCATTGGAAGGTGGAGATCACCCAATTGATGTGTGTTGGAATGTAAATCACCCTTTCATATAAACTTGAACGTCCAGGAAGGAAAATTTTCATTTGGAGTTGCACTGGAGGTAAATTTTTCTCACACTGTATATTTTATGCAAAACTAAGTTTAGTTGTAATGTCGAAGGATTCAATAATTTGGAATTTGAATCTTGGTATGAAGTTAAATTAAGATCCATCAAGAGTGACTCTCTGGGAAAAGAATTCAATTTCTTAGCAATTATTTTGTCTTTTATTGATGAAAATGATTTATTGGGGTCTGTCATTTTCAATATTTTCACTAGTTCGATTTGGACTTGTGGGTTATGGACCCACTAAACACTCTAGTTGCACCTTTAATCCATGCATGAATGAAACTTCAATCCATCAAACAATTGCAATGCATCAATGTATCAAGCCATCAAAGCATCAACCCACGATTCACACACATAGAATTATATAAAGTATAAATAAAATTTCATTAACTTAATCACTAGAATATTACATATTATCTATTTGTGCCTTAGTTGGCCAAATCGTGGAATATTTCAATATCATGGATTATCTCAAGATCCATAATCTTCTCCATAAATATCTCAACATGATCATCTCCATAAAGCATTCAACATGATCTTCTCCACAAATCCCTCAATGAATTCCTAAGATCCCTCACGGATCTGATTTTTCATGCTTTAAATACTTTACAAAATAGTTATTACCATTGTTTTTTACACTTGCACGTTATGGAACTCGTTCTTGTTTATTTTTTTGGAGGATGGGTCGATGCTCCTACATCAGACTCCCAAGGTACAGAAATTTATGACCTCCTGTTCATATGATTTCTAGTGTTCTTATAACAAATTCAACTTGTGAGTTGCAACACACGTCTGCAATAACAAGTCTCTACCTTGTTACATGATACCTCACCAAAATTTCTCTTGAGTTTGGTCTTTTCAAATTTTCTCGATTCTCTTCTCTGAAACCCTTTGAGCACTCCTTGTTCTAGGATGTTGCAAATCTTCTCACCTTCCTATGTTGTCACCTACACAAAGAAAAATAAATCTCTTACCATATCTTCAATCAATTTTACCTTCGTCCACTGTTTCTCCTCTGCACTACGCACAAGAATATTTTTCGCTCTGATAACACTTTATGAAAATGATTCTAGGGGTCTGTCATTTTCATTCTTTTTACTGGTTCTATCTTGGACTTGTAGATTATGGGCCCACTAAACTCTCTAGTTGCGCCTCTATTCTATGCATGCATGCAATTTCAATCCATCAAACAATTGCAATGCATCAATGCATCAATCCATTAATGCATCAACCCATGATTCACACACATAGAATTACATAAAGTAGAAATCAAATTTCATTACCTTAATCACTAGACTATTACATAGCATCTATTGGCGCCTTGGTTGGCCATATATTCGTTCTAATGACCACCCTCAATACACACACATGTTTACAATTTATATTAGAAAATTACAATATCATGTATTATCTCAAGATCCACGATCTTCTCCATAAATCTCTCAAAATGATCCCCTCCACAAAGCGCTCAACATGATCTTCTCCAAAAATCCCTCAATGAATTCCTAAGATCTCTCATGAATCTAATTTTTCATGCTTTTAATCCTTTAGAAAATAGTTATCACCGTGATTTTTTACAACTGCACCTTTTGGACTCGTTCTTGTTGATTTTTTCAGAGGATGGGTCGATGCTCCTACATCAGACTCCCAAGGTACGAAAATTTATGACCTCCTCTTCATATGCTTTCTAGTATTCTTGTAACAGATTCAACTCATTATTTGAAACACACCTCTATAGTAACAATTCTCCACCTTGCTACATGATACCTCACCAAACTTTCTCTTGATTTTGGTCTTTTGACATTTTCTCAGTTCTCTTCTCTATAACCCTTCAAGCACTCCTTGCTCTAAGTTGTTGCAAATATTCTCACCTTCCTCTGTTGTCACCTACACAAATAAAAACAAATATATTAACATATATTCAATCAATTATACCTTTTTCCACTTCTTCTCCTCTGCATTAAGCATAGGAATATTTTGCGCTCTAGTACCACTTGGTCAAAACAATTTATGGGGGCCTGTCATTTTCAATATTTTTATTCGTTCGATCTTGGGCATGTGGGTTATGGGCCCACTAAATTCTCTAGTTGCACCTCTAATCCATGCATGCATGCAAAAAATAATTTCAATACATCAAGCCATCAAAGCATCAACCCACGATTCACACACATAGAGTTACATAAAGTAGAAATAAAATTTGATTAACTTAATCACTAGACTATTACATAGCATCTATTGGCACCTTGGTTGGCCATATATTCGTTCTAATGGCCGCCCTCAATACACACATATGTTTACAATTTATATTAGAAAACTACAATATCATGGATTATTTCAATAACATGGATTATCTCAAGATCCACGATATTATCCATAAACCTCTCAACATTATCTCCTCCACATAGCGCTCAACATGATATTCTCCATAAAGCCCTCGACGAATTCCTAGTATCTCTCACGGATCTAATTTTTCATGCTTTTAATCCTTTACAAAAGAGTTATTACCACGCTTTTTGACAACTTCACCTTTTGTAACTCGTTCTTGTTGATTTTTTCGAAGGATGGGTCGATGATCTCACATTAGTATGAAATGTGAAACTGGAGTATAAGATGAATATACCTAGCTTGAAGATAGGTTGTGAATGGTGGCGGTTAACCTTTGGTATTAATATCTACAATGGGATGATGATCCCAACAGATTATGAAGTTAACATGTGAACTATCAATGCCTATATATGCACTTTCAAGGATTTTCATAACTCCTCACATAATTCTTCAAAGGGTGTTAGCTCAATGGAAGAGAAAGTGCATGCATTAATCATTGATATTGCATTTTCTTTTAATTAAATATTTTTTGTATTGATTTGTTTCAATGGTAAGATATTTTTCCGGATTCATTGTTTTATAATGTATTTAAATAGACAAAAGACATATTGTCTCTATAAAGACAATATGTCTTTAATCCAAACTATCGTATGTGGAGAGATAAAAATGAAATTGTCTCATAAGAGACAATAACACTTGTGTTATATATTGTCCTTATAAGGACATGTTTTTAAGACAATAATTTGAAACACTGGTTCAAAAACAATACATAAGTGTTTTTTAGCCTCCAAGTTAAAACCATTTACCCAAAAATTATCTCAAATATTGTCTTGAAACCTCCTCTGAAATTTTATATTTTATTTATCATATTTGTTTTTAAAGGCAACGTATAATCTGGAATTTTATGAATTTTATTGTTAACCGCATTTTTATTTCTCCTATCAAACTATCAGTCATCATCTGGTCAACGGTTGTTAATGGTTCAAGGATATAGAAGTTGAACCCTGCATAGATATGTCGATCCCCAGTGTCATGACTTCAAGTTTTCAATAATGGTCATTGGGTTTCTGCCACTTACGTTACAAACACAAGCATCGTCCATATTGGTGGCCAGTTGGAGGTTACTAAATTTCATTCCATTTGTTTTTTTTTGTTTTTTCTCTCTTCCTCTATGGACTCGTAATACTGTAAATTTTGATTGGTGAATTTGTGGGTATGTATGGATGTGTAGATATTGAGCAATGAGAGATACAAGAGAATTTTGCATAGGAGCGTGGTGAGTAAGGACAAAGTGAGGAGAGAATTTTGCATAGGAGCGTGGTGAGTAAGGACAAAGTGAGGATGTCGTGGCTAGTGTTCTGCACCCCGCCTATCGACACCCTCATCGTCCCCATGAAGGATTTGATCAATGAGAAGAATCCTTCGTTGTTCAAGCCTAAACCATACAGAGAGTTCAAGCATTGCAACTTATAAACAAGCTTCCGCAGTAGGAAGTGAGCTCTCATGTTCAGTTGCTTAATAATAATGATATAGGAAGTGAGCTCTCGTGTTCAGTTGGTTAATAATAATGATAGGATTGTTTAGGTATTTTATAATTTTAATTTAATTATAAGTAATTATTAAGTGGATGGTAAATATTTAAATTTTATAGAATATTTTGAAATATTTATAGTTCTATTGAGTAATAAGAGTTGAGATTTACTAGTAAGTTAGTTATGCTCTTATAATTAATTTATTTCAAATTAATTAATTAAATTAAATGTCATATCAATAACAAAATCAAGAGTTATGTTGAGCATTTGATATTATAACAAAACTTATTTACAAATTAAGAATTTCCATGATAAAATTGGAATGACTCATAGTGATTAAGAATATTGTTATATGTTTTTTTTAAATTATATATACTTAACATTAATTTATTAATTATTTTTAATAATAATTTAAAGTAAAATTATAAGTTAATTTTTTTTTTATTGAAAATATAAAATGTGTTATAAGATAAATCTTTTTGATGTTTATACGGACTATATATTTAATTTTTATAGCTCAACATAATTTAATGTAGGTCGCAAAATCTCATGTTATGAGATAATTTTTCGAGATCACTCAACCTATATTTGCAGTAAATTACATTTAGTTTGAAATGGTAAAGGTTACACTAGTTCGATATTATTTGCGTTTAGTTTCAAATGACTATGTTTGCAATAAATTACATTTAGTTTCAAATAATAAAGGTTACAATATTTCGATAATATTTGTGTTTAGTTTCAAATAACAAGAAAATTGTTGTGTAGCATCAAACAACATCATTCTTAGTTACTTTGTAAGGCACTGTAATAATTGTACGGATGGAAATGTTTGGGTCTCTTTAGCTTCAAGGTAGAGCAGTGTTGCATTATATGATTCGAACATACTAAAAGGGAAGAAAAGAAGGTGCATTCTAAATGACATTGCTAAGGTGAAATCAATTTTCGAGTGCATATTCAATATTTTGTGTCTTTATATGTCATTTCACTATTCATAGTTTACATTTTATTGTTTTTAGCATATTTACACCGAAGGTGTTATATTGGAAGAATTCTGCACAGACCACCGTCAACAGTTTCATTTTCTGCCGTTGGTTCTGGGCACAGTTGTCATTCTTTTAAGCCGTTGATTTTTCCGCGGATAGGCCTTTGATTGCACCTGAGCATATACCCACTACGCATTAAATGTCGGTACCGCTCTCTCCGGCCCTAGCAACATAACAACAAATAGTTATCTTCGTCGATTCATTTTAAATAATTTTCGTTAAGACATTTCAAACAATTTTGGTTAACACATTATGATGTGATTGAGCTGGAACAATCGTGTGTAACAACCAGAGCTTAAGATTGTCATCGGCTCTGAGTTTCTCTATTATTAAAATAGAAAAACGTGAGATTGAACACTTGAATCTTCTATGATATCACAGGATAGCTTCACATATTGATCTTCCATTATCCATCGATTTTGATATCTTAAAATCATAATAAGTAAGGTTCCTCGCCACTTCTATATTTATATAGCTTTCGTCATAAGCTAATCTAACATTTGCCAGTAAATTAAGACTCAATCTATATGTAAATCTACGAAACACAGGAAATCGCAGAAAAGAGGGACAAAACTTTGCTTAAAATAAAGGCCGCATATTACTCCTGTCTATTACATATAACCGAAAGGCCCATGCAGGGATTGTAAAGATCGAAATAATAGACTTCTATCGTGATTCTGATGGATATTTGAAAACAACACATTAATTTACTTTTAACCTTGAAATTATATTGCGTTAGACTACATATACTCCAGAACCCATAACAAAAGGAATCCTTTGTGGGAGGAAGTAGAAGAAGCGTGAACGTGGACATAGGGGTGCCGCAGTCTAGCTTATGACATTCCTCGGCATATTCTTCGTTTCGCTGATAGTGATTCCTGCCATAACACATGCAAGGCACTCTTTACATTTCTGTTTCAACCGCAAATTCCCATACTTCCTTTCACTAGTTTAGCCCAAATACTATAATGCCCAAATTCAAGCTAGGGTTTCGGTGATATTGGAATACATTATCTTTTCAAATTTGGCGTGGGCTGGCTTCTAAAACGATAAATTTCCTACTCTGCTCTGAACAATATTATTTGTGAGACATTGTGCTTTAAAATTTGGCATACGCTGCAGGTAAATTGACTATTCTTCTCTCCGAACACTATTATTTGTGAGACATTGTCATTCAAATTTTGATATTTTCATTACGAATTTGATAGGTTGCACGGAAGAAAACGGAGTCTGCCAAAAAAAAACAAATATTCCATATAAACACAAATTAATATTAAATTTATTTTTCTTAATATTGAAATGAAAATTATATTATATTTAAAAAAAAAATCATAAAATTATATTCAATTTATTTGAAATGGAAATAATATTATATTTTTAATTTAAAATTTACAAAAACAAAATCATAAAAATTTATTCACGCTATTATTTTTATAATTTTTTTTTTTTTTCTTATCAGTGGTTTTTCCTTGATGACTTTTTTCAAAGTATCAACCATTTTTCTTTCCTTTATAATAAAAAACGGATGTTCAATTCTTTAATAATAAAAATAAATTGTTTAAATTTTTTATAATAAATATATGTTCATGTCATTTCTTTGCGCTTCACATCCTGTTCCTTTGCGCGCTGGGTCGGGGTCTCTGCAAAAGGTTGTTGGTCATGCACGGATAAAATAGTCACAGTATGAAGGTATATTAATAATGGACATTAATTATGCCAACCCTCATTTACCTTTTTCACACTTGTGTTAAATTTGATTGGTTCAAAGGTTTTAACAGTTATGTAGCCTGCGGGAAGGGTGGGCAATTCTTAATGGTTATGCAGCTTGTCGGAAGGGTGGTAAATTCTCGTGATGGCAAGCCCTGCACCGATTTCTATAATCCCTGGTGCAGAAGGTGTGATGTTGGGTGAGCTTTTAATGAAGAAAGCGGACCAAGTTGTTAGAGCCTTGATCCTCATCTAAGAGGATAGGACGGCCGTGGAAATTCTCAGAAACCAGGGACTCATGAAACCCACTGCTAAGAGACTTTCGAATATTTCAAAGGGACCAACTTCTATTGCTTTCTGTTTCCTAGACTTGTAGATCGTTCGTTGAGTGCAGTCCAGAGTATGGATTTCGCAGTGGAGTTTACCCACCACCAGAAAACTGTGAGCTTGGATGCCCAGTATCTCAATTCTCCCAGTCTGCCTCTGCCTCTGGATGGAATTCTTCTGTCAATTTCCAACTCCTACTGGAATTTCTTTCTCTGCTTTATGCAATTCTCTCTCAAAATTTCTCTTACCTCTGATATCTCCTGCCCCTTTCATAATATCTTTTTCTCTGGTATCCCCTGTCTCTTCTTTTGTGTCTTGTGCCATGCTTCCTCAACCCTCTTCACTGGCTGAAAGACCCATTGGCTTGTCCTCAAAACCTTTACCAAAATGACCTTGCTCTGCAGTCCTCCTCAATTTACATCTCTCTGTCATGATGACTCATCTTTCCATTCTTTTCCTCAATCTGTTGCTCTTAATTTGTAGAGTTTCGATACCGCACTAACAAATGGCCCCTCCGGTGGCTTGCTATTCCTTTTCCCATGATTTTTTTTTGTTTTCGATTCCCACTCGCTTGACTTATCAAAATCCTGGTGCAAGACCAAAATTAACGCCAAGGCAGTGCGCTAAATTTAATTTCCACACCACAACTCAAACCTCACAGCGAGATAGCTTTTTTTTGGGGGGTTTTGAGGCCTCTTTCTATTCTAGGCAATATTCCCAATCAAAATGCAGTCCTCATTTCCTTCGTGGTTTCTTGAACTCCTTTAAAATACCCAAGGCTGAACTATATATATCTGGTCAGGAGACAGGGTTGGTTTCCGCTCCAAATGCCATCAAATTAACACGTGGCCCGACCCTCCAATCTCGCCACACACCCTTCAGGTGAAATTGCTCTCAACCAGGTGGTCGTTACAGTTCTCTTCCCTTACTCGACAACGTACAATATATGTGTGAACAAAGGGATGCCATACAAGGATTTAAAGGTTAGTTTCTATCACTCACCATAAGAATTTTAATGACTAATTACCCGAATTCTTTCTATATTACCACTTCCCTCGATGGGCAATTTCCTTTTATTTTTTCACACAAACATATTAGGCAAGGTTGAGTAATATACTTTAAGTATGGATGAATTTGATGTTTTACTATTTAACATTTAGTCTATGACTCCACTGCTATGGACAATTCTATTCATCAGGTTTATGTTTTTGATGGAACCTTGGAAGTTACCATGTGAGACCATGTCCTTGTTGAAGTGATCATGCCCTTGTTGAAGTGCATATTATGTAATATGAACTCTCAGTCAAGTTGCTATGTATGTTGCCATCTGTATTTCGTTGCAACTTACATGATATAGGATAGGATATTGTTTTGAGCACGATTTTATCTCTTGGTCCCATTTACCATTTACACATGTGATCTATCCCAACTTTTATAGTTTTTCAGGTATTTATTTATAGAGTATATGTGTTTCTATGGTGGGAATTTATTTGTATATTGTATATTTTTTTGCAATTATATTATTGATTAGCTCCAAATTAATTTCCTTTCCTAGCTTTTGCAAACCTGTACACATAACTCAGATGTGACAATCAAAAAAACAAGTCACAACCAAGTTTATTTCCTATATGCACAACAGAGAAAAATTCTTCTGGGAAACTCAATATCTATTTCTTCAAAGACTTGTCTTATTATAGATATCCTCAAAGGAACGTGCACATGAAAAATTATATATATTTTAATGTAATTCTTGAAATTTGTAATTTTGTATTTTGGAGTTGTTCCAAAAAAATAAAAATAAAAGTTAATTAGCAAAAAGAAAATTAAATAAAAACTATTCGTTATTTATGGAATTTTGAAAGCTTACTATTTTTATTATTACAAAAGCATCATCAAAATACACCATAATGTTGAACCATTAATTTATTAATTCCATAGAACTATTAATTTACTTGTATAAAAAGGAACATGCTCTGAATGGTTCTCCATGAGATTTTTTTTTTCCCTCAAAAATTTACTTTTGATAATGGAATATGCTTTGAATGGTTCCCCATGAGATTTTTTTTTTCCTCTCAATAGGTTACTTTCCATAATGGAATAGTGGATACAATGCAGTCATACCATTACATAGATATGGCATGTGACAACTTATGGAAATTTGTGTTTTAATTATTGGATGGATATAGATGGCACTGAACATTTGGACTAGGGGATGAATATGTGTAACTCCCCACACAAAAGAAAATTATTTAATAGATTTATCGAGACTATGTATTCAACAAACAAAATCCCTCATTACGTGGCTTAAATTCCACAATTACTTGCCCACTTTTATCTAAACTCATAAACACATATTGGGGAGAGGATCTTTTCAGTTCTTCAATACCTTCAGTGTATTCTTGCACCTTTAGGGGAAAATTATAATCATATTTTGTTTGATATTTTATATGTGAAGGGTCAAAATAAACACCGATGTTATTCTCAAAAAAAAAGCCAGCTAGTATGTAAAAAAACCGCAGATTCTCTGATTATTGCCAAGGAAATTTAAGGCAGAACCTCCCAATGATTTTATCCATGTGGCAGCTACAAGAGGTCAGGCCAGAGATAGGCACAGTCTCATAGAAAGGGTAAACCCAGCCCTACTATCATAGTATACCCAGTCTCTGAATTAAATATAGATTTTTATCAGTTTATTTTATTACTATAGACTCAAAAGTCAAGCCTCTTTCTGAAATCTAATAACACATAATATAAGAATTTATTTTTCATTTTTAGAATTTGTAAAAGAAACTATATGTCAAGATTTATGTTTTTAGTGTAATTTAATTTTATAATAAAAAATTAAATTTCATTTATTTTAATAAGAATCCATTAAAATTTCTAACAAAGAATCTAATAACTACGTTGAATAGTTGGAAATTATGGATTGAAATCCTTATCTGTCACATGACTATGTACATCGGAGATATACTAATATTTTAATGTATATTTAACATGTTCACCTTTTAATTGGCACTCTTCTATATCAAATTTATGATGTATGTATAGAGAGTTTTTCATTGATTTGCCCTGTTCGAGTTCGCTACAAGGCAAATTGGACTCGGGATTCTATGAATTATGGAAGGAAATAGAAATACCATGTGACATGGTTGCATTGGGTTTTATGAAAGAGAGGTTCTTTAGAGCACTAGAAAAACAGCACAGAGGATTGTAACGGATAGTGGAGAGAGTAGCATAGAGGATAGGGACAGTGGGCAAAGCAGCAAGTTTTCAGTGGTCAGACCAAAAGATATTGAAGGGTTAAGCATAAAACAGAGGGTCAGTTTTGGGCAGAGACTTTGATTTCCCTTAATATCATCATGATAATGGGACAAGAAACTTTAGAACCCATGGAAACAAATGATATAAGGCAAGTGAAAATTGCCTCATCAACCAAAACTGGGAAGTGGGTTTGGGTCAATGCCAAGCAGTATTGGGGCGTTTTAAAACGAAGACTAGCTCGTATAAAATGGGAGCAGACAAGGAAAAAAAGGTCTCAAAGGGAAAGTACTCAGGTCCTTCGTAAGAAACATCATTCAAACAAGTCCTCTTTGCAAGCATATGACAACAAGTCCAAAGGAAAAGGAAAAGTCATTGATGATTATACCTTATATAGTCCCACATCCACACCTCTCACTTGGTCATCTGATCTATTGTTATGACATCCCTCATCGAGCTGGGATGTCTAATGATAAAGAGCCTTATACTGCAAGCAAATACAACACGGACTGAATGGACTGTCAAAGCCCCTTTTTCACCTATCGGAACCCTTGAAAAGGCTAAAAATCCACCTTTTTGTCTTAAAAGCTCTCATTTTAAATATCAGGCCTTAAGCCCCTTTTCGCTTAAGCCCAAGCCCCTTTTCCGCCATGAGACCGGGCCCCATGACCAAGTGCTAAGCCCATCGTCAATTGCACGTCACTCTTTCCAAGTTCTCGCTTCCAAGTTTTTTGTTTCGCCGATGGTCGATCCTCCGATAAGATCTGGACCGTCCATTCCCCAAGATCCGACGGTCATCGCATCGCTCCATCGCATCGGCGTTCGCCCTTTCCCTTCCGCCTTCCCTTCTCCGCCAATGATCATCCCCAGCCGATGGAATTCTAGCGGTTGATCTCTCCAAGATCCAACGGTCTCGCTCCATCGCACATCGCACATCGCAGTAATCCATTGTCACTCTATATTTCTCCGTCAATATGTCGATCTTCCGAGATAATCTCCACCGTTGATCTCCGCAGATCCAACGGTCCTCGCTCCATCACGCCTTTGCAAATTTCCTGACCACTCATCCACTATTGCATTCCCTGCTCTAATCTGAACCGTTGATCCTTCTGATCCAACGGTCAATGCATCTTCGCCTTTGACCCCGCTCACTTTTCTCCAACTTATCTCTACCATCGATCGAGCCTGATGCAACAGTCATCGTCAATATTTCGCTCTACCCGGAGGCACTATCAGTGCACGATTTAACACCTTGCGTGCCTCCGCAGTTGACCTGTTTGACTACAGGAGATCTTAGATCAACGGCTGAGATTTACTGCGAAGGCACAGGCCAAGAATTTGATCCGTACCTCCAAGCGCCCCCACAGTTCATCCCCACCATTGATGTCCATCATGATCTAACGGTCCTCACTCCATCGCACCTTCGCAAATTTCCCGATCACTCATCCAATATTGCACTCCCCCGCTCTGATCTAGACCGTTGATCTCCCTCATCCAACGGCCCACATCACTCTTGCTTCTACAACCCCGCAACTGATCATCCCGCTACATGAAAAAATTACTGACGTCATTGCCGGTCCCACCCGACCGTGCAGATTCATCCATCGCATTCCTCTTCTGCTATTGATCTAGATTGCTATGATCAGATGATCTGCGTTCCTCTTCGCATTCATTTCATCAAATAACCTGATCGCGATGTTTCCATGCGAAATGGGCTATTTTGTGAGGACACGCGTCGCCCACCTAACTGTATCACGTTCATTGCTCTTATTACCGCTTACTACCTCCCACCAGCACGAAAAACACTCCGGTTTTCACAAAACCGCCCTTTGCATAACTTTGTGCCAAATAAAATTTAAACTCTATTTTCACCATGGAAATGCTTCCGTTGCATTCCCTGCCTCTGCACTGCTCCTTCGCCTTCACCCGAGCCTTCTGAAGCAGTTTACCCCTCTTTGTAGGATTTATTTAACTGGTTTGTTCTATTTGCAGGGTTTTCATGGCATTTTAAGTATACGGGTCATCTCATAGCCAATCACAATGGCTTGAGGCCGAGTATGACGATCCTCCACTCCCAAGGTAGCAGAGAAAAAAGATGAAGAGGTTCAATTCCACGTCTAATTCAATGGATTATGACCATTGGCCATTCCACAGGAACCTCCAGCACAGAAGGCCAGCTCTTCCACTACTAGCAGTACCGCATTCTCCAGCATAGAAGCCCAATCCTTCCCACGACTAATGGTATTGCCTTCGCCAGAAATAGCAGGGGCTCCACCTCATTAAATAGCAATGATCATTCATGACTGAGCTCGTGTGGCCTTTTACCTTATGTTCTTTTCACTTTGTCATTTCGGGTGAAATCCTTATTTCACTCCTACAATTTTCACTTTCAGTTTAGTAAATTGTTTACAATTCAGTTAGAAATGGATTTAGGCCTGCTTTGTAAGATGATGAGAGGCAGTTCTACCTCATCATCATTTCTGTTTTTGATTTATACTTGCAACAACATACAAGCACGCGGGGAAGATATTTTCCCAAAATATCTTCTTGTGCATAGGAATCAGAGGTTATAAAAACAGGAAGAAAACACTAACAAAAGGTTCCAGATTTTCCAAAGGACTCACTAGCTCAAGTATTCTATATGTGTTTTGTATGAACTTTGATAGTGGATATTTGAAGATCCTGTAGGGACTCAGTAATAAGAATTTTTTCTGGAATTGGGGATTACGCTCTGGATGATTCACAGTTTGTAACTCTTCTCCATGTTTTTTAACACAAATGTTAATTTCGTATATCTCCACATTTCTTATATCTAATGTTCTGGAATGCGAGTCTCCCATGCTTAAATATGAATTTATCATAGCAGATACTCATATTTACTCATCTGCAGTGCTTTAAATATGGCTCAGGCATGATACTTTGTTTCATTTTCTATCTCTTATGTCGTTCTTCCGATATTAACTACAATGGATTCTTATCTTTGAATGAACCCAGATATATGGATTCTTATCTTTGAATAAGCCCAGTATATATGGATTCTTACCCTTGAATAAGCCCGATTACAGTGGATATCTTACTTCATCTTCAGCCATAGTCATCGCTCACATATAACTTGATATTTGTGTATTCATTTTAGAAGTTGTCCCCCTTTACAACATTCTGTTTTAAAGTTGTCTGATGCATTTACTTATTGCAGTTTGTACTCAGTTTCTACAGTTTTCCTAGTTGTTGTGTTTAACTTTGGGGTTTTGGTTCCACCCTTATTAAAACCATTCATATGAGTGATAGTTGCATGAGAGCCAAACATTTCCAACTGCAGTCAGTTGAGTCATTTTCTCCTTGCATTTAAGATTTCCTAGGCACTGGTCTTTATACAACTCAAGGTTGTCTGTAGGAGCTACAACATCTTTCTGGTGCCGTTTCCGGGGAAATAATTTAAAGAACTAAATCCCTGGGCCTCGATAAATATCATCCACCCTTCAGAATAGGTGAGCAAGAAGGGTTGGGAGTTGTAGATCCCTCACCTTGGCGACTCCACTATCATTCAAAGATAAATCTATTTGCAGTCCTAGCGTCCCGAAAGCCACACCTGAGGTCAGATACATCCCAGTTGAGAACACCTTCAGTGTCTAATCCAGAGAAGATTTTTCACAAGAGAAGTTGGAGAGAAAGACAATCAACTTATACAGATATTCCCAGATTCTTCCTGGAAGACTCTCCATCCTTCTCTCAATTAGCTCAAGATCAAGGTCCTGATTCTACTATAGGAACCCTTGACTATAGTTCAGATAGCCCCTCCCTGGAAAATATTAAAATCAAAGATGAGGCTAAATCTGTAGATACCACAAGTTTCTTTCTGCATCCCACTCCCGAAGCCGAAGAAGTTAAAGAAATCACAGAGGTTTCAACTTCTCATATTTCAGCAGTTCAATCAACCCCTTAAGCCGTTGTTCAGTATATCCCCATTGTCATACATACTTCTCTTCCACCACCTCCTATTACACATAAAACTCTCCTACCACCTCCACAACCTCCCATGGTTGTTCCTGGCTTCCTAATGAACAAATATGCCCCCCTGGCATTGCCTCAGATCCTGAACAACATGCCTCAGGATTACTTAAAGATCCTACCTCGTTTCAATGGGGAAAATGATACTGAAGCTCAGACACTCCTGGAATTTTTTTGCGCCTTCGCAGAAAATTTCAATGTTGAACATCTGGATGTGGTGTTGAGATTGTTTTTCCAGTCTCTATATGGAGAGGCTAGAAAATGGTTCAAGACCTTGGGGGACCGCTCCATTAACAACTGGGAGGAGATGGAAAATGCCTTCACCAAGAAGTGGGGAGAGAAGAAGGACCACGGATACTGTCTTACAGAATTCAACGCACTCAGAAAGAGACATAATGAATATGTGTCTTAATTCATCAAGAGATTTAATAAATTATACACAAGTCTCCCAACCGAAATGAAGCCTCACTAGACCACTGCTAAGGTGGTGTTTGTAGCGGCCTTTGAGTCAGAATTCAGATTCTCTTTAAGAGAAAGGAAGTCTGCTACCCTGGATGAAGCCCAAATAGATGCATTGGAAGTGGAAGCTAACTTTTCTTCTACGAGTAAATCAAAAGGGAGAGTGTTGTGTCTCAATCTAGTCTCCTAAACTGAGTTCATTTAATTGTCAACCAGGATTTGTAAACTGCTGAAGTGAAATGTACCATATGTACCTAGGTGCTTGTTTCCTAGTGCGTTGTGTGTAGTGTTTTGTGATGTTTTGGTTTTTTTTTTTATGTTGATTTATGATGTTTTTGGTCTTTTGAAGTTTTATGTTTACAATGAAAATGCCTAGAAAACTAATGAAAAGAAATTGATGGTCAAAAACACAATTGAGCCTAATGTATGGAATGGAAAATGTAATCAAAAACACTGAAGCAACATCTAAACTATGACTGAATAGAAACAAGAGCTTAATGATGACTTCTTAAACAAATGACACAAACTAGACTTTGAGAAATGATCACTAAATATGCAAGTTTTCTAACTAAATAGTTAGACACTAATCATGATGCAACATTCTATTCTAAGCTCATCTATTCCATGACTAATTCCTAGTTCTATTCTGCAATTTCAATTGAAGGTCAGAGTCTATTCTCCAAGAGTTATTGGTTTCTTTTCAGGGTAGTTCTGTTGAGGAAGAGCTCTGTTTATAGTGAGGAATTTGCAGAGATATTTCAGACCTTGTAATGATGTTATCTTCTGTTCCTAAGGTTATGGATCACTGATGGTTTTCAGAACAAAAAGTTTGTAAATAATGAGGGCTGTCTTATGAGTCCTATCAACTAAAGTGATTTGCTGTGCAAAGGGTGACAATGTGACTATGAGATGTAAGTGCAATGAATTGATTTAAACATGAGCTTAAGATGCTTCTAAACTAGAACAATGTTAAACCATAAGCCATCATCAAACTTTGAAACGAAGTAGCTGGACATGAATTAAATGCAAAATGAAACTCCGGAGCGTTCTAACTAACATGCATTATTCTATGAAGTTACACAATCTGTTTGTTCATCATTAGTGATATTTTGGAAAAATTCCTTCTTGTGGAAGAGGTAGAACAATTCTGACTGTGGACTTGTATGCAATTGAAAGCAAATGAACTGAAAGCAAATGAAAAACTTAGTTATCACATCACAGTCATATCTTGAACTTCTTAAGGATGTCTTGGAAGAATTTCTTCTTGTGGAAGAGTGATTAGAACAAGTGCAACTATGATAGTGAAGACTAAAAACTACAACTAATTCCTACAATACTATAGCTATTCATCATTCATTGTTATGATCTGTTGGAAGAATGTCTTCTTGTGAAAGAACTGGAATGAATATAACTACAGTATCTAGTTAAAAACAAATACAAATTCAACTCCTATCCTATAGTACCATAGTCATTAAACATTCATCATTTTAATTTATTGGAAAAGTGTCTTCTTGTGGAAGAACTGGAACGAATATGACTACAGTAGCTAGTTAAAAACAAATACAAATTTAACTCCTATCCTACAATACCATAGTCATTAAACATTCATCATTTTAGTCTGTTGGAAGAGTGTCTTCTTGTGGAAGAACTAGAATGAATACGACTACAGTAGATAAAACAAAACAACTACCAATTCAAATGCAAAACGTAAAGGCAGCTAGGAAAAACTTATCTAGTTTACGCAAAAGAAATCCGTGCAAGAGGCAGGGGCCCTCTACCACTTGACGACATTCAACTCCAAATTAAATCACGCCTTCAAGATAATTTTGTCTGATCCATTAACGATGCAAGAGTCTGAACATAATGCTCTGTGTCTTCAAAGACGTAACACAGAGTTTACACAAAATCTAGCAGCAAATCTAATACAAAATCTCTAACTAAGCTCTCGGCCTACTCAAGAGTTTATAAAGTAAATGCAAATAACAATAATTACAATAATTTAGGAATGATGTCTTTCCTTATCCAAATCATCTTAGGAGTCTTTGAGGTGGCTGCGTGAAGGAGAAAAGACACCTGGACTGTGACAGTCCTAGTAGGAGTCTTCCTTCACAAATGTGTTCACACGTGCATAACCGTACCCAGAATTCATTTCCTCTTCCATGACGAGCAACACACCATGTAGGCACGATGTGGATCATGACCATATGCGTTTTTCCTCCAGAGGCCACCTGGAACATACTCAAACATAAAGGTAGCTGCAGAATCGCCGGTTAGCTACGGAATGCCTGCATTCTGCAGCTAGTTCCGGTCAAAATGCTTAACAATGGCAACAATCACAAAATTCAACAAGTCAGTTATGTAAACCATTCTAGAAGTAATTTTAACTATTTTTATTGATCAATTGGGTTAAAAATGGAAATGGACAAGGGAAAAATGAGGTAAAATGAGGTGAAGGAAAGCACAAATTTGAGGCTCAACATACCCCCACTGCTGTCTCTTTGCATGTCCTCATGCAAATTATCCTATGAATTCTGATGCTTCTGCAAGGACATCTAATCCCCTTCTTCTCCTTTTTCTGAAAGCTAGAGGTCTTCTGGGTTTCCTGATCACAAGTTTGAACCTGAGGTTTGTGAGTGCCCTGATCAACTTTTTGTTCCTTGTCTTCATCTTCTCATTGGTCCTCTCCACTTTGTCTATATGCGGGGATAAGGTTGAGTTCATGTCAGTCTTGAGCTTGATTTGATCTTTGAGAATTTCATTCTCATTTTTGATGTGTCTATTCAACAATTCCAACTCATACCTATCCCTCCTTAATATATCAATTTCAGTCAGTGGAGGACTGGGGGTTCTCTCTTCTCTTTCTGAAGTTGTCCTCTCTAAAGTTTCCACATAATCATAGATTTCCTGTTGAGCAGGATCAATCTCAGGGGTGCCTTCATAAAAATCTTCATCATCATACTCTTCCATGGATGTTTCTTCATCTTCAATATTGATTACCCTTGTTTGTTTGATTGATGTTTTCTTCAGTTTTCCTTTTAATCTGTGGCTTCTCCTAAGTTGAGAGGACCCCTCTCCTTTCTCTATAACAGATTCCTTGATTATCTTCTTTTCCTTTAGTTGGCTCTTGATTCGAGTCAACTTCTCCAAAATAACTTCCTCACTGCTTTCTTGAACTGGTTTGTCAATTTTACCTTTTGAAGTCCTCCATTTCCTACTTCTTTTTGTGGGCTGTGGTTCAGGTGATAGTTCTTTTGCTTCTTCAAAATTATTTCTTATTAAGAAATCATCCCATGTATCATTTGTTTTAGATAGATGATGCTCAATTAAAATTTTGACCAACCCATGATGATACAGGGTTGTCTCTAAAAACTGAACTCTTCTCTGAACACAGGAAGCCATTTTCTTCAGACTTTGATACAAGAAATATGGTAAATTCAAATCTTCTCCCAGAAAATGCAACATTAGTCTCATGTGGTAGACATAAAATGTCCCATATCTACCCTCACATGTAACAAATTTTTGTAAAAGAAGTAGTATGTTTCTCCATTTGCTTTTCAATGCTGTACTAGGAATTCCTTTCTTGAACACACTAACATCCATATTTGGTGATTTTAAAATTTGTTTCCAGGAGTCATTATGGAATTCCCTATTTTTAAACCATCTTTCTCCAGTTCTGGATAATCCTGTAGCCTCTGCTATAAAAACTTCAGTAACAGTAAACTTGACATCCCCTATTTCAACTTCAGTACCTTGGAATGATCTGGCAAATGTTTTGGTGACTTCCTTATGGAAGCCATTAAATTTTTTCAAGAATTGAAGCCATCCTATTTGTTGTAACATCTCCTTGCATTGTGGGTAACCTTCTAAATATTTTGATCCCACAGGCTCAGTCCTTACGATGAAACCCATGATGTTTTTTCAATATCAAATTAACACTCTTCTCTACCCACAAAACAATGTCTTTTACTTTCGGATTAAAATGGCTTCAAGCTCTAAATGAAAATGGCTTCAATTTTGGAATGACATACCTTTGATTTATAATAGCAACAACTTCAAAACCTCTGGCTGGTATGCCTCTATTTGATAATGAAAAATGCCTTCGAAACCTCGGACTGATGTACTTCTGTTGAACTTTGGAGTGATATGAAAGCAATTTCAATTTTCGAGCTAATATGTCTCTGATAGACATTGGTAGATGGTTTCAAGTTTCTTTTTGTGCAATACCTCCGTCTTTGGTAACAGAAAGACTTCAAACTCAAGGCCCGATAAACATACATTCCTGGAAGTAGCATTTCAAACTCTAAATCACACCTCTGTCTTTGGTAATAACAGACTTTAAACTCAATCACTACCACACCTCTGTCTTTGGTAGCAAAAGTCTTCAATTTTAGCACCTCTGTCTTCTGGTAGCAACAGGCTTTAAACTCTATACGGCCACAATTCTGTGTTTGACAGTGAAAATGCTCCAAACTTCGTTCACAGTGATATGCTATCTGTTCACGGGATCAAATGGTTTTGAGTTCTCACACTGTTATGCTTCCAAATTTACCTCTTCTGTTCTGCTCCTGATGATAATAATGCTTCTGCCTTCGGAATGGAATACTGGCTACGGAATGACGTTATGGCAAATGGTCACGGCATAGAGTGGTGGAGTGAGGTGGAGGATTGCATTAATGATTGAGGAGACGGCGGAGGATTTACGACGGCAGGGAAAAATCATCATCATTAAATAACTTGGTTAAGAGTCGTGGGAAATTCAAATGCTTTGGCCGTTTCACCGCTTAAATGCTATCGGATAGAAAATTTGAAATGAAGGATTTTAATACGAGGTCTGTAGAGGGTTTGTTTGGTGTTTGATCAATAAAACAATTAAAACAACCTTTCGAATAATCCACAACTAAACTATGCTAAACTTTTATGAAGTGCCATCGTAATTTAAATTTGTTACCTCTGCCCTTTATTTGATGTTTGTGTAGCCTTTGTCTTCTCTGCTCATCTTTGGAGGAATCTTTCACAATTTTCTTGATATTTTTGATTCATGAATTCACTGGATCACTTTGTTGTAATTCTGATGTCTGCTGGTTGATGCCTTCAGGGTTTATAGCTTCGAAAAGACTGTCGGGCTGCAGAAAAGGTTGATCAGCTGCAGAATGTCCACTGAGCTGCAGAATGTCCCTGTAGAACACTTTAATCATGAAAATGAAATGTTTCTGGAGGATGGGTGAAATGTTATGAAAATGGATGATGGATTATGATATGTATAAAGTGGATAATGGAATAAAATGGATTCAGTTCATGGAATGAAGGAACATAAGGGCTGTACTGCAATTCATGGCATATTTTATTCACTTGCAGCAAGATATCAAATTCTATGTTTTGACATGAAAATGAAGTGAATGGAAGATGGAGTGAAATGAATGAGATGTGAAATGGAGTGAAATGTGAATGATGGATGAGATGAAGTATGGATGGATAAGTGAATGGAGTGAGATGAAATGAATCATAAGTACTATGGCACTGAACTTATGATTTTTATAACAGCTGCTTAGAAACAAAAATGGGAAAATTTAGAGTGTCAGAGAGACTCTGATTTTCACCCTATCTTTTCTGTATAAACATGCCAATCGGTGATTGGTTTTCATGTTTATACCTTTATTTTTTTTTATTTTAAAAAAAAAAAAAAAAATGCTTCAGAAAATTTCATCAAGTTGATGAAGAAGAGAGACTCTTCTTCATTAACTTCACATCATTGTCTCCTTGGAACTTCTTGACAAACTCTTCTCTTGAGAGTGGCTTGTGGTATAGCTTCGGTCTATGGCCATTCACAAGAAAAGTGACCTCCTCTTCATCTATAGTTCTGATTTTTACTGCCCCATTATCAAAAATTCGAACAATTTCATATGGCCCAAGCCAATGTGTCTAAAATTTCCCTTGAAAATCCTTGAATTTTGAATCAAACAAGAGAGCCCAGTCACCCTCTTTAAATTTCTTCTCCTTGATGTACTTGTCATGCCATCTAGCCCTTTGCTATTGGACTAGACTTGTTTTCTGAACTGCATCTTGTCTGATCTCATCCAATTCATTAATTTTCTCCAGTCTATGCTTTTGTGCCTCCGTTAGATCAAGTCCTAGCTGAACTGCCATCTTGAATGTTTGGATTTGAAACTCTATAGGAAACAAAACTTGCTTTCCATAAACAAGCTCATAAGGAGTATGGCCTGTTGTGTTTCTCCATGTAGTTCTATAGGCCCACAAGGCTTCAGGAAGCCTATCTACCCAATCTCTTCTATGTAAATGAAGAGTCTTTGTTAGGATTCCTTCAATGACCTTATTAGTAGATTCCACTTGACCATTTGCTTGTGGATGATAAGGAGTAGATTTTCTATGCCTGATTTTGTACCTCTCCATCATTTTCTCCACTAGCCTTGATGTAAATTGAGCTCCTTGATCCGTAACAATTTCCCTTGGGACACCAAAACGAGTAAAAATATCCTCAAAAAGAAAAGTAACTACAGATGATTCATTAGCAACAAGTAATGGTTTAGCTTCTACCCACTTAGTAACATAATCAGTGAAAACTAATATGTATTTCTTTTGTCTTGATGGAGGACTAATAGGTCCTACAAAATCCAAGGCCCATTTTTCAAAAGGTTCAATGTGTACCTGAGGTTGTAATGGAATCTCACCTGAAGGAGAAGGTTTCCCTACCCTTTGGCAACTGTCACACCTTTTGACATATTCCCTTGCATCTTTAAACAAAGATGGCCAATAATATCCTAAGTTAAGGATATTATAGGCTGTCCTCTTATCTGCAAAGTGTCCGCCACAAGGTTCATCATGACATGCCTTGAGAATTTCAGGCATCTCATCTTCACGAACACACCTTCTAATGATCAAATCTGAAACTGTCTTGTACAACTCATTAGCGACCCATGAATATCTTGCACTATCATTAATGATTTTTCTTTTATCCCTTGCATTCATAATTGAAGGAAATTTTCCTGAAACTAAATAATTAGCAATATCGGCAAACCATGGAGTTTGAGTAGAAACTGCAAAAAGATATTCATCAGGAAATTGATCTTCAACCGGAGTGTCATCTTTGATATTTTGAATTCTAGACAGGAAGTCAGCCACGGTGTTTTGTTTTCCAGGCCTATCTAGAATAGTAATGTTGAATTCTTGCAATAATAACAACCATCTTATAACTCTACCATTAGTGATTGATTTATTCATTAAATATCTAATGGCAGAATGATCAGTGTGAATAAAAGTTTCATAGCCTGTTATATAGTGTCTAAATTTGTTAATGGCATGAACAACGGCTAAAAACTCTTTTTCAGTTACAGTATAGTTTAACTCTGCAGGAGTCAAATTTTTACTGATATAATAGATGGCATAGGGAATTAAATCTTTCTGTCCCAATACTGCTCCCAGAGCTGTATCGGAAGCATCCGTCGAGATATGAAAAGGTAACTTCCAGTTAGGTCCCCTTAATATAGGTGCTTCAGAAATTTTGGTTTTCAGGGTTTCAAAAGCTAACTGGCAATCAGAAGTCCACTTAAATTCACAATCTTTGGTGAGTAATTTGAAGAGAGGAGGTGCTATTTTGGTGAAGTTTTCTATAAATCTCCGATAGTACCCAGTAAATCCTAGAAAACTTCTTACATCTCTTTGACAACTTGGAATGGATAGGTTAGAAATAACTTCAACTTTCGCCTCATCAACTCTAATCCCATCCCCTGAAATGTGGTGCCCTAAAACAATACCTTCGGTGAACATCATAAAACATTTTTCATGACTAAGAGAAAGGTTTGCTTCTTGACATCTTTTTAAGACCTTTTCCAAGTTTTCTAAAGCCTCTTCAAATGTATCCCCATAAACTGTAAAATCATCCATGTACACCTCTACACAGTCATGTATCAGATTAGAAAAAATTCCTAATACTGCCCTTTGGAATGTTGCAGGTGCATTGCACAACCCAAATGGCAATACTCGGTAGGCATAGGTACCCCAAGGACAAGTAAATGTGGTTTTATCTTGGTCTTCAAGTGCTACTTGGATTTGATTGTAACCACTAAATCCATCGAGGAATGAAAAGTACTTTTTACCTGCTAATGTATCTAATACTTGATCTATGAAAGGTAAGGGAAAATGGTCTTTAAGAGTAGCTTTATTCAGTTCTAGGTAGTCAACACACACCCTCCATTTTCCATTTTTCTTAGGTACAATTACTAAAGGGGAAACCCACTGACTATCTGAAATAGGATAAATGAAGTTAACATTTAACAATTTTTGTAGTTCTTCTTTGACAATTTCCCTAAGATTTGGATTCATCCGTCTTTGAGGTTGTCTAATTGGCTTGCAATTTGCCTCTATATAGATGTGATGAGTACAAGTCTTGGGACTTATCCCTTTCATGTCAGTGTATTCCCATGCATATGCAGAAGAATGTCTCTGTAATACTTTGACTAGCTCTTCTTGTTGAGATTTTTCCAGGTTTTTGTTTATATTCAAGGTTTTGCCTGGAAAAATTTCACTTGTAGAACTACCAAATTTGTCCATAGAATGAAGAGACATCTGTCTAGATGACAAGAACTCAATATTGGATCTCTCTTGAAATGATTCTTGTTTGTGCTCTGGAGAAGATTCAAAATTTTCTAGAGTATTCAGAATTTGATTATCTTCACTAATTTCTGAAATTGTGAAGAGTGGTTGAAAATATTCTTCATCCTCTATCCATTGAGTGTCATCTAGATCTGTAATTGTCCTAGCTGGAGGATATAAAGTGAATTTCTTTGTTGAACTACCATCAGAAATATACATATCACCGGACCTACAACTAATAAAAGCATTAGCTGTAGCCAACCAAGGTCTTCCTAGTATAACAGGATGGCCTCCTAGATTATTCTTGGGTGTCAGGATCATGAAATCCACAGGGTACTCCCAAGAGTCTAGGGACATTGGAATGTCTTCTATTACCCCATCTGGTCTGATCACAGATCTATCTGCTAATTGTAATAGTGTGGGTGTAAAGAGAAGATTAGGAAGTTTCAATTTGTCCATGATTTGTCTACTCATGATATTTATTGCTGCTCCTAAGTCAATGAGTGTGTTTTGAATCTCAATTCCATTGATGTGAATTTTGACAACTGGATTTCCTGGGTCAAGGTACTTTGGAATAGTAGTCTTACCCATCATAATGTCTGCTATTTGTCCTACCAGTTGAATTTTCTTGGTTTCTCTTATTCTTTTCTTTGTTGTCTTCATACTCAAATCCTTTATTGTTTTGGCTAAAATTGGGATTTCCTTGATGGCTTGCAATAATGGAATTTTAATGCAAACATTTCTCAATTCATCCAAGAAATCATAATTAGGCACCATTATTTGTTTTTCTACACCTTTGTCAATTTGTAATCTTTCCGGAAAAGGAGGTATAGAAGTAGATGTGGATGGTTGCTCTAATACTGGAGTTGGGCTTATTGGATCTTTTTGTTTCAGTTTTTCAATGTTTTGGCCTTGAAAGGATGTTTCTTCCTCAAGACTTTTATTAACCCGTAGGGAGTCTTCCTCAGAATTATCTTGTTCTTGTATGATCACGGAAGGTTTCCTCTTCTCAAGTATCCTTCCAGACCTAAGTTGAACATCACTAAGGTCTAGAGGAGTAATTAAATAAGTTGGAAATTGTTGTCCTTCTATCATATATGTATTCTGAGGATTCTTATTATTGGGGTTTGGTATGGGCTGAGCTGGTAATTGATTGGATTTTTGAGGGAATGGTAATGGAAGTGGTTGATTTTGATGAGGTTGGTTCTGATGATGTTGTTGAGAATTTTGTTGAAAATTTTGTTGAAGATTTTGAGAAAAATTTTGTTGAGGATTTTGAGGATAAAATTGTGGATATGGTGGATAGGATGGTGGATACTGATAATATGGAGAGTATCTTCCATAGGGACCTTGTGATCCTTGTGCCCAAGCTTGAGATTGATTTTGAAATTGGGGCCAAGGTTGCTGCCAAGAGTTCCAAGGTGGAGGTTGATTATACATTTGATCATGAAATCCCTGTGTCTGAGGTCCCTGCCAAGGTCTTCTAGATACAAAGTTAAGAGATTCTGTGGAATCTGTAGGAGTTTCTTCTTGAAAAACAGCCTTGAGACCGGGAAGAGAAGGACAATTCTTGGTCTCATGTTTCTCAGAACAAATAACACAGGTTTCTACAACTTTTACATCTAGAGGACACTCTCTCAAGGCATGTTTCTTCCTACATTTGGGACAAAAGATTGCCAAGGCATCAGATTCAGCCTTTTGCTTGTTTTGTATCTTGAGGGTTTCTATTTGTTCACTAAGACTCCCTAAGATGTCAGATTTAAAATCATCAAGCATGTGTCCTATTTCTGATCTACTTACTGTCCCAGAAGCAGATTTACTTGCTCTTGCAAGAGCAGGATCTCTTGGACCTTTGACAGTTTTGGATTTCCCTCTGGAAAGGTTGATGCATAACTCAGATATTTCAGGTAATGTGAGTTGTGATATATCCCCTTTTCCCATCATGTTAAGGATATCCAACCATTCATCCCTAATGGTTTTCAACAAAAGAGCTTTTAAAGTGTCTTGATCTAGGTTTTCCATTTGTGCCCTTTTTATGTTGTATTTAAATATTTCCAACAAATCTTCTAAGTTTTCATCTTATTTTTGTAACATCTTGAACACTTCTTCATTATGATTAACCGGCATACAATAATCCAAGTATCTCTCTAGAAATGCTTGTTTCATGTCTTCCCATGTCCTAATGGAACTACTGTTTAAGCTCATAAACCACGTCAATGCTGCTCCTTTCAGAGTTGAAGGAAATAATTTCAATTTTTGAGCATCTTGAAGATAGTCATAAGTCCTACACAGCACTTCAAATTCGAATAAGAAAGTTTCGGGATCCTCAGTTTTAAGTCCATAGAAGTTCGGAAGGACAGAAGGTGAAATGTTTTTCATGGTTGTATTGGTTTCTTCATCAAGTATAGGGAACCCAAAAGAGCTTCCTATTCTACCTCTTCCTCCATATGCACCTCTACCTCCTCTTCCTCCTTCTCCTCTACCTCTACCTCTACCTCCTCCAAATAATGTGTGTTCTCCATTAACAACTCCTCCTCCTCCTTCTTCTGCCATGGTTGACTCTCCTGTAGAAGTAGAAAGATTTGTGTCTCTTACAGGAGTCTTTAGATCTTCTTCTATGGCAGGTTCAGTGGATGAAGTGGAAGGTTTCTCTAATGGAATAGGTGACCTTATATCTTCTAGAAGTCCAGGATCAGTAAAGGATGGAAGATGGGTTTGAGTTGAAGGTGTACTAGCTCTGGATCTAGATGAAACAAGTGGTGTTCTAGATGTCAAACTTCTGCCTCTGTTGCTTATAAATCTTCCCCTTGAATCTCTCTCCCTACGCATAAAATTTTTTTTGGATGCTAAGAAACAAAGGTTACCTAGTTTTCACTTCCCCGGCAACGGCGCCAAAATGTTGTGTCTCAATCTAGTCTCCTAAACTGAGTTCATTTAATTGTCAACCAGGATTTGTAAACTGCCGAAGTGAAATGTACCATATGTACCTAGGTGCTTGTTTCCTAGTGCGTTGTGTGTAGTGTTTTGTGATGTTTTGGTCTTTTATGTTGATTTATGATGTTTTTGGTCTTTTGAAGTTTTATGTTTACAATGAGAATGCCTAGAAAACTAATGAAAAGAAATTGGTGGTCAAAAACACAGTTGAGCCTAATGTATGGAATGGCAAATGTAATCAAAAACACTGAAGCAATATCTAAACTATGACTGAATAGAAACAAGAGCTTAATGATGACTTCTTAAACAAATGACACAAACTAGAATTTGAGAAATGATCACTAAATATGCAAGTTTTCTAACTAGATAGTTAGACACTAATCATGATGCAACATTCTATTCTAAGCTCATCTATTCCATGACTAATTCCTAGTTCTATTCTGCAATTTCAATTGAATGTCACAGAGCCTATACTCAAAGAGTTATTGATTTCTTTTCAAGGTAGTTCTGTTGAGGAAGAGCTCTGTTTATGGTGAGGAATTTGCAGAGATATTTCAGACCTTGTAATGATGTTATCTTCTGTTCCTAAGGTTATGGATCACTGGTGGTTTTCAGAACAAAAAGATATTTGTAAATAATGAGGGCTGTCTTAGGAGTCCTATCAACTAAAGTGATTTACTGTGCAAAGGGTGACAATGTGACTATGAGATGTAAGTGCAATGAATTGATTTAAACATGAGATTAAGATGCTTCTAAACTAGAACAATGTTAAATCATAAGCCATCATCAAACTTTGAAACGAAGTAGCTGGACATGAATTAAATGCAAAATGAAACTCCGGAGCGTTCTAACTAACATGCATTATTCTATGAAGTTACACAATCTGTTTGTTCATCATTAGTGATATTTTGGAAAAGTTCCTTCTTGTGGAAGAGGTAGAACAATTCTGACTGTGGACTTGTATGCTATTGAAAGCAAATGAACTGAAAGCAAATGAAAAACTTAGTTATCACATCACGGTCATATCTTGAACTTCTTAAGGATATCTTGGAAAAATTTCTTCTTGTGGAAGAGTGATTAGAACAAGTGCAACTGTGATAGTGAAGACTAAAAACTACAACTAATTCCTACAATACTATAGCTATTCATCATTCATTGTTATGATCTGTTGGAAGAATGTTTTCTTGTGAAAGACCTGGAATGAATATAACTACAGTATCTAGTTAAAAACAAATATAAATTCAACTCCTATCCTACAGTACCATAGTCATTAAACATTCATCATTTTAGTTTATTGGAAAAGTGTCTTCTTGTGGAAGAACTGGAACGAATATGACTACAGTAGCTAGTTAAAAACAAATACAAATTTAACTCCTATCCTACAATACCATAGTCATTTAAACATTCATCATTTTAATTTATTGGCAAAGTGTCTTCTTGTGGAAGAACTGGAATGAGTACGACTACAGTATAGAAAACAAAACAACTACTAATTCAAATGCAGAACGTAAAGACAGCTAGGAAAAACTTATCTAGTTTACGCAAAAGAAATCCGTGCAAGGGGCAGGGGCCCTCTACCACTTGACGGCATTCAACTCCAAATTAAATCACGCCTTCAAGATAATTTTGTATGCTCCATTAACGATGCAATAGTTTGAACATAATGCTCTGTGTCTTCAAAGACGTAACACAGAGTTTACACAAAATCCAGCAGCAAATCTAACACAAAATTTCTAACTAATCTCTCGGCCTACTCAAGAGTTTATAAAGTAAATGCAAGTAAAAATAATTACAATAATTTAGGAATGATGTCTTTCCTTATCCAAATCATCTTAGGAGTCTTTGAGGTGGCTGCGTGAAGGAGAAAAGACACCTGGACTGAAACAGTCCTAGTAGGAGTCTTCCTTCACAAATATGTTCCCACGTGCATAACCGTACCCAGAATTCATTTCCTCTTCCATGACGAACAACACACCATGTAGGCACGACGTGGATCATGCCCATATGTGTTTTTCCTCAAGAGGCCA